>OY740774.1:75390675-75886675 GCA_963513935.1 Aphrophora alni
TTTTTATCAATGAAGATGGCGACAATGTCGTTGATAAGTGTCACAAAACAGTGTTTATTTTTGTGACTTATTACATGTACAACTTTTTGCAATTTTACAAACGCCATTTTTGAGAGTTAAAAATAACCTTGACAACTTTCAGTTGGAATATACAAGGAACAAATTCGAAGTGGTAAAGTTTTCCATTGTATCATCTGTGACGCTAAAAATATGATTTTCGATATTTTCTTTATATTTTACAATCGAGCACTGTGATGATAGATTGACGATAAACTGAAATTTATGTAAAATTTCCCTTTTACTATCCCACTCTAATCGAGAGAAACAGTGTTATGATCTATCATTCAAAACAATTTTTTTACGAAATGTCTTTATGTACGTCCGACACCTATAATTTATCAGAAGCGGTTCGACCGATTACGTTCAAACTAAAGATTTTTTTTTGGCATGTATAACTACTGTAACTCAAAAATTGGGGATTACTCACTAAAAGAATAAAAACAATAATGGTATTATTTGAGAATTTTTAGGCTTAAATTATAAATAAGTTAAATATTGAGTTAATAAGGATAAAAACTTAACACATTTCAAGAGAAAATATCCAGATTAAGTATATGTTTATTGGGACATGTCGACAAATTACCTTCTCTTACGCCTAGACCTAACCTAACCACTTACCTAACCTCACCTATACTACTCAGAAAACAGAATTTATCCTTAAAAGACAATTTAGTAAAATTATATTTATTTAGGTTAAACCATTAAAATGTCATTTTACTTACCCAGTATACCAAGTATAGGATAAATTTGGCAATCACGAAAAATTTCGACCAATGTTTTTTGACTGATTTTCACGTTAATGGCCTCAGGAAACCGATAAAAACACGCCAACCGTTGTCGTCTGTAGGTAAGCACGATAGCAACCACAAACATTAAGGTTGGAACATGACATTTTGTATACGGAACTATAGTGTACTGATATAAAACCCTATTGAAATTCAGAAAAATCTAATTAAAAACATCAAAATGGCGGCAATTTAAACAGTTATTTGTTTAACTCGAGTGTTATCCAACTTATAAAACACTAAATTATATAAAAGTTTACACATGTCAATTCTGCAAGTAATGGTACCAACCCCATCCAACTACGATAACAAAAAACGAAGTAATTGTAAAAAAATGTAATTTCAAATCTAGACCTCACAAGTTAATATGATATTCGTATAGTTACGAGATCATCCAGAATCAAGTGCCCAACTCAAGCGTAGCGAAGATATACAACTTCGAGGCTCGCAGGGTAATGATACGAGCGGAGCGAGTGAAGACTTTTTAATACTTACACATCTACAGAACTCATTTAGACTTAGCCGACGTCAAAATAGCAATGACGTACACAATTACGATGAGGTTCACAACAAGCCAACTTACAATACTTTGTAAGACTTCTTTATACCACCCATTCAGTTTCCTACAAAGACCCAAAAATCATCTTTTAGACATTACATTTAGAGAATCAATGTGTATTACATTTTACGATGGGTCCGGGTGAAATCCATAAATTAATATTCATAACATTAAGATATTATGAACTTACGTTTTCGGTTTTTTCCACATTACATTAAAGTGACGGTTGATTTCAACTTACCTGAAATCAAATACACAATTATTAGAATACAAATACATTACTGTAAATCAAATATATTAATCAATAAATTAGTAGACTATTTTACAATTACATTTATTTAAAATTCCCAGTGAAAAGTTTATTGTGGGCATTTAAAAATAAACGTTGCAAAAACATTACAAGAACTTTCATCTCATCCATCCCCAAAACGAAATAAAAACCAACCAAAAATATTCATCACAAAAAAAAACGGTTTAGTTCAGTAGTTCGTCGCCTTTTAATAAATATTCATATTCAATAGGATTTAAATTTCCTTTGATTTTTAAGCGTCGCCAACATAAATAGTATTTGATTAAATTATAGGTCAAGGCCAATTGTTTTCGCCAATTATTACTGAACCATACAGTTTTTTTAGTTGTAATTTTACACATGGGTTTGGGTCATTATAATTCACATTAAAGTCAAATTTAAACGAAATCGGTAAAACCGATGTTGAGAAATTACTACTTTCATAACACTGGCCAACAGAAGCGACTAATGTACTGTATTTTGTTGGGCTACTTTGAAGCTACGCTAATGGAAAAATTTTTCATAATTTTTTCAACATTTAAGATGTTGGTGACAGTTTCGTTCTTCTATTTCATCGAGTTATAAAGTAACTTTTCTAAACTCAGATTCGTTAAGAAACATCGCAATCACTAATTGCTGAACAAAAATACAAAACAGAATACAACTAATATTCCGATATGAAGAAATAAGTACTTTAAATGTGCACATTGACACAGTTAAAAGGTTACAAATAGGAGTCTTTTTGGGGGGGGATTTAACTCTTAGGCTGATAAAGAATAAACTGAGAGATGGAGCAAAGAGAAAGTGTCCTAACTTTTTATTGGGGTAAACAACGTTTTCCTCGTTTAACCCTCGATCGCGTAATGATTCCCATTTATGGATTAGGTAGCACAATTTCTCTTGGCTCCACCCTATTAACGGTCAGTTGCTTGTCGTCCTTTGTGTAGTGTGGTGGTTTTATCTGATCACGGTTGTATTTAGTGTTAGCTTTGATTGCTCAGTCCTAGTTTTAGGTTTCAGTTCTTTTCTCATGTTTTAGTTTTCAACATGCCCCTTTTTCTCTTTTTATGCTCTAAGTTTTACAATTAATAACGAGAGTTGACTTAAACTCTTGAAACATCGTGAATTAGTTTTTATATACACCAACGATAGCAAATCCCCGATGAAATAAATATTAATGATATTATAAAATGTTTAGTTAAATTCTATAAATCAAAAACAATTTCTTTATAGTAAGGATTATTTAAAATGCTAGACTACATTGTATATAATACAGCTATCAACTACTCCAATTTACTACCCCATTGTTAACAGAGTTTATTTGTTACCAGCCTAAGGGTCGAATTTCAGTTTAGTGAGTTTTTATCTTTGACAGTGTGGCTTTTAAAGTGCTCTTCTTAGCGCTTCAGTTCGGAATATTATTTGTATTTTGTTTTGTTGTTCAACATTTTGTGATTGAGATATATCTTAACGAAAATAGCTTTAGAAAAGTTTATAACATAGAAGAAAGAAAGATCCGCCAAAATTTTGCAATTTTGAAGATTTTAAATCGGTGATAATTACAATTTAAAAGTTAAAAAATCACGTTTGTGTTATTGTGTTATTCTATACACCCTGTATGAGGTAGTAAACTTTAATAGCTCGATGTATATAGATAAAGTCAATATATGTAGAATGACATGTCTCACTTGTGGAGAATCTAAGATATGTAACCTTTCCATATTTGTTTCCACACTGTACATAATAAATGTTATACGAACTCTTGAGAGGGCGCTGCAATACTCTTAACATCTCTACCAAAGTTACACTGGTTTTCTACGAATAGACTATATACAATTAGTTAACAATGAAGGCCGCCAGTTGTTCTAGACTTCATTCTACTCAATGACTCGGCAAAGTAGTTCAAAATAATTTGTGGTTTCCTTCAACACTCCGTAGGTCACGTGAGAGACAAAGTTAGAAATAAACAAATGTTAAATTTCTGATCAATGTACCAGAAATCTACAATCAAAATAGAAAAATTTAATTCAATGAACTCTCTTTTTTAATATACCGTGTCTTTCAAAAGTGTCCATTAAAAATAATTATAGTTGGGTTGTATTGCATTGTTGCCATTGCAAGGAGATTGTTTGAAGTTACTCTGTGTAGGTTAAAAGTGTGACTTGTGATTAACATTAAATTTAACACTCAAGTATTTGTACGTTTTTTGTTGTTATTATATCGATACCAAAACATCTAACTAATTCAGGTGGCAGAAACTTTACAGCAACATTGAGACATTTTCGAACCTGCAATGGCATGAATGATGCCACTTGGATTAACTAACTATAGAAAATCTCTGTTGAAGTTTGATATTACTGTAAAAGATAAACAATAATCATGAAGATCTTCATTAATTAACGACGATATTGCGGTTGTAAAAGTGGTTGTAAAAGATAAAATTTCTAATAATACTCCTTATGTTGAAGCAGTGTTAAGAAATTTCTCAAACATCTTTGATTTGAGTAGCACAACCCTATAACGTATTCTTAAAAGGCAATTGAGAATGTACCCTTTATAAAATCCAAATGAAGTTCAAAATTAAAGATATTGAAGAGCCTAAGAGACTTGGTTGCCTTGTTGACATTGTCCCAAATTAGGCTCTTTTGTACCGATGAAGCATCTAAAACACTCGCTGTATATGATCTGTTACCAACCTTGTAAAAATAACTATTTATACTAAAGACCGTAGGTACTTGGTGGTACAAGAATGAAACAGTGTACTGAACCTTTTTGTTTCATTCTTGTATAAGTCCTTGGCAATGCTTTAACTAGCGAAACCATGGTCGGCCAGTTTCAATTAAAATATTGTGGTTTATACTAAAAAGAAATGGTTGTTTTAATTTACTTGTAAAAATAGCTGAATAAGAATGATATAATTTTTGGGTTACAGCTTGGTTAGGTTCTTCTTCCAATTTTAACGTAGGTCCGTATATTTGAAGAATTCGAAATGAAGTAACAAAAACACCCTCAATCGCGAGAAAACTACTTAGATATCCTCCAATATAATGTGATACCAGAACTGCAACCTTGAGAACTTAACGTCCATGCCTAATGCAGCATCTACACACGCTTACGATCAGGACAAAACCTTTTTAATACAACACTTTGGAAACCGTGTAATTTGAAGACAGTGTGCAGTGTCTTGGCCTCAGAGATCTTCAGACTTGAACCGTATGGACTTCTGGCTCTAGGAGTATATGGAAGACAGGTTTATGGTTTAAAACCAACAACCAGTCAAGAACTGAAGGCATCGATTGTTCAAGTAGTAGCAGTAATCAGTCTCGATAAATTGGTTGATACCACGTATTGGTGCTTGTTAAAGAGCTCAATGACAGCCATGTTGAACATTTCGAATATATGTCAAAAAGGTTATGATTTTATTAAAACTTTACATAGAGTATCAAATCCCACTTTTTGTAAACAAGGAGCCTCCTAAAATCGGGTCGTGCACTATACCCCCACAGTATCGTCCCAAGAAAATTGGGGGAAAGTTATACTAGCTTAAAGATTCAGCTGGTGGGCTACCCTATCCCTAGTCGGTGGATAATGGGTGCCTCCCACAGTAAGTGATTTGGTGGGGGACGGTATCGCGTAAGCGACCCATTAAACGCAGCTTGGAGAACCTTGCCGACATGAGTACCATGGGAGTATGGTCAGCCTGTCCAGCAGTTTCGGCTTCTAGGAGCATGCGCTGAGGAATTGTTTCGTGGTGGTAGTGATGTGCTAGTGGTAGATTGCTCCCGTTAATTTCTACAAAGTGTGGGGTGTGGTGATATGCCGAAAGTCTCCAAGTGCGCCTGCCCTTCTAGTTCCTAGAAACTAGTTAAGTTTTACACTTGAACTCAAAAGACAAATAAATAGTATATATATAGTCAAAGTGTACAATTAGAAAAAAATAAATTAGCAGTGAATTAAAATTACTTTTGAATGACACAGTATTTGAACAAATTATAATTTCATACTCAATGAAAAATTAACATATTTTTTGCTTTGGTTTATTAAAAAAAATATTTGGCTATACAAATTCATTCAATTTTAATGAACGTTACTATATTAGATTTATTGAAATAGCTGGCCAAAGGTTGCAATCATTTATGAAAAAGGCCAGTATATAACACAGGGAAGTAATAAATATCAATTTTAAAAGACAGGAGTGTTATTAAAAATGTTTCGGCCATTTTTAATTTAAATCTAGTTACAACAACACCAACACTCATATCCTAAACATTCTCTCAAAATAAGTATAATAATTACACTTATACGGTGTAGTAGCCAAGTTAACTAATGAAAAATTTATAATTCTCCCTTAAACCAGTTATTTAAAAACTTAATATAAAAAATGTATTTTTTTTTCAGTTTAGCAATCGTCTATAATAATTAGGTAGAGCCTATCGAAGGGCTTTCCTTGAAACTAATGAGATCCTAGCGAATTTAGGAATCTAAAAAGAAACATTCAAAGTTAAAAAGAAAGAATGCAATATAATACGAAATATCCGTAAAATAAAAAAAACATAAGACCATTTATTAGAGAAGGTAGTATACCATTATTTATTTCCCTTTTGTAAATACAAAGTGACCTTCAATTAAAACAATACAGAAAAATATATAAATTTACTCTAAAAATAAACTATATAAAACATAATTTGTGATATAAAATTACAAAATCTAAACAAAAAATTTTAACTAGCAATAAGGAAAATTTAGGTAGCTTAATTTAGCTAAGCCAGTATTAAAGGTACCATCTGTTGAATTTATTAAAAACAAATCATTAAAATTTACACATATTATCTTAACCTTGATAATTATCTTAACCTTAACCTATTTTGAGGGTTTTAATTCTTAACAAAAACTGAACACCTCTTCAGATAATAAATGTACAATATTTAATTGGTAGAAAAACAATATTATTGTAAAACTATGTGTGTGAATTTAGTAATGTGTATGTGTAAAAAATATGGGGGGGCTATATGGTAAAATGTTAGTAAAAACCATATCAGAATGCTGTTTTAATTAAATAAATTAGGGAGTAGAATAGTATCTATGACTAACGGATAAGGTTTGTCCAAGAGGCGTAGGTTCAAAAGTTTGGTAGCCCTTTAATGATTTTCCAAACATAAAATATTAAAAAATTACGTTTTATTGACGCAATATAGAGGATATTAGCAAAAACGACTGCAGATTAGTAGCAAAAACAAAACTTTCACAAGTCAAAGAGATTTAAAAAGAAAAAAATCAAAATTATAAATCTACACCACAACGCCGCAAAAGCGGAACACTACGTTATAATGAAATACCATTACATGCTTTTAGTCGAATCTAAAAACTCATTGTTAAAGAATAAACAAGTTGGTCCAACGCCCTACAGAAATCTTAAAAAAACCTACTTTAAAAAAAAAGATAGCTTTAAACTAAAACACCAAAGTATAAAGTTTACAAACTCCGAAGTATTGGGGTCACACTGTTTTTCCCTCTTACCTTTCCACGTGTCATTAAATTATGAGTTATCAATTATAACACGCTCCAATGAGCAATCAGAAGCTAATTAATTTTGATAGGGTGCGGCTGAGTCTCCAGCACGTGTGTGAACTTTATTCAAAGCAAAAAGTTTGTGCGTACATCATACAAGCAATAAACTTTAGCTGCAGTAAAGTTTTATTTAGGTCAGCTCCTATGTCACGAGTTCACTTCAAAGGACACAATACAAGGGTGAGGCGGAATCTGTGCGAACATAAAAGCTCATTTTACCATTATGTAGAAGAGTGTTTTACACGTAGGGGTTACCTGTTGCCTACGAGATCGTAAAAATATCTGAAAAAACTGTGTCGTAAACTTTGAAGATACGTCGAATTCATGTCCTGAGGCCTGTTGTATAAACAAGTTGAAATTTACAGGTGTTTTTACTTACAAACCTGATAAAACCTGAGGTAAAAGTGCACGTGAAATACAAATTTGTTAAAAAATTCAGGTAAAAGATTCTCAATTCAAGAATAAAAAAAAAACAACAAAAAATGAGATAAAAGTTTACGCAAAACTTTTTAGTTTGTAATACAATATATATATGTATATATATATATATATATATATATATATATATGTACAATAAAAAGTACCTTAAAACTTTATAAAAATTAGAAATTCACCTAAAAATAACAAATTTATTAAATCTTCAGATAAAAGAATTTCAAATGAAGAATTAATGAATTTTTGAGACGAAAGTAGTACACACAAAAATACAAATTTGTAAAAACTTGAGGTAAATGAGTGGCATACAAACAAAATACACATTTTAAAACATGTATGATAAAAAAGTACCTTACTAGTTTGTAAAAACAAAAGATTAAAAATTTGCCGTTAAAAACTTACTAATTCGTAAAAAATGAGTTACATATAAAAATCCAAATTTGTAAAACTTATAACATAGGAGTAGAATAAAAGAATTACAAATATGTGATTGTAAGAGCGTTTTAATAGACATTTTACAAGTTACAACTTACCAACATGTGTACAGTTTTGTGGTTATTAAACTTACAATTTCATTTCTGTAATTTTATAACAAATCAGAGTTTTGAATGCTTACGAATTTTTAACTAAGACAACGATGTAATGTAAGAATCACTGATGGAACTATATTTCCCAGTAGGCATAAAAACATCGAGAAAGTTAGTGCTAAATATTTTTACTAATCGTGTGAATAAAGAATTTTACCAATGTCAAAATAAAATATGATTCTTTTCATTTTGGTACACACATATTTTTTATCCAAGAAAAGGGTATATACAAAGTCTAACAACGTTTTCATAAATTTTGTTATTTGTTTTTGACTTTTTGTGAGTTTACAAAATCGGGCTTCATGGTGCACTAATAGACTAGTGAAAAGGCATGAAATCGGATCGTTTACGGAAAGTAAATTCTAGATGTTTATGACTGAATTATAAAGCCATAATATCAAGTAAACGTGTCTATCGACTTTGTAAAAATAATCACTTAATTTTATATTTAGCGCGAAACGTCAATTATCGGAAGAAACTGACAAGAAGTGGACTAAAAATACACAAAATGCTCAAATATTGAATTAACGATTAAAAATTCTGTATATTTCTACAACTTACTTCAGGTGTAGGATGTTTTAAATATTAAATGTAAAAGACACGTTTTCAAAAAATAATGTACAATTGTTAGAAGAGTTTTTAAATTCAAGATTTATTTCTTGACTGTGGTTAAAATATGTGGACTTTAAAATATCACATTTTTGTTTTGTTTTTGTAAATCATCAGTTTTTCACAAAAGTGCAAAAATAAGAGTCCTAAAAGAGCTCAAGAAAATTCGTGTTCAATATATTGGCTTTAATATAATAAAATTTTAAGTAACAAAAATGAAATAAAAATGTTATCAAACACTGTAACCTCTAAAAATCGTTCGAAAAATTATAATTTTATTCTAATCTCCAATAAAAAAACTTTGATGTTAAAACGTTTAAGGTACTTTTCAGGTAATATAAATAATTCCAAGTTATTCGAATTTGAAATTTTTATTCCCCATTTTGATTACCATAAAATCAACTGTATATAATTGGGAAAAATTATCAATAACACTTGTTTCTTGTAAGAAATGGAAACAAATTACTTTTTAAAAAAGAAAAACTTTCTATCTTCTATCGTTGGGTTGGGAATTTGGGAAATAAACAAAGTGGGTTAAGAATAGTCAACTCTGACGTTAATTAAGCGTCTCTTGTCTTCTTGAATGAATCCCAGATTGAGCTAGCGATATAGCTTAGTATTTGAGATACCGAATTCCATAAAAATTACGGTGTTAACCAAACATCGTGGGCCGAGTAAAGAGCGATGTTTGAAAGCGAATATAGGTTGCTAAGACTAGTATTACGGCGACGGAAACTCTGTGCTGTTACAGAGTACACTATTAAAAAGCCGTCTAGCAGGATTATTTTTGTAATTAATATTATTTAAATAGATCCACAATGAAGTTATATCTCCTGCCCCCCCCCACCCAAAGAACATAAAATGCTGTTTTACTCTCCCTTTTAAAAAAACCACACATCTGCAATACTTTTATGGTTCAGGGAAATGAATTAATGTCAGGCGTAATGTTTCACAATTAATATGTACAACAAGCACCACTCCTAAAATTGTATCCCCAAGATGTTTGCTAACTTTATTAATGGTCAGTCTCTAATTAAGGCCTGTGTAACATACAAGGGCCACGTGGGACATGACCTCTCCTATAACTGGACATGTCTAAAATACCAGAGAGAAATAAAACCAGCTGATTAATTCAACCAAAATGTTGTGATGTAACTGGATGCTTTGTGTAATACTGTGTAATCTAGAGACATTATTGGATCACTTCAAAAATGAGGGAAAGTTATCTTTATTTTTTTTAAATTTTATTTAGTTATAAATGGCGAAACTGTGACGGATTTTGGTCAATCCCTTGTACATATCTGAAGATGCTTCCGTTAAATATTTGGAATGTTTACATTGAGTTTGTTTTGTTTTGTAGTGAAGTAAAGAAAATGTTGAATTATTAGAACATTGTTAAGAAGACAATAATCTTATACTTTATTTAATTGAAAACAAAGCAAAAAGTAGTAGGAATTAGTCAGGTTAGAAAGTTTGAGAAAACAGTTTTAATTTCATTTTTCTTTTCTATTTTTTTTTTATACGACTACTAATTTTCTTTCACCTTATTATATTTAGTACTTTGAATGTAAGGCACTGTAATATAAATATAGTTATAAGACAAACTTACACTAAAAGTTGAATCTCAAATCATTAAACATCTTATAATATTAATTTCGAAACGCTTGCTTTATTCATGAACAGAGCACCACGTCCATACTAAGGTTTGAGTGGTCGTCAATTCAAATCAAATCAAACTTTACAATCCTTATACACACATCCTTCACAGTCTAGTTACAAAGAAACTTCACAATCACCAAATGACACGGAACCCACAACTTACCACAAGAACCACTTTACAATCAACAAGACGATGTTTCAATGACTAAGTCATCCTCATGTGTTACACGTTCACGCACATTTGTGTACTAAATAATAACAGACAAAAGGAATGATTTAACCTGATGATGGTCTAATTGGTTGAAACATTGACCAATCTCTTGTAGATCAGTACGTTTAACACCTGATGATGACTTAGCCACTGAAACGTCGTCTTGTTGTAAAATGTTTGTTATCCAACATTAAATCTGAATCTTGAAAAGTGTGATTACAGAGCTCTGTTTTAAGTTAATTAAAATTCTTACTTTTTGGATGTCAATTTGATACATGGAATATAAATATACGTTAATTTTGTACGATTTTTGTTCTCTCTCACAACGCCTGAGGTTTAAATCTCACAACCAATGTCGACTAAGGTAGATTTAAGGATACATTCAGGAGAGTTCTTAATGGATGACAAAATCACAACTCGTAGAGTTAGGTTAGTTTTAACGTGTGTCCTTGTTACAGTAAAAACGTGACCCTGTAGTTTATTCATTAAGAAAGACAACTGACAATGGTCTGTTTTAAACTTTTGACGCTTCGTAATTTGATTATTTTTACGGAATTAAATTTTCTATTCCACTTTTTTTCTACACACCAAAATCTTTAAAGTCATGTATCATGTCATCCCTTTACTATTTAATATGTTTAAACTGCCCCCCCCCCCTAAGGAATAGCTGTACTAAGGAAGAATGTAAAGAAATGCATTGGAGAAAAGTAGAATTATTACATAAATTAATATTCCAAAGTTTAGATTTTGTATTACGAAAATTGAGGAGAAAGACCAAGGACTTGTTCACATTGTATACATAAAATCACTTTTATACGTATTAAACACTGTTTTTTTTTTTTTTTTTTTTTTTTAAACCTCCTTGAATTTTAGGAGATTAAAAATGAAGTGAGAATTCTCAAATTGTAATACAAGTAACATCACAACTACTGTTACTATTTGAGTAGACTCCTACTCCGAAAATTGGGATTTTTTTATTCTTTTTATTAACAAATATGGGTGCAGTTGTTTTATGATCATATTGTATATTCGTACTAGAGAAGTTTAAGTCAATCAAATTAATTGAAAAAAAAACACTACAGTTTTGCAAAACCGAAAGCAGAATTTCGAAATTTAAACAACGCCAAAATATAGTTAACGTTAATATATGTAGATTATCAGTTGGTGTTAAGAGATTTCCTTATAGCGTCATTAATTGTAGTAAAACTGCAGAGTAATCCTTATTCTGTTTTCAGTAATGCAAGAGATCAAAGAAAACAAAATTCTTGTGTCAGTATCTAGACGGCCCCTAAAGGAATGTTGGCCCTTTGACAACTGGGCTATCCCTTACAACAGCAGCTGTCACTAATGTGTTTTATATTTAGATCCATTGTTTACATCAGATGCCCCTCAGGCTTCCTGACTTCAATTTAAAACTGTTAAAAAAGCAAGTTTTATTTATTCATTGATTGACGGGCATTGATCTTGGTGAATTTACTTCCTATGTTTAGAATATTGAGTGTTTACGAGAGGAACATGGAAAGCTTTCAATGAAGATTTTTAGAAAGTGTATTCTGACGGACCTACGTCAAACATTTGAGGTTAAGGAAGGTGCGATTCCAGGAATCATTGTAGCTTGTGTACATTTAAATTTATTTTAAAATTTTGGGTTTTTACTCGTAGAAGTCAAACGTTATGTGAGGAAAAATAACACAGTTATAATCTACAAGTTTTGTTTATAACACAACTAGCTTCAACCTTTACAGATTATTGTCGAGCGTACAAATGATAAAAAATTAATGCTATTTACTTAGTGATGATTTTTATTCAAATTGTATCGGCTGATATATTTGTTTTTGTTACATTAATATTACAAAAAATGTGCCCAACTAACAACCTATTACGTGAAAGCTAGTTATTTCAATTAGAAAGTCAGACAGTAACAAATTTATAAACAGTTACAAATTGACTAAACAAATAGCATTACTATTTTTATTATTTGTTTAATCGTCAATAACGTGTAAAGGTTGAAACTAGTTGTGTAATAAAAAATAAAAATAAAATTTTAGATTATAACAGTGTTTTATTTTTCTCTTAATATTAAACGTTAAACAATATGAGAAGGAATTTCAAAGCATTGATTATTATATTATTGAAGTAAAAAACTACTTTTGACACGTTATAGTAATACAGATTTTGTATAGAGAAAAAAATCCGTAACGCGTCACGCTCGATTGTCCAGTCACGCTCCATTATAAATGTACACATATGTACATCTCCATTGGCTTTCCAAGTTCAACAAGTTTTCCTTACACAGCATACAAAGAACAGGATGATAGCAAGTAAAAAAAGCTCATCGAATTCGCCGGACGTAGTAAAAGGTTATTTGAAAGTCCTTTTTTTAAATCGATTAACAATTCTCTGTTTATATTCGTTTTGCCAAATATTTGTTTGAGTCTGATTAATTGTTGGAATACTGTATTATATCAATAATAAAAACATACAAGTTGATGGGTGCCATCGTCGTTCTTACCCATCCCCAGCATACACGCCGATCCTCAATTATAATGACCAAAATTTGGTCTTTTGGTCACTGTAGGAAATGTTAAATTGTATTTATAGATCAAGGGATGATACCCAGTAAGGTAGTTAAAACAGTTGTGCATACCTACTTTATCGACCTCGGATGGATCTGGATATATTAAACACCCTTTACTCTCTTCGCTAGTTCAGTATCTTGGCCTTGGTAGGCCTGGAAGTTGTACAAATGTGAAAGATCCTCTACTCGCTACGATTGTCACAGTGACACGGTCCAGCTGAGTACAGATTCATATTTTCTTTGGAAGTGATATTTCGAAATTATATTTTTACGATAACTTCGATGTGTGTCATCATGAAGGGATGGTGTTGGTTCTATTACTTGAAGAATTTGAAATCATCGAGTGTTTATCTAACTTTGAGTGTTATATAAGAATGAGTAACACACAAGAACAAAATTGTTTAAAATGCCCTACTTTTTAACATTTTTAAATCGATTTTTTTTTAATGTCAATAGAGTTTGATAGAACACACTACAGTTCTCTGTACGATGTAGTGCCATCTCATCCCACATCCTATTTCCTAGAAAAAAGTGCCATCTCGTCCAGTGCAGTTAAACAGACTAATTAGTGCCATCTCGTCCACGTGAAAACATGACAAGGGAAGGAACGCAACGCAGGTAGCCGGAGGTTCATGACCTAACCTAACCTAACCTAACGGCCGCTTTGAATATATCAGTTTTATTTGTAATTTTTTGTTAATATACAAGCGGCTTCATATTCTACAAACCTTGAGGTGGAACATTAGAACAGACTGTTGCTGAACTGCGCAACCTGGAGCCTAGGTAAGAAGATTAGTTTTCTCCCTGTATTACATACAAGGCGAGTTTTAACATGATTGTACATGATTTATAGCATTTTGATATAAAACGCAAAGAGCATTTAGGGGGGGTTTAAATAGTATTAAGCTAGTAAATATGGAAGACCCGAAATTTTATAAATAATAAGAATTTTATAAAATTATAAAAGTAGGATACTACAAACGTTCCAATAGTTTTTGTAGACCTGTCAAGTAAACAATAGCATAGGTTTTTGGATGGCACTAGTTGGCGGGTAAAGAATTAACCCCCTGCCCTACGTCCGTGGAATCTGGATGAGATGGCACTTGGATGAGATAGCACCTGGACGAGATGGCACGACACCCTCTGTACCATATTTCTTGTTCCTATTTTATTTGTGTAGCCGCAATTGTCTTTACGTACAGACAATAAAAACGGAAGAACGGCGTGTATAACATCATTTTTTTGGTTTACTGAGGCTGTAAAATATAATGATCAATCCTCAAAGGGAGGTCGACATTTTGACGGTTACCAAACTTACCCTATACTTCGTATACTGGGTAAATAAAAAGCATTCAGTTGAAATCAATTAAAAGTTAGAATATAAATATACGTTATTGTAGTTGTATTCTACTTTGGTAAATATTTGTTCAGACTGTCAATAGTCATTTAAGGAAAAACATACAAAAGTAAGGCCACTTTTTTCAGCGTATTTTATATAGAAAATAAGCATAGAACAATTTAATTTAAATTACCAATTTTTCGTTAAATATTTTTACATTTTCCGTGGTATAACAAAATCGGAGGTAATGTAGTATTTAAAAAAAAATTAATGTCGTCTGCCAATTTTTAAAGGTACAGAGAATCAATGGGTGTTAAGATAATTCCTTACGACGGTAGTAGCTTGAAATAGACGGCATTAATTGTAGTAAAACTGCAACGTAATCGTGATTCTGTTTCTTAGTAATGCAACAGAGATAACCCAGTTGTCAAAGGGCCAACATTTCTCTCGGGGCTGTCTCGACACTGACACAAGAATTTTGTTTTCTTTGGTCTTTTCAGTAATGTAAAAAACAAAATTGTTGTGTCAGTATCTAGGCGGCCCCTAGAGGAATGTTGGCCCTTTGACAACTGGGCTGTCCCTTACAATAACAGCTGTCACTAATGTGTTCTATATTTAGATCCATTGTTTACATCAGGTGCCCCTCAGGCTTCCAGACTTTAATTTAAAACTGTTAAAAAAACAAGTTTTATTTATGCATTTTTTGACGGACATTGATCTTAATTTTTTAGAATATCGAGTGTTTAAGAGATGAACATGGATAGCTCTTATATGTACACATTCTGATGAACCTACGTTAAACATTTGACATTAAGAAAGGTAAAATCCAATAAACCTTTGATCTTTAAAACTATTGAACCACAAAAGAAGTGAATTCCAACTATTGGTTACGATATTAATTTTTAAATTTGGGCGTTAAGAAATGGAATACAGTGATATATTTGATGTATTAACTATTGAACAACAATGAGAACTGTACAGTGGATGTCCAAATGTAAATTCCGATTTAATCGAAATGTAAAGTGATTAAACTTTTTCATAAAACTTTCTGAATGTATATGCTAGGATTTATTTTTGTTACATCTAAAATTACCCTCAATCTAAATTTTACAATTAAGTAGGTTATGAATTAACTGGTGTTATTTACTCAATCCAACATCAAAACCAGATGTTACACTTAAAGTAGCAGACTTAATATTAACTATTAACAATATTCTCCACAGACATCTATTTTACTTAGAGTAAAAATCTATTTTATCACTGAACCATTATATGAATTACTTTATGAAGTATGAATAGCATCGTCCGGGACACTGTCATAATACTTATCTTCGCAAGAGATTGCATATTAGAAATGATCTTGATAGGAATAAAATTGGCCTGGAATCGAGATCTAATGAAATGATTTAGGCAAACAATGGGTCAGTTCTAAAAATACTTGTATTGACTATCCTAGGCTTCTCTCTAGTAAATTATTGTCTCTAAAACATATAAATATTGACAAGTAATACCAAACTAATTTATTAGTTAAATATGCTAAGCTTTCAATCCAGAGGTATATCAATGATTATGACAGAATATAGGCTTTAACATAAATTATAAAGATTTTCTAATGCACACATGAAGCTTGCTCACATTCCTAGCGCCGAAATCCCGTGATTGAGTGTCATGACCTCTTGTTGCAAAATCTCTTTAGCAAATAATCTAATCCCGTGATAGCACTCTGATCACATTCTCTCCGTCCAGCAGATTTTCCGACTGGTCCAGTCTTTCCGTTAATCAACTGACCACCCGGCAACCCCGTGCCAACTGCAGCCGCCGACAACTGAACGTCGATAACTACCTGCTCAGTCTGGCTTTGATTTCTTACCAACTTTGGATTATATTCGTCGGTTATTTGTGAAAATTAAGTTGCAAGCCAACCAATTACCTCACTTTTTGGACTATGTCGTAATACTGTGGTGTCTATTGAATCGACTATTACCTTATAAAATCCCAAAATAACTTCATATCCTTAATACCACCAATCTCCGACCTTCTGAGAAGCAGATTTCCTTCTCAAAACCATGTACAGTGATAATACCCGACGACAAGGAATGGATAGAAGGGGAGAAATATCCTTACCAAGGTATGTGCTGAAGTATTACACAAACTGTTCTATAAGAAAAAAACTGAAAAAGGAAATGAAATCCGAATAGATTAACGTGTATAGGAACATGTCCTTCCGATGGGGATATTCCCTAACGGTGTTTAAAATAGAAATTATAACATTTATGAAATTTGACCGATAAACTTGAGTCTTAGATATAAGGATAAGTTTATATATCAGACAGTTCGGCGGCGGGTTTGAAAACCCTGACTTTTGACAAATCCAGGTCAAAGTTAGACAGAGAATATTTCTAAATCCCATCACGGCTCAGGCTCGACACAAACGGTTTGGTGAGTTGTTGGGTATTCTGGGATTAGTGAGAAGGAATGTGCAAAAGTCTCATTACCAAATATTCACAGGACCTGAACCATTCTGTGGTTAATCCAAGAGGCTAAATATGTAAGTCAACAGAAAAAAGTTGGCCACAAAAAGATTACGTGGGAAGACGAAGAAGTAACTCAGGATTAAGGCAAATTCTCACTTCGTGCCCAACCTAAGCAGGAGCATGTAATATATAGAGCAAGGTCGTAGAGTTCCTTACATTGCAACTACAACCTGAGAATATAAATGCAAAAGATTGGTATATTCACTAGGAAACGGCTGTGTAATATATGGTATGCACGAAGAAACTGCAGAGCACGTTATCTGAAAAAACAAACTCGTCGATTGGTAAAGGACCGAAATTTTGAATCATAGATAAAGAGACAAACAATCACTCTTCTCAGGAAGATTAAGAAGTTCGTGGAGCTTTCTGAGGATTATCAATGTGGGGACGCAATAACTCCTTGTGACTAACGTGCTAAAAGAACAGCCCACAGAATTGCCGATAAAGAAGAAGCGATGAATAAGGAAACTACTCTGAATTTCCAATAACAAGTGGTTATTTGCATTTTTGCTGGATAGCTAAATGTTTCCTGATCAGGAACGAAATTAAGATAGTGCATTTGAATCCACACAGGATAAAAGGTTTTTCTGTCCAGTTTAGTTCTTTACAGCCTGTGGTAAAGCGGAGGGAGGACGTTATCCATAAACAGTAGTTGACACCGTACCAACCACCGTGTATTTATAGTGGGCCTTCCCTCTGATCGCAGTTGAATGGGTTGGTTAAATAAAATTCAATTAAAAAAAAAAAACACTAACTTTGTACAATTTATTTTTGTATCTACGTTCACACACAAAAAATTATAGATACCACATTCTACAAAGTATTGAATATGTTGGACATAAGATAATAAAAAACAATATAGAAGCATCTTAACTACTAAATATCTCCCAAACGTTTAAATTGAGGGTAAATCCAGATGAGTTGATATTCAAATTACGTAAAATAGGAATAGTATATAACAGAAGTAGGTTAGCTTGGTCTTATCACTCAGCCCAACAAAACATCAGATCGAATCCAGATGTTACACTTGAAGCTAACAGACTCTAATATTAACTAATAAAAAAGGTTCCCGACAGACATCTATAAATTTAACCCTAATAAAACATCAACTTTATCATGTAGCAGTTCGACTAACGTCTTTGCATCTTAAATCTTTATGTTTAAAGCAGTAAGGTGATACTTGTCCTCAGGAAAGGTTTATGAGCACAAATTTAAAACAAAACAACTCATCGTAGATAAATTAAAATGATACGTCGGACCAGCTGTTAAATTTATCTTTTATATTCTTTCTGAATTTTATTACGATCGTAAAAATATTAATGTCGGTTATGTTTGTTGTAGATTTAAAGTTTTTATTGCAATATATTTATCCTCGGAGTTTAAAAATCGGATAAGTTTTATCAGAGGAAGAGTAGGTTGTAAAATATGTCACCAGGTGAATATTTATAGATGGATGGAAGAGTTAAAATTCTATAAAGAGACGTGAAGTATTTACTAATAAAGAAATAATAAAACTGTATCAACTTCTTGGTTCATTGTATAGGATAGGAAATTAAAAGTAACAATGGAGGAAAGATGAGTTTTTACTGAATCTACACTTTACAGTGTAAGCTGTTGTACACTTCCTTGTGAATTTGATGGGTAAATCAACTTGTATTAACTATGTGTCTCCATATATAAGACGTTTTGTTTACAATAAACTAAGGAAAAACATTACGTAATCAAAGTTTTATTTTCAAAAAAAAAACCTAAGCCTAAGCGAGCAAAGAGCGCTATCTAATAAAACACAATATTTAGATTTTTAAAACATCCCATTCACAAAATTGTTAGAATATAACTTCTGAAGACCTTAACAAAACACATAGTTCGCAAGCTTCCTGAAATTTATATAACTTTATTCAAATGTTGATCCAGGGGACATAATAATATTGGTCATATTTTACCCAACAAGTCCTGGATATTTTTCTCATTTGGTAAAAACATAATTGGTCGCGATCTCCCCCGAGAATTCAAAAAAAAATTCTCAACTTTTCTTCAAATAAAACTTCTGAAAACCCTATTCGAAAGTACTCTTCGCAGTCTTCCACGAAAATTCCGGGTATTTTTTCTCAACGTTTTTTTAAATACAACTTCTGAAAACCGTAATTCAATGTATGGATCGCAATCTCCCGAAAATTATGATCTTTTTTTCACATTTTTTTGTACAAATATAACTTATAAGACTCTAATAAAATGTATTGGATACAATTTTTTTCTCAAAAACTTTAGGAGGATTGAGCAAAAAAATACCTGAAAAGGAAAATATTGAATACAGGAAACAAAACGAACCATTCTGGTCAAACGATATAATACAACATTGTCACAAAAACAGCGCCAATTTGTCATAAATGCAATTACAGAAGCGCTATTATGTATAAAATAGAGTAGCATGTCCAAAATCTAAAGAAATACACAATTACATAAACTTGCATACATACATTCCACCCAAACAAATGAACAAACATCAAAACTACCAATTACTAAGAAAATTGCTATTAAAATATTTAAAAAAGTTAAAGTAAACGAAATATAAAGAGTAGAGAAAAACGTAAAAAAAAAACATAATCAGCTGGACCTTTCTTTACATTACTCAACTTTTTTTTCAATGTTCACAGTGACCCAGTAAAGGTCTACAATGAGTGCGACCATATTATATAGAGCAACTGATGAGTTGAGCGAAGACGCTGTATGAACACCAGTTCTAATACGCTCCTGATTCGAGCCTTTTATTTCTCCACCATAAGCTGGAATATACAGACTTAGGATTTCAGGAACATCTCTAATGCCACCCATAACGCCTCTCAAAAAGTTATAAATCTTATAACTACAAATAAATCCATTAAAAAAAATTAAAAAAATCCTCAATGGTTCCTTTGAGTTTCCTAAATTTGTTAGCAATTAAGACCAATTTTTTTTCTCTGAAAAAAAAGAAAGAAAAAAAAATCTAAGAACGTCTTTTACACCTCCACGTTTCCAACAAATTAGCATAATATTTTCTTGATGAAGACTAGACAACAGATGCAACTTTCTGACTTAATCTAAAATAATAAATAAAATTTTAAGCACCTTGTTATCATTTGAAACGCCCTACCTATTCAGCAAACTAAAACTAATTTGGAATAAGCTCTTTTAAATTAATTTACAATATGATTATCGCAAGACAATTCCTGCGACATAAGAACTCCCAAGTCTTTAATACGAGTATGATGTACCCAATTCAACAACTGTAGACTAATGATGTAATATGTAAATTAGCTTTCTGTAATATGACACTGTTTGGCATATCTTAATATAGTTGTAGTTTATTTTTTGAACACCATACAAAATAATCTATGTAAATATTCTTGCAAAGGAAAACAATCGCTAATATTCTGAAATATTTTCAAATCATCACCAGACATAAAGTAATTAATTATTTGAAAAAGAAATTATATAATTTATTGTACAAGAAAGGACCCAAGTTACTTCCCTGGGGAACTCTAAACCCTATTTTAAAACTTTAGATTTGTAGTCACAATGTGTTAAATACTGGTGTACCTATGGAATAAATAGAATAATAAAAAAAGTAAATCATTAGAGAAACAGTAAAACAATATTTTTTAAGTTTAGTTTCATCGACTTTAAATCCATTTGACTTCTGCTATCAAGTGCCTTAGATTTAATATACAAAATTCGAAAAATCAATATTTATAAACAACAGAGGAGTAAAACCATGTAGAGTCCTACATAGATTTATTTCATAAGTGGTATACAATGGTATAAATTAGACTACTATTTCAAATATTTTAGCAGGAGATCAATGTATTGCAACAGGTATTTACGGTTAGATGGAAACCAATTCATCTTATACGGACCCTAATATTTTAAACTGAAGTCATAACCCAAAAACCACATTTACAATTCAGATCCTCTTAATGAACACACCAACTCCCAACTAAAATTCAGATACTTCTAACGAGCAGAGTTTCAACCAATCTTGGCGTTCAAGTCTCTGACGTCAAACATATAAATACACATAAACGTCAATTATATAAGAACCCGTCACCTGGTCACGGTGTAGCGTTAAATTGAGCAATCTCGTGTCACACACTTAGTTGCACTAAATTTACATTTAAATTGAAGATTACGTGCTTTCGCCAATGGCATCCCAATTAAAACTGGCAGCCAACAGTTTCCAATCTGCTCTGGTTATTTATAGTATGCAAAGACATCCAAAACTGTTCAAAACAATATTCCATGTAGGTCTACGTGTATGCTAATTTTATTGTCATCATGTAAACATGTCTAAAGTTTGACATTTATAATTAAATGTCCTAAAATAACTTACCCTATTGAGTTTCAATTTTTATAAATTATTCTACGGGTAAAAGGTTTTTCATAAAATATAAATTGAGGCTATTTTAAATACCCAGCCATACGAGGTAAAGGGAAAGTTTAGTAACCGCAATATATTTCGACATCTGTATTACAGTAACAAAAATTAAGATAGAAAGATGAAATTCGGTATAGTGTACTCACATAGAAACATATTAAAATTAAAAAAAAAAATCGAATAGAAAATAAAGCGGTCATTTTAAACAGGTTTTTTGTTCATATCTCATGTCTCAATTATTCGTAACACAATAAAATAGATAACAATTTACAAATTTCAATTCTTCCTGTCGTTTTACCGTCGTCATCTCTCTACAACGACAAATAAAGAATTTATTATAAAAATCTAAAATCGAACCAAATCCACCCGATAAAATATGATATTCATACAGTTAGGGGAAACGATTGGGCCGAGTCACCGACAAGAGCGTAGCGAGTGGAGGCTCCTTCACATATGTACAGCTTCGAGGCCCGCCAGGGCTGAGACACAGACACAACTAAAGCGAGTAGAGACCTTTTACGCATACAAACCGACATAAACAAAATTATGCAATTTATAAAATCTGTATATAACCACTTAAAGAAACTTACCCTAATGTGTAAGATCACTTGGTCTACCAATACAATTTATTATTTCCTGCAATGCTCAAGAAACCAAATTTTAGATATTGGATTTAAATTATCTGCTTGTATTACAATATATGGCTAGGTAAGTACCATGATGGCACCCATTAATTCGTTTTTAACGATTAATTGTTTTTTTAAAATATATATTCGGTTTCATTGTACAATTGACAATATGTATGGGTGCCAAATTTCATTGAAACAGACGAACGAATGCCAAGAATTTGCTTAATTTAGATGATGTAATTTGCCCAGTATATTACTGAAACTGAATCCCTCAGGGTTCAGTTCTCCCTGGCCCACTATTTTTAATATATGTAAATACTTTATGTAATGGACGTTTTCGAGGGAAATTAGTTTCCTTTGCCGATGACACGGCATTGTATTATAAAGCTGATACACTTAACGATTTACAGTTGAATATGCAGTCTGACATTAGGGCTCTACGATGGTGATTTACTAACAATTTCATGATAATGAGCCCTAAAACGAAATATATTTTATTTAATTTGACTAGGCCAGTCGCTTTTAATAGTTCATTAAAATACCATGAAATAAGTTGTTCTAATTCAAAATGCAGTTGCTCAGAAATTGAACAGGTTAAGGAAATTAAGTATTTGGGACTATATGTTGATGCAAAAATTAATTAGAAAAGTCAAAATAATTACTTGAAAAATAAATTAATTAAGCACATTAGAGTTGTTTATATGTTATCCTTTGTATGTAATAAACAACTTCTCAGAACAGTATATTATGCAATAGTAAACTCAAATATAGAATATGGGTTAATAGTATGGGGAGGGGCGTACACTACGAATTTAAGGCCATTAATAACTATTCAAAAAGCTTTTATAAGATTAATTATGCACAAGAAAAGAATAGAACATACAGCACCTCTTTTTAAATGTTTAAAAATTCTACCTCTCAGGAGTTTATATGTGTTTAAGGTTTTGCGTATGTTTTTTGATCTGGAAATGGTAATACAGGCAGGAAAAATAGAATAGGCGCAATAACAAACAGATTTGACAGAACTATCCCCATGTCTAACTTGTCACATTTTAAAAAGTTTTATATATTTCTGGCACCAACATTTTTTAACTGTCTGCCTTTAAACATAAAATCTTCTTGTAACAGAGTTCAATTTGCCAAGAGTTTGTGGGAGTATTTACTCGAGATAGAAAATGTTGATTATTTTTCAATACTATTAATTAGAAATGTTAGTATTATGT
The DNA here is from genome assembly GCA_963513935.1 of Aphrophora alni. Classification (NCBI taxonomy): domain Eukaryota; kingdom Metazoa; phylum Arthropoda; class Insecta; order Hemiptera; family Aphrophoridae; genus Aphrophora; species Aphrophora alni. The sequence goes on from OY740774.1 coordinate 75,414,152, forward strand.
TGTATAGTAAGTAAAGTAGAAAAGTGTAATTCATAAGAGTTAATCATCTGTTTTAGTGCTTTGTTATTTTGTTTTGTGTGTTTATTATATTATTATTTGGCTGGTTCGCTGCCTTCCAATACTCATTGAAACTATAGTGATCCTGAAGAATATTAAATCCACCTTCACAGGTAAATAACCTAGGTGGTTATTATTTCTATCTATGCATATGTAAAATGTGGTATTGTATTTTGTATTTTATAATGGAAGAAATAATAAAGATTTTTCATTTCAAAAAAAAAATAATAAAATAAAATAAAAATATTTGTTCGACTTACTGACCCTCTGAAGAAAGTAAAAGATGATGTTGAAATGTAGACGATGAAGGTATTAATTTTTCCATGTTTCCATTATTGACACCGTAATTAATGATATTGTAGAACCAGCCTACAAACTACACTGTGTTCAAAATTATTGTTTATAGACGAATCTCAAAACAAAACAATGAATTATCTTCTAAAACATATTTTTAAAAAATCTAGAAAAAGTTGGTCAACGTTATTACCGTAGCTTTTATAATCTAAACGGCTAAAAAACCAGAATAAAAACCATAAACAATACCAAGAATTTAACAATTGTTAAACAAACCCAAGACAAATTAAATTGAGTTGGAATAAATCTAAATTTAAAAAATCCTTATAAAACCTGTGAAGGAAAAAACGTACACAGTTATAATCCAGAAATAAGTTAGTTCATTATCACTACAGATTTATTGAATTCTTCCCATAATGTTTCAGTTCAACACAGTATAAAGCCTCAAATTACAACAAACATGAATGTTTTCTTATTTTGATATTTTCCTCTTTGTTGAAATCCCGAAAACAAATTTGTCAATAATTTCATTATTTTTTTCAAATTTCGATTCTACTGGAAAATTTGTTTATACAGAGTGATTCACTAAGAGAGAAAATTTTTCAGGACTTGTTGTATTGGGGAAAATAACGGAAAAATTCATATATTTTCGCAGGTTTTAAATCGCTGTTTTTAGTCTAATCACCATTTTATTTTGTTTTTTTCACCAAAAATAATAATAATAATAATAATAACTCAAAATAAATACGATATTGAGTTCAGATTTCGTATAAGTTACGCATTTTTTATGTTAAGTTTAAATAAGTATCAACAACAAAGACCTTATTTTCTATATTTTCAAAAAAGCATTTAATTTCAATGAATATAATTTAAAATATTTAAAGAGAATATTTTGTAAACCAAATATTATAGTCATTATATACGCTAGGATATACAAAATTAATTTTGTAACAATCTTCTGCCAATCCTAATATTTGTATCTTATTTATATTTGTCGACACGTTTCGGAGTTCCTCCATCTTCAAGACTTACTTTAGTACTGAATTCGAACGTTAAGGATATTTCGAACTTTGCCACCCCCCCTACCACCGGACTCCTCCTACCACCAAGAACCACCACCTGCGTAATTTACTTTCGTGGATTTACTAACTTAGAGATGAACGGAGAAAATATTATTAACGAGCAATTTATAACCAATCAGAAGTAATGTTAAAAAACTTTAAATGTTTTTAAAAAATAGGTTTTAAATCCACCAAAGTAAATAACAAGGCTTTTTATACTTTTGTTAATATGTTTGTTTATTATTCACAAGGTCTAATAAATCCAGTAATAATTACAAACTGTTGTTCTGGACAATTACCAGAAAAGTTCAATAAAAGAAAGTCGGCAAAAATCGTCTCTTCAAAAAATCCCCACATAATTTTTCGAAACTGCTTTGTATTGTAAATTTGCGTAACAGCTGTTTAAGGGAATAATTAGTATCCATTAACTACCTGATTATTATATATACAGTTAATTCTAATCGTATATAAACAGTCTATCCACGTTTCAATTATAAATTCGGTTTAACTGTTTTAAGTATGGAAAATTTACCTCTGAATACTCCTTATACCTTTTGTATTAACACAACTTTGAACACTTATACGTAATAAACAGTTAAAGATATTACAAAATACCTGAGAATAAAAAGCCTTAAAATAATATATTTAACTAAAATCACAGTAAAATTAGATTTCTCATAAGAAAACTTAGAATCGGCTGTCATATTTGAAAAATGGCGGGTGATATGAAAAATTTGGTAATACATCTAGTATTAACTAAAACAATATGGGGGGGGGGTAATTTTTAAAGTTTAATTGTAAATTTTTTAGCCTACTTATCCAATAAAACAGCGGTAACACCCGTTTCAACTACCATATATATTTATAAGATTGTATTACCTCTAAATTCAATTCAATCAGGTTTCAAGATAAAATTCATGATGTTTGATTCTGTTTCATCCAAATCATCTAATCTTGTGATGCCTTTATCTTAAATTGAAAACGTTAAATTTAAACAAAAATTATTTAAAAAATAGATTAAAAATTGTATTATTTGGTGGACAAACTTATTATTTATACCTGATTTTCTCTTGATTTTCCATCCTTTTTAAGGTTCTCGTTAACATTTTAAAATATTAGATTTATCGCTGATAAGAATGATAATTTGCACTGATGTAATTTAGTATTTCATAATTATCATTTATATCCATTATTACAGAACACATGTAAACTTTTCTTTATAGAAAACAATATTTATTTATTAGTTTTGTTTAAGAATAACATAAATTTTGAAAATACGATTTTAATGTTCATAATAATCTGCGTGTAATGTAATGTTAAAGTACAAACATAGAATTAAAATAGTAAAGCTTAATATTCCCTGTTAGCTTACAAATTTTATTTAATATCCACAAAAGTTTAAGTGAATTTCACTCCATTATCTGAAGTGTTTACACAGATATTTAAATTTAATTTAAACTCCACACATAAAAGTAAAAGGTACACTATGAGAGAGCATTTCTTTACATTATTCTCACTTTTAATCGCTATAATCATATCCCAAGGTTTGACAAACTTATCACGAAAACATTCTATAACTTTGTTTATAAAAGTTGTAAAGTAAGTGAACGTAAATGGTCTCCTCATATATAATTACAAGATTTCCATATACGTTCGATAATGTTATGGTAAGTCTGTAAACCTAATCACGTAAATCAGAAATGGTTCGTCTCTTTTTACCAAATTAGGTGTGTTTATATTACTTCATAAACAAGACATTTCAGATTGGAAAAACATTGTACTTGTAGATGAAACGCTAATATGTTATAGTGCAGTTTTATTTGCGAATTTTTTAGCATATGATTTTTTACCAACTTCGAATTTAGAAATTAAGTAATGTATATTTATAATATTTATATATATATATATATATATATATACCTTGTTTCTGTCTTGCAAATTTTTTTTCCGTCCGTTAAATTTTATAAAACCTGAAGATGGGAACTTGTTCCTGAAACGCGCGTAGTATTACACTACAAAAAAAAATTGCAAAGTAATATACATTACTTAGTTTCTAAACTATTGCAACTGGAGACATAGAAATGTATTCGAATTTAGAATTATTATCTGACAATCAGTTACACCGGTACTGTTACAATCATTTTTAGATCCTAGAAAAAAGAAACTATCGTAAAATATTTCCATACGAGCAGCTTATTTGAAATGTTTTGTTCGTTTCGCTCGTACTTGTAAGGACAACATGTGTGAAGAGGATCACACGCTACGCTCGTGTCGGGGACTCAGCCCTGCCTGCTCTCATAACCATACGCATATCGCGTTTTCATGGAATGTGAGAGTTAACAACACCTTTCGCTTATTTCAACGTAGAAATGTGGGGTTAATACCATATAAATTTGTATATAATTTAGTGAGTTATAAGTTGAATAACACGCGAGATAAGACTAAAAAACTGTTTAAAATGACGGAGTTTTAAATTCGATTTTCCGAAATTCAATACAGTTCGATGTGAGTCTAATTTCATATTTATGTTTATCTTAATTTTTCCGGCCTCTATCGTGCTTACGTATTGAGTTATAGTTAACTATTGTAGCTCATGTATCACTAACGATGACGACTTTGTCGTTGAAACGCGTTTGATTAAGTAAACGTAATTTTTGTGAAATCTTCCAAACTTTCGAGTTTTTTTCCAACTTACTTATGCAGATTGTTAATAAAGTATGGATTATTTTAAAAATCTTTTAAACGGCTGAACATAAAAAATTCGTTTCTGGTATGTGTTTATAAGACATTACCTTGAAGATTTTATAATTTAAAATTTAGAAGATATCTTAAATCCGCTACATTGAAATTAAGTTTTTTTTTGTTTTGTTTTTAAGGAATGGAGTCTTGTGACACATATGTTTTACACATTTTTTGATAGAATGATCATCATATCATTATTATAAAAAGTTATTAACTAATACAACTACAGAACATTTAAAACCATAATATACAGGTGGACAAATGAGCTGGGGTACACACCTTTAAACATGTACATGGCGTATTTTTTCCTGACCTTGTTCCGCTTCATTACTTCCTATTTGGATATTTAAAACGTAAGATGTATTTTAACCAACAAAACCTATATGAACTACAAAATAGGATACAAAGAGATATTAACTACCACTAGGGCAACAATTTGAGCATCTTCGAAAATCACAAGTTCAAAACTACAAGATGTACATGTTTAAAGGTAAGTACTCAACTCATTTTCCACCTTTAAATTATATTTTTAATGTTCTATAGTTGCATTAGTTGATAACTTTTTAAGGAAACGAGTTATAAAAAACGGATTCCATCACTGAACCCAGAATAAAAAAATAAATAAAGACGTGTCACGTGACATTATTCCTATTTTAAAATATTAAACCTAATATCTATATGGCGGAACCAAGATTGCTGCCAAAACTTAAAACAAAAATGAACTTTTTCTATCGAAAATCATTTTCTGTTTCCTGGGGTCATACAACGTAGATGGTCGAAATTTTGTGGGATTACCAATCTTAACCTATACTACCAATATTGGGTAAGCAAAATGTCTACTTACATAGGTTGTAATGGTAGATGACAGTTAGGTTAGACCAACTTACCTGTAACAGAACAAATCAAATTATACATTTAAATTATCGGAAATATTTGATAAAACTAAAGTGAAATATTACAGTTTTTCAGAAAAATATCTACAGTTAAATGTTTCTTAAGGACTACATTTGATAGATTTTCAAAAAGGTGTTACATTTGTATGTTGATAAAATGTTCAAAACTTAATACGTATCTTGGTTTTAAAGTGATTTGATAATGATATTTGTTCATATTATTAATTTGTTTTAATCGGACACTTGCCATGATTTTTGTAGAGAAAACCAATCTTGACGTTTTGAGAATACATATCAATTCCCATTATCAAGTGACAAACATAGAGGCCATGTAGAAAACTAAAACTATGAACTAAGAGGAATCTTTAAACCTATGTCTGAGCAGTCAAAACTAAGACAAACGTGTCAGAAAACACCAGATACAAGGATCCACTACACAAAGGACGGCAAACAACTTTATTTATAGAATTATATTTCAAGTGAAAAATATACGACCTAGACTGGGAATCGAACCCAGGACATTTGGCTTTACGCGCCAATGCTCTACCAACTGAGCTATCATAGTCGCTTCCCATCACAGAGCTTAGACTTCTCACTTGACTTTTTACGTTTATTGCTGCAATTTTGTGATTCTAAATTAATTACCTCGCATACGCGACATAAAAATTACCTTTCACTCATTTTTCAGCCCTTACGTATGTTTTTATTAATTTTTAATTTATTCATTTTTCCCCTTAAACGTTTTTACTAGCAAGTATTGAAAATACAATAATATTTGTGAAAAATATACGACCTAGACTGGGAATCGAACCTAGGACCTTGGCTTTACGCGCCAATGCTATACCAACTGAGCTATCCTAGTCTAGGTCAAAAATATTTTTCACTTGAAATATTATTGTATTTTCAACACCTGCTAGTAAAAACGTATAAGCGGAAAAATTTATAAATTAAAAATTAACTTTATTTATCTTTACAATATTAAAATCTTTATTCAAGAACCTTATCCATTGTTAAAGTCCGACTTCAATAAGGAACTGTGAAAGAGGTGTCCAAGAGAATTAAACAGTTGTTTAGCGGTTTTTGTAGTTCAGTCCCGTATCACGAGTGTTTAGTCTTGCTCGGGAATAGCTTTCGACGTGGTTTCCTTTCTTAGCTTTCAGATTTCGATTTAGTTACCAACATGGTTGCTCTACGTTACTATTGTATTATTTTACTTTTTTCTACGTTTATCACTTGGTATCGAGAGTTGATTTATCTCTCGAAACGTCGCGTATTAGTTTCTATACACAAAGAAAGGGAAATGTTCGATTATACTATATTAACAATATTTATACTTTCAATAACAATAAAAATTCAAGAATTATCTAATTAAAATTATTGAAAATGTCGTGATATTTTTAGTACTTTTATTTTTATTTTTTTGTCAAAAGTTTTTTTTTTAAAAGTCAGATCAGTTATTTATTTATATTAACAACTGTAGGTGCATCGTGGATTCCATTGTAAATGAAAACTTACTAGGAACGGCTCGAATAAAATAAACGTGTGGATAATAAGAACAGATTTTTTTAAATCTATAATATCGGACCCGTTGAAATATATTTTAGTATACGTTTGAGTTACAGTAGGACGTATATATTTAATATATTTAATGTTTAATTACTATTATGTATGAGTGAATCTGTACCATTAAAAATTGCAGCACCATATAAGTTCTATTTCATAATATTTGTTAGACAAAGTTAAGTTTATCACTCGGTGAACCATAGAATTGAAAGCTGTTCTTTTATGCCCGGGTGAATGGTGTGAATACTTAGTTATATATCTAACTATATGTGTAGGCTTTTTATAAACACTAAACCCTAAACTAATACTTTTCATAAACACATTTACATCCAAATATGGAAGATTATTGTCTTTTTCAATCTCTATCGTAAACTGTACATCGAAAAAGAACTTCAATACACTTATGGTATATTTATTGTATAAATTTTGAAATATGACCGAAGAAATATATAGGCCAGACAAAACGAAATGTCAGAACAAAAACAAAATAACACTTTGCCAACTTCAAATATAATAGGCTTGATAAATCAGCCATGGCTAAACATTGTTTAGAGGAAAAACGTTATTTCAAAATAGCAAACTCTGAGTTGTTAAAAAATGTTAATAAATCAAACACAATAGATGAGTGGAAAAGTTTTTATATTAACAAATACCGTAATAAAACTTTAAATAATGAATTAGGGCCAATAAGAAATTCTATATTAATGTAAAATTTAAAATTTATTGTTATATATAATATTAGTTCAGAATATTTTATTAGTTAGATGTTAACTCTTAAGTTATTTAGATTGACGCAGTGACTTTAACGCTGTAATATTAGAAAGTATATTTAGGCCACGCCCCTTTAGTTTTGTATAAATACGGGGGTTGGCGCAGTGTTAGGTTAGGTACAGTTTAGTTATTGTAGCTCATGTATCACTGAGGATGGCGACTTTGTTGTTGATACGCGTATGATTAAGTAAACGTAATTTTTGTGAGAACTTGTGTTCGAGTTTTATTCTAAGTAATATTATCTCACAAATCAAGTGCAACAATTATTTATTAACACAAGCTCTTCAGTCTTTACAATGTTTAGAAGCGGCATTTATATACAAGATGGCTAAAAAGTAATTACATCCACTTCTTATGTTTTTAATATTTGAAATATTTGAATCTCAAAATATTATGTTTGCAGCTATCTTTATAGATGAAAAAGGCAACATGAAGAAGCAAAGTGTTTACGATTTTTTAATTTTGTGGTCGGAAGGAGTGGAATTTACTATCAAATTTTAAATAAGACGTATAACCTTTTGATACCTCATTTAAAATATCTCTGTGAGACAAGAAATATAATATAAAGAAAATTCAATTCTGACCACCAAAAATAAAATGGCGGTCAAAAGAATTGTTTTATTTACAAAGCTAGATTGTGTTCTTACCTCATATTAAATATTCAAATTGTTCTCCCTATACTTCCAAGAAATAGTATGGTATTTGTTCAAACATATTTTCACAATTTCAAAAGTTTGGTTTTTTCATCTCCTGCATTCTATTAATATTGGTTCCCTTAAATTGTGATTTCCCACAAAACAAGCAGGTCTTGTATTTGAAGGAATGAACCAATATTTAAGGAAAATCGATTGCCTTCTGTGTTTTAAGGTTTTGCCTTCTGTGTCGATCGTTTACTACTGAAAACAGCTATGTAAATAAAATAACTCTTTGGACCGCCATTTTGTTCTGGATAATCATAATTTAATTTTCTTGACTCATAAAGATGATTAAAATTAGGTATCACAACCCCATACGTACGTTTAAAATCTCCCCTTTACAATTAAAAAAACATAAACCTTTGCCTTTTTAGGTTGCCCCTCTAATCTAAAGAGACAACAGTATTCAAATATTTTTTTTAATATCGAAAAGTAGTACCTTTTCACCCACTCGATATAAATATTCCATCATCTTACGTTCCCACTTTTTAAAAATTGGAAAAAAACTGTTTCATTTCATACCTATTTAACATTAAATTCATTTAAAAATTCGAGAAATATCGAACGAACAAGTTTTATTTACCTACATTCTAAACGATTCTGAGGTAATCTACCTGGATCTACAGTTTGCTCGTGTAATTTTGGTTAAGATCCGTCTCTTTCATCTTTCCTATCAGGTCCCTCTTGACCAACTCTTGTTCTTGGTGACCCTGACGTTATTAGTATTGGAGGACCAGGGAGTCTTTATTTTTTGTTCTTTTCTTCCTTTTATAATGGAGACCTTGAGACCATGAGGTTTTTCGTCTTAAGGAAAAAAATATAAGCAAGCGTGATAAAAGGATTTTTTTTTTACCTGTAGATCTTATATTAGTCAATAAGAGCTCATTTTGTGCAATTTTCTGTATATATCTTTATCAAAGTCACCAAAGTAATCAACAAACAATAATAAAAATAATTTTTCGAGCTATCTCGTCAACCTATCAACCACGTGATGCATTATTTACAATTTTAATAGTATTACGGAAATTGTATATGAAAAACATTTTGAATTTTAATTCCAAATGTGAATTAAATATTTTCCAATAAATATTTACAAACAATACTTGACAATGTGCGAATTTTTATTCGGATCTACTCTCTTCTCGTACAGGGACATTATTCCTCTCTTCTCTCACACTAGTGGCGAAGCAAACCAGTCACTACCAGTGTCTTGCTCAATTACTTACTTATTTTCTTATTTACAACATTGGTAACTGGACAAGAAAACTTTATTGTCCTCACGCTTTACTATCATTTCTTATTAACGTAGCGATAATTTAAAACTAAACATGATTTCTAAACCCCGTGTTCACAACTCTCTTAATAAAAGTCACAAGATTGGGAGAGGTGTGAAATGATCGGAGCAAATTGTCTCGACGTAAAGGGAACATGTGTAAACTATCAGGGCGAGCATCACAGTTTTGATGTCAAGACCAAAGTTATAAATAGGGAGTTTGAGACGAATCTTTGAGAACAAACGATGTTTAACATACTAATTTTCCCGAAACAAAAGTTTACACGAAAACATCAACCAGAGTCTAAATAAAATAGTTTTGGAAAGAAATTAATTAAATAATTCCTTACAACACAACAGGTGAATGTTCTTTTTGAAGTTATTACACAGACTTAGAGATAACAAAAATTATTCGTAAAATGAACCACGAAGAAAAAATGTTGATGAAATGAGGCTAACTGAAAATATTACTTTTATACATTACTTATTAAATATTTTATAATGGAATTTATAAATACACAAAGACCAAAAAATTAGATTTTGGCCACGTATCTGATACGATGACATGATATGACGCGAATATATTTTGTTATATATTTTCTCATATATACGTGGTATAAAGGAAGTCATGTTATGGGGGAGACAAAATATCAAGTTTTTGAGGATATATCAGTTTTTAACCTAAAAAAAGGGTGTTTTTTGAACGATGTCCATCTGGCTTGGCCCAATTTTAAATAAATATGGTATGTGGGCATATTTTTATTATACAGTGTACTAAAAAAAATAGTTTCAAACTTCAGGAGCTTATTCATCATATTAAAATCAATGAAAAATAAACAGACTTTCCAAAATGCCGGGTTTTCAATATACCCGAATTTTATTATTTTTTTTAAAACGGTCATGTTTCTCACGTTAAATTATATAGAGTTGAAATTTTGCTTAATATTTAGAGTTATAAAGACCCAACTACAGTAAAATAAACAACCAATTTCCTTAACTGATTTCAAAATGGCAGCTACTTAAACATTTAAAGTAGAATAGTAGAATAGTAGAATAAATTTATTGCAACAACAACAATTTTTACAACAAATAAAATACAAAATTAATTATGTTGCAAAATCAGCCTCAACAGGTTAAAACCCAATTACTGGGGTGCCATATATAACAAAATACCTAGGTCTGCCTAAAGTATAGTAAAATTAAAAGTAAAAGTACAACAACCAAATACACAATTACAAATATACGAATTTAAAACCATATATACTAAAAAAAAAAAACAACATAAAAACTAACATTTTACAATTGTTGATTTCCACCAAAACTTGCAAATTTAAAACCAAAGTTGGTTTAATATAGCCAAAGTTTCCCTACGAAACCTCGACAAACCCCAGGAAACATCCACCCTATGAGCAACATTATATAGAGCAATCGTCGAGTTCAGCGGCGACGACGCATGAGCATTGGTTCTAACGCGCTCCTAGTAGAGTGGTCGTCTAATTCTTATCCCGCAAGGTGGAACATACCAGCATACTTGTCTCAGGCTCTCAGGATCCTCAATCACGCCACACATAACTCCTCTCAAGAAACACAACTTCAACAGATTTCTCCTAACTGTCAAAGAATTGACTTCAAATACGCTCAAAAATTCCCTATACCTTATCACACAAATTTGTGGGTTAATAAATCCAAATTTTTTATTGCACAACAAACGCAAAAATCTTTTCTGAACCTTCTCTATCATGTTAATATAATATTTTGCTGATGGGGACCAAACAATACTAGCAAATTCCAACCTTGATCTAACTAGACTAATAAATAAAACTAAAATACGATAATATCCTTAAAATCTCTTCCCTACCGACAAATAAAACCTAAGGTGGAGTAAGCTCTCTTTACTATATTAACAATATGAGAACTAAAAGATAAATCTTGTGACATAGGAACCCCCAAATAAAGTTGAATAAGTTAAAAACTGTGATTTTACAATATATTTACAAGAGAAAATAGATAGTTACTAAATATTATTAATGGGTCTGTCGATAAATCAGTTATCCAGGTTAAGCTACAGAAAGTTTTAGATTATCAAATCTGCAGAATCCAAACAATAATTTTGATTCCAGGCTTATCTTGGATGTTGAAGATGATTACCAAGAAAAAATGTTCTTAGTTTTTATCGATAACTCGGTTATTTTCTAAGTTACAGAAAGAAAAAAAAAAGGATATATTTTGTCTCTTGAACATATTTTGTAAAATTCGCGGTTTTTTTTAATATTCGGCGTTAAACAGTTAAATAGTCGCCATTTTGAAATGAGTAAAGAGAAATCGGTTGATTTTTTTTAAAATTGCGTTTTCAGAACACTAACAAAAAATTTCCGCTACAAATCAATAACTGTTAGATATATATAAATTTTTTTTGTTAAAAACAAAACGACGGCTAGATTGAAAACTAAGTATTTTATGAAATGTTTTTATATACATTTTTCCATTGGTTTTGATGTGAGCAATAAGCTGCTGAGTTTTTAAAACAATTTTTGGAAACACCCTGAATTTCGGAAGTAATTAAATTTGTTTGATAAATCAAAATTTGTAGGTAAGTGTTATATGCAAGAAAAAAAGATTTTGATGAAATTGTTCGATGGTACATAGGCTATACAGAGACATTTTTGAAAACTTATTACCTCTGTTACTTAAAGGACGGAAAGAGATATGCATAATTTGTTCTCGGGAAAGTTATTCAACTTTAGAAGGAATCTTAGAATACTTTTTTACAAAATATAAAAATACCCTCCCCTTCCCACCAACCACATATCAAAAAAAGTGTAATGGACTTTTGATACCACAAATTGAAGCCCTATAAAAACCATTAATTTCTGATGCAAGAAAGTAAAATTCAGTCAACACATTCGTTCACTATGCGAAATGTTATTTTGTAAGTTATTTTCTAAGATTTTCTAAAAATAGGTTTTGGCACTACGAAAATAGCTTAGTTAAAGGAACTAAAGAAAACTGATTTCTTATCATTAACTACTTGTAATGTACTTTCTCGCAAAAATAAAATTGCTATACCAGTTCTGGTAACCTTAATAAATTATTGTTGTGGTAGTGCAAAAAATACTATTTAGGTTACTTGTTTTAAATGGAAGTTCGGATTAAATGAAAAGACATTCTCAAAAACAAGGAAAAGAAACACGAAAGAATATTGCAGACTTGCCTAAATTTTTCTTTGTTTCAGTTATACTATCATGAAAATGACCAAACTTGACCACTGCTGTTGACTTTATCCAATCTTAAATATTGAACTTTGTAATAAATACTATTTTCATAGTGTGATAACCTATTTTTAAAAAATTCTAGAAAATAACTTCAAAAATTACATTTTTGAATGTAGTGAACGAATTCGGTGGCCGATTTTTATTTTCTTGCAGCAGACATTCTTGGTTTTTAAAGTCCTTTAAATTGAGGTATCACAAGTCATATGTGTATATTGCACATTTTTGAGATGGGGTGGTTAGAGGGGGGAGTTTTTTGAATTTTTTAAATATGTTTTCTTAGGTTGCCCCTAAAGGTAAATAACTATCCCGAAAACATATTATGCATATCTCTTTCCTTGTTTTCAATAATAAAGGAGGTAAGTTTTCAAAAAATCACTACAATACCGATATTTTGATTCAAATATTTTGAGATAATGAGTGACATTCTTTCATAATCTATTTACACAACAAATAAGTTGGTAGAAAACGTAAAACTTTATGGAGCGCTCACCAAACATCCGACTTTAAAAACTACATTACCTGTTCTTAAGCTTTCAATGAGGACGGCTTTAAATGTCCTACACGACAACACAAGACGCTTTTATTAAACCAATCACTTATACTCATTAACTCCATTTCATCTCAGTTTTAATATTTAGAGACATTTTACACAATTTCTTTTATACAAAATATAAAGTGTGGGATAATCCTCGCCTCCTACATGGAACCATATCCACTGGTATAGTAAACTAAAAATTAAACCTCTATGTTTAGGTTTAGTGGAAGATAGTCTTGAATGTCGGCGTTTTAATGAGGAAAATTCCGATAAATAGAATATCTGTTTTATATACTCGTATTTATTAATGAATATGATGGCTGCCTAAATACTTAGTACATAATAGGATCACTAAACTTCTCTCCAGACTAAAAGCATTGTCTAAGAGCAAATAGTCTTAATGGGAGAATTTATAATTTGCTTAATGTATTTACACAATTCTATTGTTTAAAAGTAATCGAAAATGGGTTTAGATATTAAAAAGTTTCATAAATTTAATTGTTCATAATAATTTTGTCTATTTATATTAGAAATACTACACCACCAAAGAAAAGACTTCGTGAAAAAAATTCCAAAAATAAGCCAGATTTGTTGTGTTTGTTTTAAATAGATAAAAAAATGTTATCAAATTTTATGATTCAAAATTTCCATTGCTCATTATAGGTAGGCTTCTAAAGGAAATGATGGCCAAGGGATGGTGATTGCGTTTGTGATCAAATCATAGATCAGTGTGAAGAATACAAGGAATAAAAGGTGTTGGTTACTGGCAAGGAATAATGCAAAGCCAAGAAGCTGTAACTTACTAGAGACAAGACTGAAGTAACGGTGGAAAAGCAATACTTCGCAGAAAATCCTTCCTAAAATCCAAGATATGGATTTAAAATTGTAGAATGCCTAAAGTAACCGAGAATAAGACTTCAAAGAGGGATAATTTTACGTCGGAAAAACATAAAACATTGTTATTTAAAGAAAAATTTGGTGAAATCCATTTGGGGGATAAAGAGAGGGATTATTAGTTATTGCAATGTTATGGAGAGTATGTTCACTTTCACTTATACTTCGGAGAATGGAGTTACAGATCGATAATGCTATTATTCACAAGAGACTTCTAAGCTGAGAAAGGCTTGGAGTGTCAATACCAAAACATCAAAAGTGGCGATTGAAATTTTGAATGAACTCGTGCCTATAGTCCTCCTGGTATAGAATAAGAACAAGAAGAAGAAGATTAATCAAACTGGAAGAGAAATATCAGAAAGTTGCGGAAGGTATGATGGTATCTGAGTTAAATAAGCGCATAAGACGAACGTACTGACTGAGTGGCAGAAAGTTTTTTGCTACACGAAAGCACATGCAATGTAATTAATTAGAGTTTCCAAGCCCGTACTTACTATAGTGAGCCCCTGAGTTTAATTAAAATAGGAACATGAAATTTGATATAGGAGACTACCAAATACAATATGTACATAACCCTATTGAAATTCTGAAAAATGCAATTAAAAAAAGTTAAAATGGCGGCAGAATGGAGTGGAGACTATTTAATACATATCAAGCCAACGTCAAAAAAGTAGTGTATACACAAATATGGTGCAACAAACTTACCCTCTACTGGATTAGACTATTTGATCTACCAATACAATTTAACATCTCCTACAAGAATCAAGACACCAACTTTTAGGAATTACATTTAGAGGATCTGCTTGTATTTCATTGCATTATGGGGTGAGGTAAGCACTCGTAGACAAAAGAGGTAATTAAATACAAAAGAGGTTTTTCTTTCTCGTAGTTGAATACTATTTAATCATTTTACTAAGCTTAACAGTTATTCATTGTTTTTGAAGATGTAATAGCGAGAAATTCATTACTTTGCCCTGTTTATTTCAAAACAAATGTTAAAAATCTCCCCTACTCCCATCGCTTTCATAATCCTCACTGGCATTCAGAATACACGTTCAGTAACAAAATGAATAAAACGTAATAAATCTGTAAAATTTGAAGGGGAATGATGCATCACTTTTTATACAATACACAGGAAGTGAGTAGAATTGATAAAACTGGACTTTTTCAAGCTTACTTCCGTGTAAAATTACTATGTACTGTACGAAGTCGATTATTTCTGATTACGTTTAAAATTTATTAACAAACGACATTAAAAATGTCTGTCCATTAATTTTTGTATTTGAAAACGACTTAAGACCATACTTAATAAGTTTGGAATAAAATATGGAAAAAATAATAAAACAAATTTTTAATTTGCCTACAGAAGAGATGTATCTAATATTCTAGAAACTCCGATAACATCAATTAAAATGAATGTAGCTTGGTTTGTATTGTTTCACGCGCAGTCTTTTATAAGATTAAATTGAAGGTCATAAATAAAACTCTACATAATCAAATAAACAGTGCAAAAATATTGCACTAACTTTCTTACAAAACTAAAAATAACATAGTTGATTTCTCTATAAAATTTTAAGAAAAAAAGGAAAATGTGTTTCTTTATATCTGAGTTTTCTGTTTGTATTTCTTATGGGAGATAATTTGATACAGGAAGTCCTCTTCATTATGAACTTTGGCATTAAAATATATATAAAGATAAGCAAAAGGTTGACAAGTTTTTGTTTGACTTTTACCAAACGCATTATACCAGGTTTATTATAATTCTACATATGTGTGTTTAATAACATTCTTTTTCAGAATTTTTCCAACTTTAATGTAATACTGTTAGAATTATTGGAAATAGTACAGGCCAGCGAGTTTTGGACTGATAGGCAGGTTCTCCTCTTTCTATGATGAATAGATAGGCCTACGTGATGATTTGACCGTTGTTTAGGAATTTTCCAAATATCATATATTACGGTTCGCTGTTATTTTAAATATATATATATGTATATATATATTTTTTTAAAGTATATAATATTAAAATTCCAACAATATTACTTTAAATTTGGATAAATTTTAAAAAGTGTGATACTAAACACATAAATAAAAACATCCTGGTGTAATGTAACAAAGCTAAAAAAAGTGAACTAATAACTACAACTTTGGCGATATTTTTATTTCATAATTTTAAAACATAGTGAAAATTTGAAATTACAAAGGCATTACATTTAAAGTTGGATTGATTTTGAAAAATAGTGATACATGAAAACTTCACATAAACAGACTCATTTTTACTCATCTTTTTATACATAGAAATTAGATTTATAATTGCTACAAGATGGTAAATTTAAACTCACTTCTTAACTTAAATTATTTTTGAAAAATCTGCTCATTTTGTTTACTATTGGAAAGTTATTCTATTGTTCAACATCTACAGCAAGATGGATGTCATAGTTTCACAACAATGAATAGAATGTTTTTATTCATTAGAATGACAGTGTCGTTTCGTCTTGATTTGACTCGTCAGGTTAGGTCTTACCAGGTTTTTGTTGTAGTCGCATTCAAGTCCCTTTTATTTTATTGCTGCACCTTACATACTAGGGAGTCAGATACATATTTTACCTAGCTACGTTTTGTAAACATCTTTACACAGACGTTGGACCTCGTATAGTGTTAATAATACACGTAATGTTTTCCGGAGTATAGTATTTTACGCCAACAAAATCAGTTTTATCTTTTTGGAAACTATTGGCTCTAATAAAAAATAGGTAAATATTATTTATTATAAAAGTCTTTATAAAAATAAATTCTATATATTTGCTTATTTTATTCCGCACTAATGTTGATGAATATTATGCGCCTTTTTAACGTGGTTAAGATCTCTATATAATATTTTCGATTCATCAAAGTATATATAAATATATTTTGTATTAAGTTTCTTTTTCTATTTTATTCTGGATAAAAGATGAAGATTTAGGTCAAGATTCGTTTGATAGAATGTATTTCTTTGCTCCCTATTGATCTATCCCTGATTGTATATGCTACATCATAGGCAAAGTATGAAATCAATCATATTTTAAAATTTGTCTAGGTATTCTACAGAATGATTGCTGCACTTTAAGTACAGTTTGGAATACCGGGTATTCCATGGTTTTCAGGTTAGGTTAGTTAGGTGAGGTTAGCTTGGATTCATTTACTTCACTAAATATTTAGTACTAACACATACTATATGTTCCATTTCATACTTTTTTATATGTAAATAGATAATTTTCTGGCTAATCTGTTAATTTTATACTTTGCATGAAGAACAGTTTAATGCCTAGGCAAAGTGAGTAAAGACCTAAAAAAATTACTTTATTTAACATTTTGACAAACATACTTAGGCAACGTATAGAATACCTATGTATTCTATAGAAACGCTGGATTTCATACAATTAATTTTAGCTGTAGAAAATTACATTCATACACATACGATGTGTTAGATTGTAATTTTCTACAGCTAAAATCAATTGTATGAAATCCAGCGTTTCTATAGAATACCTAGGTATTCTATACGTTGCCTAAGTATAGAATACCTAGGTATTCTATAGAAACGCTGGATTTCATACAATTAATTTTAGCTGTAGAAAATTACATTCATACACATACGATGTGTTAGATTGTATCTACATTTAATCAAAGATTCAGTTGAATTTTTTTTCAACAATCGTAAACTAAAATGTAAATCGCATTTATGGATTACCATATAAAATCACATTTTGATTATATATTTAGTTATAAAAACAATATATTTAAGGAAGAGTGAATCAAAAGTTGTTGAAGTTATAGGATTTCCAGACTCAAACGAAAAAATGTAATAGAAAAAAAAACACAAAATTCAACTAAAAGAAATTCGTAAAATGATAATTTATGCATAAAATTTGACCCTGGGCCTTAAAAATATTCACAAAAAGGAGGTTAATTCAATCTATATAAAGGATTAAGAGCGATTCTGTTATTTCAGTTCAAAAAATTACAACGTTATTTTTGATTCTATAGCTGCAATTTCTATAGCTGCAATTTCAGCGACTTTATTTTTAAAACAAATTAATTATTAAGAACAAAGTCACTTTAAAAAAAAATCCTTTAATAAAGAAATAGATTTATATTTGAAAATTTTAATGAAAAACTAATTAAAAATTGGAAAAAAGAAGAATTGGACATCACTTGTTAGTCAAATTGAATTACCTTTTTGTGTAAGCTGAATTTCACAACCCGAAAAGTGGTTCCAAAAAAAATTACGATACAGAAATCTATATATCGCATTTAAAATGCGCATATTAATGTGCATTTTAAAATGATTTTATTCTTGTAATTTTGTAATAACATGTCTTCGTTTAGTGGTTAACAAAATATGTTTAAATTATAGAATTAAGGCTAACAAAAACTAAAGTTCTAATATAAAAAGTGAACGAATAAAATAGTCCTATAATCATTAGAGAGGTGAATTAATGCAGCTGCAATTAAAAAACAAATATTTTTCAGAGTTTAGGGTACAAGTTCCAAGTATTATTTTATTCTATATTTTGTATATAGTTTCAAAATTTATTTCAGAAACGTCATCCTTTTTTTTTTAAATCCTAAGAATAAAATCATGCTAAAATTAATTTTATATGACATTCTGTAATAAAAAATTTGATGGAGCCCATCATAGTACCTACCCCACCCCATGATTCATCATACAATGTAATACAAACTGATCCTCTAAATGTAACGCCCAAACTGTTGGTTTCTTGTCCTTTGTAGGAAATGTTAAATTTTATTGGTAGAACAAGGAGACAAATCCAGTAAGGTAAGTTTGTTTAAAACAGTTGTAACAGAGGTTTTTCGGACCTCGTAACTTTGTATATCACAACTTTCATGACGTAGGTAAAGCCTGAACTGACTTCGTAGAGCCGTACATATTAAATAGCTCCACTCACTGCGCTCGTGTCAGTGAGCCCCTGAATGGCCACGAAACTACGTTTTTGAAGAGACCTCCACTGGCTACGCTTGTGTCAATGACTACCTACAGGATCTCGTAAGTATAATAATATCACATTTTCTTGGTTAGTCAATGCTCAAAGCTACTTTTTTGACAATAAACGTCGTAGAGTTGTGAGGTTGGAAGAATTAAAATCTGATAACGTTTATGTAATTTAGTGTTATAAGTTGAATAACATACAAGATATGAAATGAAAAGACCAACATTTTAACATTTTAAATAGAGTTCTATATGAGCACACTATAGTACCCTATACAAAATTTGAAATTCCTATCTTAATTTTTTATATTCGCTATCGTACTTACGTACAGACGACAACGACGACGGTAGGCGTAAATCAATTTTACGGTTTCCTGAGGTCATGAAGAGTGAACATAGGTTAAAAAATTGAAGTTGAAATGTTTTGCGATTACCAAACCTACCTATACTTCGTATACTGTGTATATAATATATCTTTACACTTGCCGACACAAATATCCCTTTTTGAGAATTACAAAATTAAACCAAAAATTTCAATTTAACCAACAGATATGAACCAATTCTAGTTTCTCTGCGTTCCGTTATGAAACTGTTTTCATACGTTTGTAAAGTATTGCATGCAAAACCCATTTAGCTTCAACTTGTTTGATTTTACTCCATTTTTCATTTCAAAATGCCTGCGTATAAGGTTCACATTTTGGAAATGATTGACGCGAAGCTTCACTGTAATGACGACATTAACTTGGCAGATAAATGATAAATGCACGTCTATCGGTGTCGAATTAGACCCCGAACACTGCTGGGACCTGTCGCGTCGATAGGAGTGATTATTTTGTTTGAATCATAACTGGAATAAATTATAGAATGAGTCTTCTGTCAGTTAGGCGAGAACACGCATTGATAAACGACTGGTCATCAGTGTTAGCCTTTGTTTTTATCAACAAAATTAATCATCCGACCTTTCAATTAACAGATGTTCCGGTTCCCTTGTAGTTGTTTTAAATGTTTCTAAAGATTAAATTGTGTTGCTACTGCATTTTGTTTGTAGAAAACAATTGTATTTTATGTTTATTGTTTAATGAAACAATATATAGTTAACAATTGATTTAACATCCTGTATGGACATTGTACACATTCATTTACACATTTGATATCATTTGTGCATATAAAAACTTATTAACAACGTTTCGAGAGTGTAAATCTAGTAGCCTAGTAGCCTAGTAGCCTAGTAGCCTAGGGTCATGTTGGAAACTAAAACTAAATCTAAAACCTAAGAAAAGAATTCAAACATAAAACTAGACCTGAGATGTTAAAGCTAAGACTAAATACAAACTACAACACACAGGCCTACACTACACAAAGTACGGCAAGCAACTGATTGTTAAATGGAGCCAAATGAATGTTGTCTCAACTGTTTATCAGGATAAACAACTTTTACCCGTCTTTCAAGAGCTTAGTCTTCGATCGCGTCATGATTCTCGTTTGCGGTAAAATTTTAACCTTAATTATTTAAAGTAGAAAAAATTTTATCTTCAATTTTTAATTCGGTTTATATTAACGGAAGTCTTAATGGTTTAATTTCTAAAAAAGGTTTAGCTGATAGGATTGTCAAATAGTTTTATGAACTTTCAATTAGTTCTCGTTTATATATATTTCTTACTGGTGTATTTATTTTTTCATTATTATTATTATTATTTTACATCTTCCCAATTAAATTTGTGAATTTCGGACCGAATTTGTTCAACTATTTTCGATTTATCCGTTAAGCCTAATCGTGTGTACATTTTATGTTCACCATCTATTATATTTATAGGTCTTTTTGTCTCGCCAGTATATTGCCTGTCACAATCATATTTAATACTGTAAATGCAGTTTTTAGTGTTTAGAAAATGCCATTTTAAGTTCAGCCAAGAGAAAGTGTCCTAACAGTTTATCGGGGTATACAATCTATTATCTCCTCTTTCAAGACCTTAGTCCTTGATCGTGTCATGATTTCCATTTGTGGGTTAAACAGCAACATTTCTTTTGGGTCCACGCTTTTAACAATCAGTTGCTTGCCGTGTTTTGTGTAGTTTAGGCTAATATGTGGTAGTTTCATCTGATCCCGTTTGTATTTACTCTTTGACTTCTAAAGACTACTCAGGTGCGTCATATTTAAGTTAGGTTTTGATGAGATCTTGCCTAACAATGCTTTGAATATTAAAATCTGTAAGTATATTAAACTTCCAAGCACACTTTAGCAATAATCCCGGCATATAAGGGACCGACAACCAAAAGGGTTTATTATTGTCTTTAGAATTTTTCTTTTCCTTAGAAATAGTTGTTAACATTTAGAAATTATGGACGAGGATATCAATTTGTAGCTTCCTTACAACTTCCTTGTATCTTCCATTTAACAATATAAACACGTATTAAATAAGCTTTCTAAAACTATATATTCAATACGACTGAGCTATATATACTATGGAAAACAAGACATAAACTTTCTCGTCTACAAAACCACATAATAATCTTCCCTGACTTTTCCCTAATGTAATTTGTGTTCTTACTAAATTTTTCACATTTATTTCTTATCGGAAAAAGTACACAATTTTCGATTTAGTTTTATATTTAAATAGAGTTTAAGCTTGCTTTGCTCGTGTCACAAAAATCATCCTAAATGTTTTTTTTTTTAATCGAGTTTTTAAAGACGCTGGTGAATGTTCGTTTTCGTTTATTTTACTTTCGAGTTATCAGATAAAATTTTAATAAAATCGATCGACTGGTCTTTTATAACAGCTCTATGGCTGATTTTAAAATTTTTCATTAACTCTTGAACCGAAATATGTTAGGGGAAAAATAGGTTTTATTTGAGTCTTTTAGAGGCTACATTAAAATATAAATATATAACACTGTATTTAGAAATTAAAAACACTGTATTCCTAGTTCACACTATGAAACTTAGGTACCAATTCGTTTAAGTGGCCGCCATTTTAAAAAGATTGTTTATTAAATATATCTTGTTACATCCATGTGGAGGCAAGACCCACTATAAATAAACGGTGGTTGGCTCGAGTAGAAGTTGACAAGGGTTGATGAACTATTTTACCAGGCACTGTATTCCTAGTTCATGCCATGGAACTATGTACTAACTAATTTGAATGACCACCATTTTTAAATGATCAACTAAAACAAATACAGCTTGTACATACATCGATAGAACTAGGTGCAATGAACTTTAAGACATAACTCTACGCGTTATTGCGTAACAAAAACACAAACAAACATACAAATGGACAAGTTCAAGCAGGACCTTGCATCGCTGATTAATGAGTTTTATTGGCCTTCTTCGTTGTGTCCAATATAACCTCCTTTAAGAAACATTATAAGTTTGATTGGAGAAATTCTGAGGCGGGTGGAAAGTGTGAAAATAGCACTCCCTATGTGAGTATTTATCAAATTTAATGTGTTAGCTACTAGTTTTCAAATTGTCCGCAGTACGCTGTCGCGTCCAATAAAATTAATATTTAAAGCTGTACTTCTTTTAAAGATAGATAGTGATAGATATTCATTCGGAAATTTACTATCATTTGTGTTTATAAACTTTAATAAACAACGTTTCAATAGTATGAATCAACTCTCGTCTGTGAACTTTTGCTGTTCTTGATCATGTTAGTAAATAGTCTTAGTTATTTTCATCACTCAAAACTAATTTTAGCAGTGAGTTTCTCTATAGATCACTAGTTTTAGTTTTAGTTTCCAACATAAATATAAGCCCTTTCATTGTTTCTAGATTTATCACTTGATAACGTTAGTTGATCTTGACTTTCGAAACGTTGTGTAATAATTTTAATATACTGTACACGTATTATTGTAATTTTTCGAATAACAAATACCAATAGTGTAAAACCTTACTGTTATTTAAATTTCTGGAGTCTGTCAGATAATACGACCCCAAGAATTATTTTTTAGCTTACACGACCCCTATTCCTTCCAAGGAATTGTTTTTTTTCTTCTATTAATATATGACGATTGACGGTTGTAATATCGATTATACACAGTATTTCACGTAAATAATAGATGAGTTAAGTCAATATAATAGATTTAACCTTCACTAACCTAACCTAAATAACCTTATCAAAAATGACTTTCACAAAGAGGACAAGTGAGGTTAAAATTAAAATCAAACACCCAATACCACAATTCAGTAAAACAAGATTTACTTCCTTATATACATTTCAGTAACATAGTTACCATCCTCAGAGGTTGAGTATTAAACAAACACTCTGTTACTGAAATGTGCATAAGGAAATAAATATTGTTTTATTGAATTGTGGTACTGGGTGTTTGATTTTAATTTTTAAGTTCGCCACAGTGTGCTCAACAGTGTAGTAAGTTAGGTAAAGTTAAAATCTACTAAAGTTATTTTATATGGATATAAACTAACCTAAAACAATCCCCAGGGAAGTCTTATAACTGAAAAAACCCAATATTTGTAATAATAGTTACTTATCTAACAGAGTTGGTACGATTTTTATTAAAAAGATGATCAAAAGAATTAAAATAAGAGTGTGGTCAAGCTCTGGTTAGCGCTTTGACAATACTTATCTTCAGCCTACTAACTTTGTTGTTTGTAAAATAAAGCCACCATTCATATGTTTTTGGATCTATTCCAAAAATGTAGAAAATAGAACTTGTTAGTAACGCCTCATAAAACCACATAGTTTGTTTATAAATAATAAAAATTGCAATAATTAATTAGAAAAATTTGTCAGATATTTTCATCATTCATGCCACTTTGAATTTAATCTTTGAAATATACGATATTATAACAAGAGAATATTATAAAATTGTTTTAATTGTATGTAACCAAGTTTCTAGCGTCGCGGACAATTCATATTATTTATTAAATATTTTATTATGGGTTTTCAAAGTACAAGGATGTTTAAAGTAATTAAATTTGGGAACGTAGCTGATAGGATGTCGTGATAAGACACGAATAGTTTTTACTGTTTTAGTAACTTACATATATAGTATAAAGTATCTAATGGGTCAAAAAATAATGTATATTGGGGGGGGGTTCGTTTCGATATTTCCTAGTTAGTGTCTGTGTGCCGAATCCAAGAGCTTAAAAACATGATTTGATATACATATTGGCTGTATACAAAGTGTTTCAAATAAAGTAGCAAAAGTTTTGGATATGGTTCCTTGGGTCACAATAAATATAAAATGTTCCTATAAAAATATGTTATAAAATGCTTAATTTTCCGCCTGTGGGCCATTTTGGGTTTTTTACAAAAATTATAAATCGCAGTTTTTTTAAACAAGCAAATCAGAGTCCTGGTTTTTGATATATTGCTAAAATATCAAATAAAATATATGAAATTAAGACTTGGTATATAATTTATTTCCAAAAATTTAATGTTTCTGAAAAAAACACAAAATGGCGATAGACGAAAAACTAAGATCTATAGGACATATTATGTTCGTAGGAACTTTATAAAGATATTTCGACTCAAGGAACCATATCCTGAAGTTTTATAACGTAGTTTGGAAACAGTTTAAATTATCTTACCGGTCGAATATATTCAAATCGACCAGTTTCTATTCTATTTTGAATGAATAAAAGGTTAAAATTTTTTTTAATTATTGATCCAAGTTCTTCAGCTTAAACTGTAAAAGAACCCGTTAGGTACATTGATTTTGAAATCACAAACCTTAATATTTTCTGAAAAATGTATTACGATTAGGGTGTTATATGTCGTCCAGAACTTATTTTTGCAAATTATTAATTTTTTCGTCAAATAAACATATATATTCCTAATAAACTTCTAATTTTATCTCATATCCCACACATAATATTTCCAATTTTTTATTTTTACAAAGAATATAAATACAGAGTTTGAAATATATAGGACTAGCTCATGGTGCCAGTTTAACATTGGGATAGTTGAGATAGTTTTATAATTTTTTTAGCACAACCCTAATGGTGCTGCTATGGAAATAAATTATGGCCAAATACAGCAACACACCAATTTTGATCAAAATCGATCCATAAATACAAAGATATGATACTTTATTTAGGTGAAAAACACCCTTGGAGTGAAACATTTTCAAAACCCTTTCCCAATACGCGTCCACAGACCTACCCCATGTTAAAAAATTCATAGCTCTAGGCCTCTTGGATCCAGAGATTTTGTGATCAGTCAGTGGATTTTGACTTTTATATAAATAGATCTATCAACTTCACTGCATAGAAGGGTTGCAACCTATATACAGATACGCGAGTAAAATTATAAGGGTCCTTGGTTTTAGCTACGGACCCCAGAAAACCGAAATCAATCCATCTTTAAATGGCTGTTGAATTGTTGGTCTTGCATCTAAAAAAAAAAAAACTGCTTTTAAAAAATATACGCTACGGATTTCTCATTGTGTTGTTAAATGAAGTTCTATTCGTCACACAAAAAACTATAAATATATATGTTTGCACAGTAATTAAATTTTTTTTTTCAGATTTGTAGTTCACGCCGTGTTCACGTAAGAGGGGGAGAAGTGGTATCAGACACTTTAAATTGGCCTAGTGCCTTACATATTACTTTTTCGTCAAATAAATCTACATATTCGTAATCAGAATAACTTTTAGTTTTATATCATACACCATGCATAGTATTAAAAACAAACAATTAGATAGTTTTTGCCTTTTAACTACCCCAAGATCATTTTTGGTTACCGCTATATTTTTCCTATATGTGGGACAATACTAAGAAAATAAATGCTAAGTTTTAAAAAAAAAAATTATTAAAAAAATATCTATGCACACTGGTTGGGAGTTACAGACGGAGAGACATGCGCATGAATTTATAAGGTCCTTGGTTTAACTACGGACCCTAAGACTGAAAAAAAGTCCTCCAAAATATCTCTACAAACTAATTTGTTTAAAATCGGTTCTAGAGTTTGGACTTAAGGGAACAGCACTATATATCCCTAAAAATCTTGACATTGATTTCTTGGACCCATCATATAACTTTCTCTGAGTATATGTGTTTAATATTTTATTGGAAAAACTGAGTTAAGTTGGAAGAAATAGCATTGACGATAGTTTAAATCCACTAAGAAATAACAGTAATAGATACTTGTAAGCAGAAAAATACATCTAAATAGAACTGATTATTCGTTCCCTTTTAAAATTCATTATATCAAGAAAACACTCAGGAGCTTGGTTTAGTGAGTACGTGTTGGCAATCTCATGGCACCTAGCTGGATCTACACCTTTTTCGTGCGATCTTGGGTTAAATCCCTCTCTATTTGGAATGACCAAACCCCTCTCAGGTGTCTCTTGACCAACTCTTGTTCTTTTCCGACCACGACGATATTAGAGTATTCGACGGCGAGTGGTTTTTATTTTATTTTCTCCCTTGTTTTATAAGTATATAATGACCGAGACTTTTTTTGCCTTTAAACAACAAGGAAAAATACATTAAGGGTAATTTACTTAAGTTCTCACCTTAAGATAAAGATTTATTTTCTAATTTCAAGAAACGTACTTTCCTAAGATGGCGTTGTCAGAGTGGATGACCATTATTAGATTACATACCAGCAGACTCGCCATTAGCTATGCATTAGGTGGTGCTTTTATCTAGGAATGATTGTTGCTTTACTCCAAGTCATGTATCTTAACTGACATATGTTTAAGTGCAATGCAGACTCTAAATTACATAATCTGCTTAGTATCCACTCTAACTGCGAAACGTCAGGTTTTATTTCTGTAGGAAGCGACTTAAATTGGAATCCAAGGTAAGATGTAGAGTCTAAGATGTACTACTAACGGTACTATTAGACGCCATTTTACAAGCTTGGAACTTTTTCATTTAAATTAAATTATCTAATTCCCTTTAATATTGTTATTGAACTACAACAGCTGTATGGAGAATTTGGAGTATTGGTTGAAATATAAGAAGGAAAAGTCGGTAGAGCGTGTGCAAAGTATACTAGAAAGAACAATAGTAAAGGAAGACCACGAGGAGGAAACCCAAGGTAAAGGTGACTGGAGGAAGAAGTTGAGACCTCAGTAACATGGCGATAGGATGGGGAGATGTGTCACGGAGGGCGGAAAAAGTGGAAACGAGTAATGGTAGTGGAAAATGTCTTACAAGTGTTGATGAAAATGATGGGTGTCTATATCCTCTCCCCCTTAACGGGTTTATCGTGTTAGACTATTAATAGTAACGACTATCTTAAATAATAAAGCAAAGTAATGAATTGATACACTGGAGCCATCTCTAAGCCCCAGAGTACATCTCCGAGTCGAGTATGGACAGTGTAACCACAGACTGTAATTGATGTGACAACCTGGGATATTAATAGAAAATAAAAAAGGAAAGGTAAGTTGGTCATGTGTAAAGGTTGACAGAAGGAAGAATAGTTAAGAAAATATTTCAAAGAAAACCAAGAGGAGGAAGGCGAAGGAACAGGTGGATGGAAGTCATTGAGGAAGGTCTGAGAAGAATGGGTATCCGGAGATGGAGATGTGAAGTGGAGGATAGAAAGGATGAATGCGACTGATGGTAGAGGGATGGGTCCTATAACGGTTGATTATGATGAGGTATATACTATTGTTAATAAGT
Source organism: Aphrophora alni (assembly GCA_963513935.1). NCBI lineage: Eukaryota > Metazoa > Arthropoda > Insecta > Hemiptera > Aphrophoridae > Aphrophora > Aphrophora alni. The sequence continues at coordinate 75,441,789 of OY740774.1, forward strand.
ACTAATCCAAATTACAAAGCTAGGAGAAAGTAAACAAATATTATACTACACAATAAACTCAGTAGTTAAAAGCGTTTCTCCTTTTGTGCGGTATCGGCCAGCTGAAGGATTCTCTAACTAGAGCCTTAGAGAGTCTTCGGGTGGAATAAATACCGGGTAAACAACGGTATATGATTGAGATGCCAAGAAGGGTAGAGTGTAACACACCTGAAGACGTGCATATTGAATTAAGGAGTTTAGAAAAAAACGAATGTCCGTACAATAATCTTTGTTCTGTAGATAAAATTTTCTTTATCTCGTCTCCATTTCCTTTATTTCCATTTGTCCTGGATATTTAAGTACGCAAAGTCTTCTTTGGTTGTAGTACAACCATCCTCCTCTATCAAACAAATCAGTCCATATTTTATTCTCGTTAGACTAGTGTCGTACGAAAATGATAACAGCAGACACATCATTACATAGGGTTCAATCTCTCAATCAGAGAAATTTCACAGTGGTGAACAATAATTATCTTTGATCCCTCAGCTATGGAAGCGTTTTCAAGTATAATTGGGGCACATGATTCAGTAGTAGTTAATACTTTATTCAATATAAATTTAATACGATGTCTTATAAACGTGCATACTAACATTAATTGATAATATTAACAATTAAAGAAATAGTAACTAAAACGCAATAAATATTTAATATTTAGTTTTATTCATTTAAATATACTTTGAGGTACTTTCGATAACATAGTTTTCATCTTCAGAGGGTACAACTACCAAGAACTTATTCGCAAAACCTTTAAATGAAATAAATTGTGGCCTAGCATCCCTCCCACTTCTCAGAAGTTTCGACCTATCACCGTGACGCCATTTCAAACCTACACAGTTGATCATGTTCATTCTTATTGTTTAAGAGATTATGTTACTCCCAAAACAATCTTTCTTGATACATATAGAAAATGGAATAAATGGCTCAAAATTTCCATACTCTTATAACTATTGCTAACAAAATTATGGCGACAACGTTACAGCCCAACCCAAGTATTTACCTTTTGAATAACGTACTGCCTTGGCCTAATCCCATTTTAATGTCACTCACTCCAGATCTCTCCATGCATCATTATGATACCCAGCATTGAAGAGATTCACCAATTAAAACAGAATGAACAAGAAAAAACCCTAAACGCCATGAACTTATTTATTTAACTAGCGTTAATGTGGAAATGGATATTAATAACTAAACATTAAAACGTAATTCTCAACACGACTGGTTCCCTCGACGGTGCGAATACTTCTCCCAGATTGACCAACGTGGTCTGCTCAAGCTAGCTACCCAGTCAGCTGTTACCTGATAAAGACAGTTTGGGCTAGACAAAAATGGACCAACACAAATAGGTGCCGAGTTCAGTGACATACCATCACAGCTTATCTTAACATTTCAAGTCTCGCTTTTAATAGTTCGTAAGCGACAATTGAATTTAAAAAAAAAATTAATTAATTTTAACAATGTTTTTACCAAACCCTACATTCATCTCTAAACCAAAAAGGCTGGATAGATTCTCATTATCTTATTATTTAATGTAGGATTTATTAATTATTTTAATTAATACGCCTATTAAAACACAGATTATGAATGATTATTATTCCAATAAAACTTCAAAAATCCATCATCACACTCCCAAAATTGCCGGTATAAGGGTTATTAGTCAAAAAGGGAATATCTCACCGCTTAAACGTTCGGATATCTTAAAATCAAATGTTTTAAGTAGGCTACACAAGCAATTTCGATCGAATATTGATGAAAAATGAATATTTAGGATTCAAACCAAGAAAATCATGGTTCGATTACAATTTCAAAACAAAAACAAAATACAAATTCTTACAGCATACAGAGTAACATTGAAATTAGGGTAGTTTATTCGGATATTTTCCAACATATTTGTGTATATAAAAACTAATACCACGTCGTTTTGTGAATCATGATCAACTTCTGTTTTCAAGTGAAAAAAACGTAACATATAACGAGGCCCAATATACGGGATTGGGCAAAAGTCCCGCATACATTGCATTATCTTAGATTCTAGTTCGCATATTAGGTTGACACATTATGAGCAGTTAAAATAAATAAGACTATATACAGACGTGATCAGAAAAACCAGCTCGTCAACAGAACTACACATTACCACAAGATGGCAAACACCAAGTTAACCCGAGATCATACACAGAGATGAACAACCTCTTATCTTTTTAAGAATTTAGTTGCTGGTCTTATAGTCGTACCTTACGACGAATTAACCGGAAACTGTTCAGCCGCTAGATATGTTGGCCTTAATCGTGTATCTCAATTATATGTTTTCACTTGATGACTACAGTTGATACATCTATTGAAACGGTGTGTATTAATTTTTATATACACATATGATAGCAAATATCCGAATAAACTATATCAACATCCATCGTTATCAAATAACTTTAAATCCAAAAATTACCAAATATCAAAATTATCGATCGAAGCAATTAATCTACAGCTAAGTGGGCAGACAGACGACAGGCTTCATTAAAAAAAAAAAAACCAGTAACTCCACTCCTACCCACTTCAGAGCAAAGAGATTGTAATGACTGTCCATCAGCTGTTTTTGCTTTAATCAACATAACCTCATTTTGTCATAATCATCAACATTAAAACTGCAATTCACTGATGTGTATTTGGTACGATGGTAATGTGTATTTGTTGATATAATTGAGATAATTATCAAAGCCGTTTGTGTTCAGTACAGGCGTAATGTACTGATTTTATGATAATCATTCACAAAAAAAAGAAGAAAAAATGTAGTACCTTTAAGTAAGTATCAATCAAAACATAGCGTTAACACAAACTAAGGTAATAGTGAATGTTTTGAAATAATCACAATCTTAAAAACATGTTGATAGGCGCCATCATTGAACTTACCTAACCCCCAACTTACAATCTAATATGAGCATATCTTGTAAATGTAATGACCAAAAGTTATTCTCTTGGGTTTTGTTTATATTGCTAGATCAATGTTTTCTGAACGACGTAATTGAGGAATCATTACTTCCTTGATATCGGGTAGGCTATAACGGGCCTCGTAGGTATGTATTACAGAGTTTCCACTCGCTTCGCTCGTGTCAATGACACAACATTCGTATATATATACGAATCTCACATTATCTTGTGTCGTTGGGGTTTGAAAGTACAGTTTTGACAACAATTTCGCTATTTTTCAACGTAGAGAGGTGGCGTTTGTACCATTACGAGCTTACTTGAAATCTGCTTGTTTTTATCTAATTTAGTGTGTTAAAAACTGACAAACGCCATAAACAATATTTGTTTAATATGGCCGTAATTTTGATATTTTAAATCATATTTTTCAGAATTTCAAAAGTACTCTGTATACAGCAACAGTCCCCTAAACCAAATTGCATGTGCCTATCTTTATTTTTATCCCCGATATCGTACGTACGTACATACGAAACCGCAGACAGACGGACGCCAATGCAAAAATCCGTAAAAAAAGATGGTCGAAGTTTTGGACAAGTAGTCCTCGTTTAACAAGTTCGAGAGTTAAAAACAAAAACTACAAACCATATACAGCGTCGTAGAAGCTCAAAATTTGAAAATTGGTAAAAACTCTATCAAATTTTGGTGAAAGTCGAAATTAACCTTGGCTGCCTATATGATCTTTCGGTATGAAAAGATAATAGAAGGTGGAATATTTAAAAAATTGGGTCAAGCGATTTCTATTTAAAACGTAAAATCATATAATATACGAATAAAATTTCCAAAATTAATTTTAGAAAGCCACTTTATAAACTTGTATTATAGAAGGTTAAATATTTAAAAATCTAAAACGCAATTTTTATGGAGAAAATCATAATGAACTCTCATAATACGTTCTTCAGTAAGACGAAACTTCTATAAAACCATTTAAAAATCACATAATCTTAAAATTTGACGCGTAGACTAACACTAATAAAATTCATGTAGTCTTTTATCCTTACATGGGCACTAATTATAACAATTCAAGCTAATGGACAAATTACTAGCCAAAGGTAGTTCCATTCAATGTTTTGGTAATGTTTTATTAGTGTTGTATATGTAATGTGTTTACGTGTTGAATTTATAATTTGACAATGCCGGTGAAACAGCTGTTGTGAAAACATTTCAACAAGAATTGTAAAGACGTTCGAACTTAATAAAACTTTTTTTATTTTAATTTGTATTAGCAATTCGGAAGAGGCGTAACAACTTTCATAATAAACTTATATTTTTTATTAAGGGATATCATGAAATTAAGAAATCAATATATTCAATTTTTAATAGTACGTGAAAATATAGAATTTGTAGTATTGGAACCGACATCAAGATATTAAAAAAAAATCATAATAATAATAATGAATAAATTTAAATAATAATAATAATAACAGCTTGAAACAATTTGAACACGCTGTACAATGGTAATTAATATTTAGACGAATTTAAACGAAAAAAAAGAGGTCAAATTTACGATAACAGCTTGTCTTGGCGGTATAAAGTTCCACAACAAGCTTGCTTACGAGATACATACCTAGTGGGAAAAAAATAAGAATAGTTAGCCAAAGTTTTCATTCTGTGCCTGACTACACTGGGTCAACATCGTACCTCGCGTTGTTGGCCTCTAAAAAATAGGGAAAGCTAACTGGCATGCTATACCAGCTTCCAACTTCAGCTGGTGGACTACCCTATCCCATGTAGGTGGGTAACGGGTGCCGCCCTCGAATATGATTTGAGGTAAGGTATCGTTTGACCGACCTGACGGCTACTCATTACACGTTGTTTGGGGAACCTTGCTAACGTGAGCTGTAGGAGAAGGGAGCCTTCTAGTAATCGACGTTGTGCACTACACCACAAGGTGTCGGCCCAAGAAATCTGGGGGAAAGCTTTCTGGCAGGCCATACCAGCTTCCAGCTTCGACTGGTGGGCTACCCTCACCGCCCTCGGTAAATGATGAGGGAGAGGGTATTGTGTGAGCGACCCGACGGTGACTTGGAGAACCTTGCCGACATATGTACCATGGAAACATGCTCAGCCTGTCTAGAGGTCTGGGAGCATGTGTTGAGGTATGGTTCGTGGTGGTAGCGGCGTGCTAGTGGTAGATACTCCCGTTACTTTCCGTAGATACTCCCGTTACAGAGTGGGGTATGGTGATGCGCCTAGAGTCTCCAGGTGCGCTGGTCCTTATACTTCCTCGGAGCTAGTTAAGTTTTAAAGTTCAAACTCACAAGTACATCGGCTTACTGCAGGGACAGGATGTTAGTGACAAATCGCTTTAAACTTCTTTTATTAACACTTTTTTTAAAATTAAATTATCAAAATGATTTTACAAGGTTGTTACTCTAGCTGTAATTTTAATGTGTTGTGGAAGATACATTTCGTATATAAATTGTATTTTTACAACTGAATTTTGTTGTAGTCATCGCGTTTAACTGGGTCCAACAAAAGGAGTGCAAAATTCCCTTAGGGCGTTGTTCATAGTGATTGCGGATTTGGCGGACCCCAGCTGAATCTACACCTTTCTTCATGTACTCTTGAGGTAGAACCCTTAAAATGTATTCAGTATGTCGTGATAGGCACTAATTACATGGTCTCGGGTTTCAAACTTACCTTGAAGGTTGTTCCAATAATTTTATTTATAACATAAATTTAAAAAAAAGAAAAAGAGAATACACTGATAGTCTTGAGTGTAATTCATAAATAACTAGACACCTTACTGCGCCGGTTATTGTGCAAGTAGACTATTGTTGCTACACTTAGCAGCCTGTTCAATGTAGTAATTAACTTCTAATTAATTAAACTTTGGCTATTGTAAGGTTTCTAATCAATTAATATAGGTGCAAAATGTGTGCCTGTAGGTTTTTTCTTCAATGGATCTGTCTAACTTATATAATTCCAAACAATCAGCATATCTGTGCATACGTGAAATGCTGCTAATCAAGATTTCTAACACGATTTGGCATTTCTTGAACAGTTACGTCCAAACATTTTACTAATCATTATGCAATTTTAAAATAATGTTCGTTTCTACTTTACTACCTTATAAACGACGACAGTACGGGGGGGGGGGGGTAATATACACCTAAAATAGTTACTGAATGGTTCCAAGACGGATTCAAATTTGAACTGTTTTCTAACTTAAACAAAAAAAAAGAAATTTTTCAATCTTATTTTTGTTTATGTTTTGAATTAATTATACAATTACTTCACGAGTTTCTTTGGGTTACATAATATGAAATGAAAGATCTTTCACTTGATTTTGTTTCTTAAATTTCACCTACAGCTGAATATAACATTAACAGCCATATTCATACAACTTATATACGAGATGATGTTGTTTTAAAACTTACAACGTTTATTATTTAAATGACAGAATTTTTTTTTTTAATTTGTTACCGGGGGCAATTATTTACCATTAGTGGGAAAACGTATTGAAAAACCTAAAATTTCCACTACCCGATCGCAAAAATGTGTAATGGATACATATTCAATTTTTATATTCGGTTTTTTTGTATTCGATTTTTATATACTGTTTGTATTGTGTTAGGTAAAGGTTACATTTTAGATATTATTTGTATTATGTTAAGTAGAGGTTACCAAGGGAGCTGCTTGGATTTTATTAAAATTATGAAAATTTAATTTTGAATTAAAAAGTATTAAGTTTAATTTTTGTTTTTTATATCATATTTTGTATAAGGTTAATGTTATTTTTGCACTACTCGCTGAAATTATCTGTTTTTTTTTTGTCCTGACGACTTTTTTCTCTCAACATTTAATAATAGCAACTCCAACACAGGTTTACCTTAGGGGTGCTTAATTTATCTTACTATTTTTTTATGTGTTTATATTGCATAAGATTTTTGTTAATTTTATACTAAATGTACTTTTTATTTCTTATTCATTGTTATTGTTTTGTATTTCTGATATTTTGGTTCGTGTGCTGTTAGTAATTTTGAAATATTTTAGTGGGATTAAAAATTTTTTAAATAATAATAAATGGTTGTGATACCTCGTGCTAATAAAATAACAATTAGCAGACGCATTCGTTTGCTACGCTCAAATATATATCAAATATATTTCCTTAAAATATATATCACCTATGAAAATAACTTAGCTGCATTTAGCAAAACTGACTTCTTATCTTTAATTGGAACGAATTTTTCTTGCAAATATAAAATTGCTATACCAGTTCAGACAACTTTAATATAAATTATTTTTGAGGTAGAAAAAGAAATAGTATTTAGATTAATTGTTAGATATGGAAGTGTGTACTAAATGAAAATAAATTTTCAAAAATCAACTAAAGGTCATGCGAAAAAATATTACTGACATACATTTTTCTTTCCCTCTTCCGCAATGTTGACTTTGTCTAATCTTAAATATCGTACTTTATAAAAAGTACCATTTTCATAATGCGATAACGTAATTTACAAATTTCTAGAAAATGACTTTCGTTTTCGAACGAATACATTGGCCAAATTTTATTTTCTTACTAAAATTAATTGATTTTAAAGGGCTTTAATTTGAGTTATCACAAGCCGTATTCACATTACGATTTTGAGATTTTGTGAATAGTTTTCTAAAGTTCCCCTTAAGGTGAATAACTCTCTAGAGAACAGATTAGCATATCTCTTTCCGTCTTTTAAACAAAAGAGGTGGTAAGTTTAAAGAAATTACCCTACATAAGCATCGGTACGAATTAAAGTAAACAGTAATTGAATCGTTTACGCTTCTAACAACTTGAATCACCAGCCACGGAAGCCTACCGGTGGTGGAAATAAAGATACATTTTTCATTTATGACAATCTGCATTTGCGGATTTGTACATAGTATGAGTACAACATAATGGTGATTACTGTGATCCCAACAAAATTTAACTTTTATTATTTATATTTTGTCTGTGAAGTTTTGATCAAGTGTACAGTAGCTTTTCTGCTATTTACTATTACTGGGAAATGGGTTTTCATTAACAATTGTAAATTTTACAGATAAATACAGAGCTCATTATAGTGAGAATGGGAAGTATTAATCACTAGGGACCCTATCTGGATCTATACCTTTTTCATTGTAGTCTTGGTTTAATCTCTCTTTCATCTTTCCTGTCAAGTCTCTCTTAACCAACTCTTGTTATCTTACGACCCTGACGCTATTAAAGTATTCGAGGGCTAGCGGTCTTTACTTTCATGTTTTTTGTTCCTAAATTAAAAAACGATGATCACCGAAAGGTTTTTTCTTCTTTAAAAAACAAGAAAGAAATTTAGAGATATAAATATATATTTAAATATAAATTAATATAAATTTTAAAACTTATATCAGCATTTGGATTATCAACAAGAATTTTTCCAGACCTAGCAACAAGTGGACACGTCAGAATTTAGTAACGATCTAATAAGAAAGAGACTAATTAGTTACATTAAAGATGAATAAAAAGTAAAAGAATTAGACTTTAAGGAAAGAAAAAGAAAACGGAGACAAGTAGTTAATCAATTTTATATAAATAATTACAAAGTAAAACAGTAAAGTAGAACAAAATATTTTAAAATTAAATCTAATAATATTTCATCAAAAATTCAGGATTAACGTTCAACTTGAATTAAATGGAACACTCCTCTCACTTAAACAAACACTTTAAGCACTTAAGAAAATCTCTTTTGCAAAGTAAAACGGATTATTTTTTTTTACAATTCAGTTTAATAATACTTTTAAAAGAAAGAGGCAAATATAAAGGGAATTATTTTTATTGAATAATTGTAAGAAGTGTAGATTTGAATTTATAAATTATATTTAGTATAATATAATAAATAAATAAATAAAATGTATTAGGCCCTGAGTCGACTAGTGGAAAGTTGTTGGGGTTTGTTCCTTACGGTAGCTAAAAACGTCGACAAAACATCGTGAGAAAAGTAGGAAAGCACGGTTACTAGTAAATCCTGGTCACGAAAGCAAGAATTACGGTGACGGAAACTCGATATGCTGACCACGCATCACCTCATGAAAAGCCGCCTAGCGTCCACACCATCGCTTATAATTTTAAGTAATAATCACTAATTTTATAAAATCTTATAAAACAAAAATACCCCCACCCCACCAACAAAAATCTAGAAGATATGAAACACAATTCATAATAAATTGTATGTTTCATGCTTCTACGGTGTGTTTATTTATTGTGATCTTTTCCTTGGGGGGGGGGAGATATATATTTTTTTATTTGTGTTTTTTTAGGATTCTTGCCAGTTTTACATTCTATTAGTCAATAATTAGAATGGTCTTACAGTTATATTATTATTGTTGTAAATCTGATTCTTAAACTCTATATGTTTGTCTATTAACTGGGTATGACTGTACTATTAGCAATCTGTGCCTAAGCCGTCCTTGGCTTTGAAGTGAACATTAATAGTCATCTTTGTAACAATCTCTGATGGAATGCAGATCAATTCAACATGATTCAAGTCTACTAATTAACTCTGATGCTTCATTTTTTTGATACTTCTTTCAATATTAATTTTTAATTTTTTTTTAATTAATTTTTTTGTGTAAAAGTTGTTCTGTAATACAGCACTCTTCGAGTGGAATAGTATTTTCATCATACTGCACCGAAACCTGCTGTTTCCAGATCTCTTATGCAACTGCATTGGAAAATGAGCTGATGAATTTCCCGTTCATTTTATAATTATTGGTTTCACCACCAGTTGTGCTAAAAACTAACTGTAAGGGATTTGAAGTTGGCACTGTTTTCGTAAACACCTGGCCTTACAAACAATGCTTTTACTCTTTGATCAGTAATTAGACACAAAAAAAATCAAAATTCTTGTTTTTAATATTTTTTTTTTAAATCAGAGTGGTTTAAAAATTTCTAAAGAAGATATTACGACTTTACAAGATAGTATATTGAAAAAAGTAGCAGAACTAACGGGACAGTAATTGCCCAAAAGGATATGTGACGAATTTTGTGAGTGATGTAAATTGAAAATGTTAAAGCCATGTCAAGTAAGTGATGAAGTTTTTGCTGGTATATTTGTCAGATAAGTCAAAAGAAGTGAAATCATCTACTTCATGGAGTAGATTTTCCACGATCGAAAGTTGCACAATAAAAGAACCATTGCTTTTTCAAAATCATTGCATTAAACATCAGTCTGTTGCTTGTAAACCATAAAAAAGTAATGTGGTAAAAATCGCTTTAGACATTTTTGGATCATCCGGAGAAATTATCTGTTACGTTTAAATGTAGATGATATTAAATACAGTGATCGTTTCTTGATTGTTTTTCTTAAAGATGATAAAACACATAAAACAGAAAATTTACAGAGCCTTAATAGTGTGCATACCTAACGCTGTGTACCTGTAAATTATTGTGATATTTTTTATTGATGTAATCTTTTTGATTGTAAAATCAAGCTAATGTTAATTACAAGTTTATTATTTCTATTTTGTCATATATAAGTAATGAATAATATTAGGAACAAAAGAAAATTGTTGATGAAATATCAATTTATAATTTGTATGATTTAAAAAAAAAAATAATAATATCTGTCTGTTATCTGTGCAGTGTTGTACAATTCGAGTAGGCTGACTTCAATCTTATTTGGTATATGAGCATATTCGGCCAACATTTTTGTACTTTCTCAACATTGTCCCAAATGATGTTGATAAATCTGTGTTATAATGTATGAACACTTCCTTGAGTTCTAAAAGTGAATGGAGTGAGCTAACAAAGGAAACCATTGTTTGGTATACGTAAGGATCCAAAACTGATGAGGAAACTGGAGCCGGAGTATTTAAGTCAGATACCAGGTATTCGTAAGCGATGGGCAAAGTCCCCTGCATCTTTCATACTGAATGATGAGCTATTGACAGGTGTGAGCAAAGGAATCTTGACAGGCGGTACAAGGGGAAAATATTGCAATTCTGTGAGACAGCTAAGCTGCCATCAAAGGACTGAGCTCTCTAGTAATCAGTTCATCGATGGTTTGGGAATGCCTACAAAAATTTACTGAGCTAGGCAAGGATAATAAAGTAGCTCTTCTTAAAGGAAAAGTAGGAAATGAGGATTTAGAAGATCTAGCGAAGAAGAACTCCATTCGTAGGACCTGAACCATTCTGTGAACTTGGAGAAAACTACCTCAAGATAAACTCAGAAGATGTGAAGAAGCCATTAGATCAAAACTCTGGGAAGAAATAAAAGTACTGAGGCAAGCTAAAGACATTCTCAGAAAATACAACCGTAAAAGATACAGGGGGTTCATTAGTCTATGTAAGAATCGGCTGAGGCTTCTAATGGGCTTCCTTACGGCGGCATGGAACACTCAAAGGACATCTTGGGAAGTTTGGCCTAACGGCTGACACGATCTGTAGGTAACGTATGGAGAGTGAGGATACACCTCGTCACCAAGTAATAGGCTGCGATGGCGTAGCTACTAAAAGAGCAAGAACCCTGAGAAAACACAAATGAGAAGTGGAAGATCTACCCTCTCTAAATACCCTTCAAATCATTGCAGTGTATGGCGGTTATGAGAATGGAAAGGAACTGAGCACCTCAGGAACAATGAAGGGGGTGGGGGTGAAGATCTATAAAAGTCGCAGTGATATGGTCATCACTATATACAATACTATACAAGGTATCGCCTAGAATCTAAATAAAACGTATTGGTCGAAGCCTAGCTCTCCAAAAATGGTGTTACACAGTTTAAGGGTAAGTTTGGAAATCGTTAAACCTGTCGACAATCTTCCCCCCTCCCGTTAACTATGATTGGTCGATCCACCCGAACTTAACTGTACTGGGGGAGATCGCCAGTTTAGTTTTATAAACTTTTATTTTATTTTGTTAATATTAGTTTAAAATTTTCCGATGATGTTAACTAGGTTACCGAAATATACAATCAGGGAACTATAATAACACAACACAAATAATTGTTTGCCAAAAGTTTAAACAATAAACATAAAATACAATTGTTTTCTACAAACAAAATGCAGTAGCAACACAATTTAATCTTTAGAAACATTTAAAACAACTACAAGGGAACCGGAACATCTGTTAATTGAAGGGTCGGATGATTAATTGTTGATAAAAACAAAGGCTAACACTGATGACCAGTCGTTTATCAATGCGTGTTATCGCTTAACTGACAGAAGACTGATTCTATAATTTATTCCAGTTATGATTCAAACAAAATAATCACTCCTATCGACGCGACAGGTCCCTGCAGTGATCGGGGTCTAATTCGACACCGATAGACGTGCATTTATCATTTATCTGCCAAGTTAATGTCGTCATTACAGTGAAGCTTCGCGTCAATCATTTCCAAAATGTGAACCTTATACGCAGGCATTTTGAAATGAAAAATGGAGTACAATCTAACAAGTTGAAGCTAAATGGGTTTTGCATGGAATACTTTACAAACGTATGAAAACAGTTTCATAACGGAACGCAGATAAACTAGTATTGGTTCATATCTGTTGGTTAAATTGAAATTTTTGGTTTAATTTTGTAATTCTCAAAAGGGCTACTTTGTGTCGGCAAGTGTAAAGATATATTTTATACACAGTTTATGAAGTATAGGTAGGTTTGGTAATCGCAAAACATTTCAACTTCAATTTTTTAACCTATGTTCACTCTTCATTACCTCAGGAAACCGTAAAATTGATTTACGCCTGCCGTCGTCGTTGTCGTCTGTACGTAAGTACGATAGTGAATATAAAAATTAAGATAGTAAGATGAAATTTTGTATAGGGTACTATATAGTGTGCTCATATAGACTGTATTGGACTTCAGAAAAATATAATAAAAAACATATAAATGGCGGTAATTTTTTCGTTTTGAGTTTATATCTTGTAAAATTTACAGATTTCAATTATGCATAAGATGGTACCAACATTACATTTCTAAAGATGCCAAATAATGAAGTTATAGTCTAAAATGTAATTTCGAACCCTGACTTAACAAAATGTAATTTTCATGTAAATTTCACGAGAATCTGTAGGACCGCGTCAGCAATACGAGCGTAGCGAGTGGAGGCTCAAATACTGACACGAGCGGAGCGAGTGAAGACTTTTTAATATAAATACATCTATGAGACCCGGCAGAGCATAGTAGTGATATATACAATTAAGAGGCTCGGAAAAATGTTTAAAACAAACTTACACTACTCATAAGACCCCTTGGTCTACCAACAATTTAATTTCATACAAGACCAAACAAACTAATTTTTCTGCATTACATTTATATAATCTGCTTTTATGAAATTGTATGATGGGTTACTGAACCTATTGTACGTTGAATTGAATTTTACCAGTTCCGCAAAAATGAGGTACTTTTTGACATATGACATACCGGTATCTAATTAAAATCTTGTTAAGGCAAAACAATGACACAAACAAATTTCACTTTTAAATTTACTACAATTTTATTACAAAAAGTGGATGACATTTACAAAATATCGTATTATATATTTATAGTTATTATGACAGTTATATTTCGTACTCACAATTTGTTTATTGCTATATTTAGATTAAATGTTCGATCTGTTAAAAGAGAAATTTGTTGGTATCGTTAGTTTTACCTTAAAAAGCCATTTAATTACAATTCATGAACTACAGGAAGCTTTTCCTGATATCTTACGTCTGTAGTTTATGGGATTGTTGTGTGAAGTTTCAGTACAAGAAGATTTGTACCAGATGGGTGCAATCCTGAGTAATTTTAGGGAGAAATGGTAAATGATAATAAACTAAAAATGGGCGTTGGGCAAATTGATATTCTGCAGATTTCTACTATTTTAACTTCTACTCCTGCCACATTTTCACAAGTGCTTAGATCTCCATAGGCAATACGTAATATATATTGAAATGTTATAGTTTGTATAATCAATTGAAATTTTGTTTGTTTATAAAGTTTTCTGTTATCTGTAACAAAACGGAAGAAATGACCTTCGTATATCCAGTTGATTATCGTAGCTTCACTACCCTAAAAATGTACATTTTAAAAGTTACAAAGGAGTGCAGTCACTCAGCACCTACGTGCACGCTTCCTAGTTTTATAAATCGACAGCGGCAAAGATAACCATGACATTAGTTGATAGAGTAGCACTTTACTGATACAATATGCCAAAACACGTTCATGTTACCGTACACAAGTAAACATCATGTGCTCAACTACGTCGCACGCACTGTTAGATAATCACGTGATCAGGTTTGCGTGCCTACGTCATTCTATTGATTTCCGCTTTCTTATAATGCGTTTTAAAATTTATTGACAAATATAATCTATTGTGATATTGTGTGAAGTCGTTTCTAAAAAAGTTTTTCATTCTGCTTATTTCCACTGCTAATAAAATAGACTTTCGATAACAATATGTATTTAAATAGAACTGGGTTCGCTTCTGCGATAAACTCGTCCTAAGTGTCATTCGTACTTAACTCGAATGATAGGTTCAGGTTCATTTCTGTTATTTGTCGATCAATCCTGAATCTATTTTTCGTGATTTAATTTTTGACTGAAACAAATGGAGACGATTTTAAGATATTTTTTACATTTTACCGATTATAAACGAAATAACGTTTTGGAGAGATACTGAACAATACAATTCATTTCGATTCTTATTGGTTACAATTTTGCAAAACATTATTAAAATCATTTAAGTCAAATTTTAAAAAGTTGAATTTTGTGTTTTGGGTGGCTGCAAACCTCAAACTTTGATAGAAATATGCTAAAATACATAATAATTTTGTTATAAGCGAAAAACCGTTACGACGTCTCGCCTTAGAAAATTCAAGAACAACGAAAATAAATACAAAGAATTAATGACAAAAACTACCAAATTAAGCAAAAAACTGAGTAAAATGATATAAATTTTGGAAAACCTACGACACGAAACTCGGATAACAATATAAAATACAAATAATATTACGGGGTTGTAATGGATACTGCAACTACTAAATCATTTAAATCCTATCAAAAACTTAAAGGCGACACATCCGATCAAGAATACCAACACAATCCCCCAACATAACCAGAATCGAATTTGTTACAATGAAAGTTCTATAAAAACCTCTCAAAAATACACAGTACATTAGGATATGATTTAAAGTCAGAGCTGTATGACAGAATGAACATTGCGGAGGATTCCCTTGTTCTATCAGATATCTACGAGTGATCATATAGCGACCGATGCGAAGACGAGTAATTCTTCACGACGACTGACACGAATTGATGTTCTCCAGGGGTGGACAATATCTTTTATTAAACTTAGTTTAATATTTATTACAGCTGTCCAATCTTCCGCCCACTGGCATTGCAATAGTATTTTAATTGCTGATAAAAAGCCAGATCTCATGCGTGTCCTTTCCTTTGCTGCATCGTCTACTTTTATATTCTACAGCATCCAGGTAATCAGTAAAATGATTCCTCAACATCTCGGAGCTGAAGCCTGTATATGGAGAATTTCTCAAATACAAATCCTGGATAGAGTACTTCTGATATCAGAACAAACAAGGAAGTGATGGCAACTAGATGGAGTAGTTGTGAAAGTTTTAAAAATAGCAACGAGATGTTAGTAAAAACAAAGATTTTTTCCAGTTAGGTTGGAAAGTTTTTTATAACCATGCGTTGAGTTGTGTCACTATAGCTCAAATAGTTTCCGAGATATTAATTTTTGAACATAAAAAATTGTAGCGACTTAGCCGGAAAATCATTGTTTTCTTTCGCGAACGATTTCCCGAGAACGTTTTGAAATTTTCAGAAGTTGTAGAAAACATTCCAATATTTCGGAATATACACAGCAGTATAAAAAAATGATGGTAGCTGCAAGTAACCCATACATATAGCACTGTCCTTATGAGTAATATCCACAACCGACCTGATTGTCCAATTTAGAACCATCGGTGAAAATATTTCATAGGAAGATCCAGCTAGCTCGTTTCAACTGTTGATAGATGACAGATAAACGTAATTCCCAAAACCACTTTTTGGATTCAGGATCTCTCACATGAATATTTTCACATAATACTAGATTTTGATTTTTTTGCCATCATTTTAATTTCACTGTTCTACGTATATGTGAGAAAGTCAAAACCAGTATACAGGGTATTCACAAATATATGTAGAGACTTTGGTAGCTGATTCTTCAAGTAAAAATATAGAAACATAATTCATATAAATATAAGAGCGAAAACGGTTAGATTCTCGTTTATCCGCCATTTCATTTCACAAAAAATATTGTAACTATGGAACTAGATAAGACATTCAGTTCAAATTTCGTCACACATTACATGTATTCAGTTTTACCAGTGCCTGAAACAAACAATTTATTTTGTATTATTTTCAAAATGTCGGCCATATAAATTTTTAACGTCAAATACCTCGAAAACAGGCATCTTTTTAAAAAAAAAGTACTAGAGACAAGATATTTTTGTTTTTTAACGTAAAAAAAAAAAATTTCTGTAGTTCAAAAGATAACCAAGTAATTGACAAAATCACTAAAAACATAATTGCTTTGTAATTGCCTACAATACCCACACCTTTGATAGGCCTTCTATTTCAAGGGGTTTTAATTTTTAAGTCTTTGGAATCTATCTTGCAATTAATGAAAAATTAGCTTTATTTTTCAAACGACAAATTTGTAGGTGAAAAGTATTCCGTTAACCAGAGTTTGACTACATTCGTAAAGCAAAAAAGACAAATACTTGTCTGTGGTAAAAAACCGTCCACCAGAAGAAATATTTCAAAGTACGAGCATTTTATTACAGAACAACTTTTATAGAGGAAATAAATGAATAAAAATATTTAACGTGAGAAAAGCGGCAAAAACTCTAGTATAAGTGATAATTAGTAAACTTGAGTCATGCAAAGAGGTTAAATTGAACTGCATTCCATCTGAGTCTGTTAAAAAAGATGACTATTAATGTACACGTCAAAGCCAAGGACGGCTTAGGCACAGATTGTTAATAGCCCAGTCACATGATACTCTAGTTGGAAAAAAATGGAAACTATCCAGCTTTTTGTACTTATTTTGAATCAAATAGTTGCAAAAATAATTCTTAGAAACCGCATGATTTTTCCAAATCACAATTTTCCTAACTCGTCAAATATGTAAACAGCTAGTTTCTTTCCTCAGACAACTAGGCTGTACGACAAAAATAATTTTGTGGATAAAGGGCGCGGGTTAATAAATTTACTTACATTTTTAGCCTTTCAAACAAAGGTCAAGGGTGGTTGGATTGGTATGCTTTAGATCCATTCAGTTGCTTAGTAACACTAAAACGCAAGGATTTGGGTTACTAAATAATTAGTGATATATTGAAGAGCTTTTTTAGTACACAATATGACAAACATGAAATTAGTGTCAAATTTTAAATGTGTAATTGTTAATATACTGGATGTATAGTGAACAATGTGCCCAAAAAATCAGTGTATACTTCATTCGCAACAAAAATTCCCCTTCTATTTAGCTTCGTTCCGAGAAAAACGGTTTTTGGTTTTTTAGGGAAAATGTAACTCTTCAGATAAAAATTATATTTCTGACTTATTTTTCATCTAGCAAGTGATATGTTTTTCAAAAACTATCAACTTTACTTTGACCGATCTTTTTTTACCGATCTTTGTAATCGATTACTTTTTAATCTCAAAAACCGAAAAGTTGTAACATTTGAACTATCAATTGAAACAATATAAAGCCACTAAAGTAATCATGTCAGTTAACTAAACTTTAACATATACAAACACAGTTCTGTAGACAAGTTCATGTAAATATTGTCTTTGGTAATTATATCAGTGAGAATGTGCCTTCAATTAGACCCGACATGTTACCGACATTTGGCAAAACAAAGGTAATGAATAGCTGACATGTTTGTTTTATTTGTTCCTGATACGATGAAAAGCTCATTAATAAAAACAACCTGATGGGCTTCAGTATTTACCCAGACCTATTAACACTGCCATACAAGCAGACAATCTAAATATAATGGTACGTTTGGTCTTGTAGGAAATATTAAATTGTATTTGGGAGATCAAGTGGTCTTACCTAGTTGGACATGTATGTTAGCCTCGGAATTGTATCATAACACGAGCATTAAAAATAATTCACTTGCTTAGCTCGTCTTACTGTCGGGTCAGGTAAGCATCGTCTGTATATATTGAAGAAGCTGCACTCGCTACGTTCATGTCTGGGTATCGCTCTGAAAAATCTCGTAACTATAGGAATATCATATTTTCTTTGGGGGTTAGGTTAGGTTAAATTTGTTAGGTTTTTTTTGTCAATAATTTTGCTATTTTTCATTATAGAGATGTGTGGGTTGGTATTAAAACAAACTATTTAAAGCCATTAAATTCATTCTTAAACATAGTTAAATATTACATTAAAAAAAATAAAATAGTAAATATTTAGTAGCTTGCATTTGTTTTTTCATAAATTAACTTTTATTAAATTTAGATGTTACATATTTCAAAACCGTTCAAGATATATTGACAATACAAGAATTTCATGATATTTGTAATACAGACAAAATCAAAATTGTTTAAATATATATATTTATATATATTATATATATATTATATATATATATATCTTTTTCTTTTTTAGGAAAAAGATGAAAAATCGAACCCAAAAGTATGTCTCAAACAAAAAGACACCTGGTGTAAGTTAGTAATGCACAAAAAGATAAAGAAGACTGTCACCATACCAAGCATTTTTACCTGCCTTAAAACGTAATGACTGAAAAAAAAGACTATTTTTTTAGGATCTGGCTCACCCAGACACTACAAAAATACCTGAAGACAAAAATCACAAAATCCAAACGAATCCTTGAACAATTTAATCTGGGCTCTCTTAAAGAAAAGATCTTTGTATGCTTAGAAACATTAAAACTCTGTGTGTATGAGACTGTTTTGTCTTTTAAATATAAGTAAATGTCTAATGTTAAACTTATGGAACATTTGGTGCTACAAATTGGAAGAAAAAAAAAACTTACTTGAAAGTGTAAAACGTCTTAAGGCGAGTCGGATGCCCCAATCTCGGCCATGTTAATTTACATAACTCAAGGTACATTTATTTCTCAGGAACTAAATGAGATAACTCAATCATACTTTTTTTTTGTTTGAAATGGGCAACCATTTTTGGTGTTTTTATTTTTTAAATGTTAGTTTTTAGATTTTTTATAATAAATAATAAATATATAAATGAGTATAAGTAAAACTATTTACAACCTTGCTAAACCCAACACTCAAAATTAGCAGTTTATTAGGACAAGTACAACAAACAAAATATAGAGCTATCTCTTTCAGTTCCTGAGAAAAATGTACCTTTGTAAAGAAAAAAATCGTTTTTGAAGAAACGTATTTAAAGTTTAAATTATCATAAACTTTCTATTAACCCTCTCAGTGGCAACGTCCGATTTTTCGGATGTCTGCTACAACAAATATAAACTATAGCAAAAATTATATTTGAGGCATAAAATTTACTCCTTATATTCTGTCTAGTATCTTTTGTACTGAACATTTGTCTAGGGAAGTACAATTTTTGTGTACACTTTTCTCTAGACCGATGAACCTATTAGGGGCTGTTAATGCAACTACGGGGTAGGATAGGCAATCTGACAACATCACTCAAGTGGAAGTTGAAGACTCAGAACCCCCCCCCCGTTACTGTTCTGGTCTCTATTATGAATTCTTAGTGATTTTATTAGTTTTTCTTCGTTTTCCTAAAATTAGTTTTTAAAAGTTTTGATGTCACGTAACTCAAAAACGGATGGAGATTTTTTTTCCAAACTTTTACAACATATTTTTCTGAGGTGGATTTCTTTAGCACCTGAGTTTTTTCAAGAAATTTCAATACATGTTATGTATAAGTTGTATTACATTCTTATGCAGATTTCACGGATACTTACAGGTTTAGTATTGTACGGGTAAAAAGTCGTTTTTTAATAAAAAATTGGCACCTTTTTTGTATTTTTCTGCTCTTATGATTTGTAAAACTAAGACTGAATACCAAATTCGAAAGAAATTGTATCAACTATATTTTTAAAACTGCACATTATGTACTAATCACTAAAAGAAAAAACTACAAAAGAGAACACTAAGATATTATATCACATTGTATAATGGTAACATAAACATCGTTCCACCAAAAACGGTATAAAATCCAACTCAGATTTCTAGGAGGCAATATTATAAGTTCTACTAAAACCTGATATTGAAATTTTTGTGTTTAAAAATTTTTTTAAGTATCAGGAACCCGGGTTTAATTTTCTTCTTATTATTTTTTTATAGGCGCACCTGAGTACAGACATTCATAAACGATCACCAGCAATTCAGCTGTGTAATACCTCAACAAATTCTACTACTTGTAACTAGAATTTTGTCCAAGATGTCAATATCCACAACATCTTCTGCCTGTTGAGTTCCATAGATACATCTTCTCCTGAGATCGCTTCCCTACAGTCAAAGACTACAAGTGTCCTGCCAAATACAATCTACGCACAGTTAGCCTCTGTTGGAGCTCTACCTTATATAAATCATTTCTGAGATGACCATCTCCAGTAGTAATGGCAACAACCTCCCTAAGGTAACCCCTATCTACTTTACTTGTCAGCGCATGATTTATCTTCGACAGTAAGATCTGGCCAAGAAATTAACACCACCTATGATGAAGTTTTAAACAGGCTTAAGACTTCACAGCATTTTTATCGCCATTGCAGAGCTAATCCTTCAAGCAGATTCTGGTTTTACAAGGTAGGGTCCTGTTATGAGAATCATCATATTTTCTCTTTAATTACTCTTCAATCCCGAAGTTCAAATACATTAAACCCAATGTTAAATTCGAGTTTACCAAAATACTAAAATATGAGGTGTTTCTTCAAAATACAGCTACAAAAAAGTTGTAGGCGCCATCATGGTACTTACCCGGCCGCAACATATAACGTAATACAAGAAGATACACCCAACGGTTGGTTTCTTGAGCCTAGTAGGACATGTTAAATTGTATCGTTAGATCAAGAGGTCTTATCCAGTAGTGTGAGTTGTTAAAACAGTTGTTACACATGTTTGTTAAACCTCGTAAATTGTAAAACTACTATCTTGACATCGTAGATGTGTATATATTTAAGAATACTCTAATATATATTTAAAAATATATATTTAATATATACTCACTTAGTTCGCGTCAGTATCTTGACTCTAGCGGGCTTCTAAGTTGTACTTATGTGAACGAGCCTTCACTCCGCAACGCTAATGACTGGGCCCTCCCGCATCTCGTAACTATACGAATATCCTTGGGAGATAAAGGATCTATATTACATTTTTAACAATATCTTCGCTATTTGTCGTTGTAGAAACGCAAAGTTGGTACCATTACGTGCAGAATTGAAGTCTGCAACTTTTTATCTAATTTAGTATAAATACAAACAGCTAACGAGCCTTGTGGTTAATACCAATATGAAAGAAGTAAATCATCAAACCACAAATAAAACCCTAACACAATTGGGGGGGGGGGACGCAGCCTCAAGAGACCCACCTCGTAGTTGGGTTTGACTTGGTTACAAATCTACGATTTGTGAATCAACTGCTTTGTTTTTGCAACGTGGAATTCTTTTTATCTTATTTCTTGTTTTAATTAACGTTAGCAAGTTTAGTAAACCTTTATTTACATTTTGGTAACATGGCTACCGTCCTCAGAGGGATATAAGCCAATACTAAAATGTGACTTATAAAGGGAAACTGACCAATGTGGAGGGGGGGAGGAGCACTAAGTACTCTTGACTCTTCATAAGTCGTCTCATTATCACATTTAGTTTAGTATTGGTTTAGGATGGTATATAAGGGTTTATTAAACTTTCTAACGTTACTTGTTTTAGTGTTTGTATTTGTGGCAGGGGGATTACTTCTTTTGCCATTTTGACATTTTCGATTGGATTTTCCTGAATTTCAATAAGTTTTAAGCACACTATATAGTCCCTAGCACCAAATTGTATATTCCTATCTTAACTTCATCTTGTTTACGGACAGATTACAACGTCGACAAACAAACAAGATGTCGAAATTCATTTATTCAGTTTCCTGGGGTCGTAAAAGCGAAGATCAATCGAAAAACCGAGATCGTTTTTTTTTTTTTTTTACGATTACCGATTATACGCTATTGGCCTCCATGGAATAATGGCTCAGTAAAACACTATATACATACATTTAGTAACAAACTTATATCGTTCTGTAGCCCACACAAACTGTGTTTTAAATTATTCACACCACTTTTCTGGATAATGCGTGACGCACATGTTTCACTTTCACTGGAAATATGTTTAAATGTATTGCAAGGACCTCAAGACGTCGAAATCATGAACACGTGACATCAAAAATTTAGTAACTCCCCAATACTCTCTTTACTAAGACATTGGAATGAAAATATTCCCTTCTGTGACCAGATAAACTGTACGAGGGATATCAGTTTGATGAAAGAAATATTTCATTTAATATTATATTAATTAAATCAACACTTTTTTTTAGTATAACCACAAATTTAACGAAACTTACCGACCATGGTTTCGCTAGTTACAGTATTGTCAAGGTATTTTACAAGAATCAATATTCTTTTTTTTTTCTAATTTTCCAAGGTATTTTGGATTCTTATAAAATACCTTGACAATGCTGTAACTAGCGAAACCATGGTCGGCAAGTTTCATTAAATTTGTGGTTACTCTAAAAAATAAAACTGTTTTATTTATTAAAATGGAATACCGCCAAGAATCTACGGTCCTTAGCATAAATAATACTATATTAATTTATTGTGAGGGAACTTGAGGAAATAGTTTTTAGAATAACATATGTCATTTGTAGAGTGTGCTACAGTTTAAACACTCGGACTGATTATAAACCATTTTTGATAGAGAACATATTTGACCATATCTCATGATTTTCCCCCCACTGTTTTGATAACTCCGTTTTATTTTAAAATCTTAAGATTATTTTATATATGGAATGGAAACAAAACAATACAAGATCCTTTTCACAACACAAGGAGCACAACAAACAAAATTTTAAATTGCAAAATGTAAATTATTCAAGTTTTAAATAATCCTTTGGGTAATTGTGTTTAAAATGCTATAAACAATTGTCTGACTATCTGAATGAATTGGAAACTTTAAGATCTTCTGTGGCAATGTAAAATCTTAGTTGTTTCCCTACATTGTAAAGGATTTAAACTACTTGAATAATATCTTATATAAGTTGGGCGATATAATATATTTTTTAAATTATTTAATTTAGTTACATGTTAACTAGTATTGGGTTGGTGGTTGACAGTAGGGTAGTAGTTTTTATTTGTATTTATCTCAAGACGGAGAGCTGTGTTGAGAGAGTGCTATTTTTGGACCTTTATAATTTCTAGAGCTGTACTTTGTTTATTTTACATACTAATAACGTCATGGAAAAAGTGATCAGTAAATTTCTAAAGTTAGTAATATTTTTATTTCAAGAACGGAAACAAATAATTATTATTAAAATTCAAAATTTGGGCATAGCAGAAATAAGAGAAAAACGGAAAATTTATGTATTTAAAAAAAATTCTAAATTGGCTATAACGGTTTTTATTAAATTTTGCTAAAATAAACCATTAAAAATTAAAAGTATCGGTCACCATCTCTCCCAAAAACCCGGTTCGTGAATTATCGGTAAAAACGACCAAAGTGGGGTGATAGATATGTTTTTAAAATGCTAATTTTTCGAAATTCAAATTTTGACGTAAATGAAGATTGATGATACAAGTGAGAAATTTCTAAAAAAAAAATACTGTACAATATATATATATATATATATACAGGGTGTCCCGGAACTCTCAAAAAACACATACAGTCCGACAGACAGAAAACTAGTCACCGGAGACCCATGTTTATATTGTGAAATATGTTTGTCTCGACCTAAGGAACATTTTTTTATAAAAAGTTCCAGAGAGCTCCGGGACACCCTGTGTGTGTATATATGGATATATATATATATCATGGTAAATCATGGATATATATATCTTGACCACTGTAATTAAACATGTTTTCGTCTCATTTGTTCTTATAGATTATGTCACAAATTTGGAAATTTTTTAAAGGTTTAAAATAATCTACAAATCTAAAATAGCTTCGGTGTTTGATTTTCATTTATTTACTGTCCATTACCAAACTGACATTTGTGGTGGCAAATAATTTTGTTTGGTTATTATAACTACTGTAAATGATTGTACGACAAAGTTTGTGAACATGTCGGAGGGAAATAAATACATTTCACATTTTCTTTATTTTTCCTTAGCAAATCACTCAGTCCAGAGGCAACATTTAGAAATAAAAAAAGATTTTTTTAATGTTACATTTAAGATTAAATAATCGACAGGGGAAAATACACAACATATATATATATATATATATATATATAAATGAAAACTAATTGAAGATTCATATATAAAGATATTGAACAATTCTATCAGCTAAACCAGTTTAAAAAAAAATCCGATATGACTTCCGTTATAAAAACTGAATTAAAAATCGCAAAGAGAAATTCTTCTACTTTAAATGAAGCTGAATATTCCACTTATGCCACAAATGGGAATCATGACGCGATCGAAGACTAAACTCTTAAAAGAGGGGGCAAAAGGTTGTTTAGTCCGATAAACAGTTAAACTTTCTCATGGCTCCGTCCCTTACAATCAGTTGCTTCCCGTCACAAATGATAGCAAATGTCCGATTAAATCATATTAATAATAAGAACAAACCTATCATTACCAAATAACTATAAAACCAAAATTCTATAACGGATTCAAAATGTCATACTACCCAATGTAGCATTATTTTTCTAAACTCAGTTTCGCTAAGAGATATGACAATTACAAAATGTTGAACACAAATAATATGCACTACAATTAAAATTACGATCTGAAGCACTTATTAAGTGTAAAACTTGAAGTATAAAAGAGAAAAAAATTATAGCAAGCTAGTAAAAAAATTATTGTTAAAGCAGGAGTGACAATAATTTTGACGCTTAATCTACAAATGGGAATCATGACGCGATCGAAGACTAAACTCTTGAAAAAGGGGGTAAAAAGTTATTTACCCGACAAACAGTTAGGACAACTTTCTCTTTGCTCTATCCCTTACAATCAGTTGCTTCCCGTTCTTTGTGTAGTGTAGGCCAGTGTAGTGGTTTTATCTAATCACGTTTGTATTAGTAGGTTTGAGTTCTTTTCTTAGATTATTAATTTAATTTTAGTTTTCACTATGACACCAGGCTATGTTGGTGTTTTCTCTTTTATGCTGTAGTTTGCACTTGATAATGAGTGTTGATTTATACCCTCGAAACGTTGTGTATTAGTTTTCGTATACAGAAATGATGACAAATTATACCACTTTAATAATATGCATAATTTATTGTTATTAAATAGCTTTAAAAGCAGGCTACTGGGGGTAGTTTTGGAACTAATGTAGAAAATATATTTTTCGTAAAATTATCTTTAGTCATATTTAAAAATAAAAGTGAGAAAATCAACTTTTTCCTCTCTCATTTATATTATACATCCGTTGTAGGAGAAACTTTGTGCAAAGATTATGTAAAAACTAAATATTTCATTTCCTATTTTGTTCTGAGGAAATCACTCAGTCGAGAGCGGAAACATTTAAAAATAAAATACAAGATAGTAAAATTACCCCAACATTGTATTTAAGAATAATCATTAATCAAACTTAAAAAAAAAAAGCTAGATAATCAACAGTTTTTACTATGTAATAGAACCAGTGTCAGCAGTTGTCAGTCAACTTGATATTAATGCGGAAGTTTTGAACTTTTCCTTAAAACCCCTAAATTCATGTCATAAGTTTGATTGAAAAGTTTGCTTTTCATTCAAACTCGGTTAATAAACTTCTTCATTATATTCGCTCAGGTAAACGACATAAATCTGCGACGCTTGAAGACAGAATTCACACATTTCATATTAATATTGGTTTTGAAAATTTTGAATAAACAGGACTAAAACGTTGTCATTTTGTTCAAATAGAATTAAACATTAAAATCTATTTTAATAAAGGGTATATACAACCCCTTGTGCAACTCACTCATCTTTATAAATTCTAACCTACTTCCAGAGCACATAAGTAATTGTCATGTACGCTAGTGGTTTATTTTCATCTTTAGACTCATTATTTTTATTATTTTTCGCTCTTTTACATTTGGAAAAAATGGATAGAGTGTTTCTTGACTTCTCAGTTTTAGCTCTGAGATGCATGCTTAGATATTAAGGTTGGTGGTATTGTTATTTAATTTTACTTCTTACATAGGCTTAGTTTCTAGTTTCATGTTTCTTTAGTTTTTAGATACTCGATAACGGGAATTGATTCTTATTCTCGAAACGTCGTGTTTTGTTTTTTAACACACAAATGATGGCAAATGTCCAAAGAACGTATAATAATAAAATTGAACTTCCATCATTAACAAATAACAATTTCTGATCTTTCTTGGTAAATCTAGTATTATTATTTT
The DNA here is from genome assembly GCA_963513935.1 of Aphrophora alni. NCBI lineage: Eukaryota > Metazoa > Arthropoda > Insecta > Hemiptera > Aphrophoridae > Aphrophora > Aphrophora alni. The sequence goes on from OY740774.1 coordinate 75,468,319, forward strand.
TTTTATTTTATGACCAAAAAAAAGGGATTCGAATAAAAAAAGAGAAGGTTTTGGGGTTGAAATTCCGAATAAGCTCAAGGGGTGAGATCTGGGGGGAGAGTGTTAGGTATACAAATTATATAGATAAGCCCTACCACTCACGTAAGACTACTCAGCTACTATTTACCTAACACCCCGTACACACAACCATTACAATATTCACAGTTTTCTAAATCACGCTGTGCAAAAAACGCGGATGTTTTAATAGCCGTGCTCACGGGTGATATAACTTAACAAGCGTTGGCATCGACTTTACACTAGGATTTCAACACTCTAATTCACCTCTGATATATACACTTACTTAGGGATATATAAATCAGCTGTTTTGATTAAAAACAACAACACCTGTTTTCCTCCGTAATGGGTGTAAGTTATAGCACAGTTTACACGCCCTGTCTCTGTTTCACAGCCAAAACATACGAATTTAAATACAACTGACGAATATTGTTGGACTAACTACTCTGTGGGAACCAATAAAGGACGATCGGATAATACACGGCGTGAATTAATTGGACGAAGCCAGGTCCTGTTTTATTTTACCGTTTGGTTTCGTCTGTTTGTGGTTGTTCCTCAGTGACGGACAAACGCAATGACAAATCATGGAGATTCAGGAATAATGATGATTTTTTGTAACTAGACCGAAAGATATACAAGGCTTTTCAAAAGTAAGTTAAACCTATAATGATTATGTTTGCGTTATTTGTTATCCAATCCTTGGGAAAAACTCTTTATTGTATCCAGATATAGTTGGGATATATTTGTTGCCATAGCAACGAATTTTTTCATTGTTGACTAATTTCAAACACACGAATCTAAGAATTATGTTGCTAGTATCCAATCACTATTGTTTTATCTAATAATTAAATTACCCTATATGGTTTCCGCCAGGTGACTTCTTTTTTTAAACACTAACGCGTTTCAGAGCACTTGCTCCATCTTCAGAGTTCTATTCACTCAGTTGAGATCGTTAACAACATTAAAACATAAAATATAAAAACACTCGGACATATAAAGAAAAGAAAAAAAAGATTTAAAAAAGAAGTCACCTGGCGGAAACCTATAAGGTAATTCAATTGTTAGTTGTTACATGAACCTAGTAAGTGTTAAACTTGTAATAGTTTACAATTATATATTTTTTTATTCCATCATGATTTTATCAGCCAGGTTAAGAAAGTTTCGTACTCGGAACGGTTTGAAAGACGCACTGTGGAGAGTGCTCGCACATAAAAGCTTGTTAGTATGTTTGAAACTACCGGGTCCGTTGGAGACATCAAGAGGCCATGAAGACACTCAATCGTAAGAGAAGTTCTGTTGAAGAAGCAATTATTCAAAACGTAGTTGGACCAATACTTTAAGAAATGTCGCGCAGAAAGACTAGGGCTACTGCTTCTCCATAAAGAGAATAGCGGCCTCTTCGAACATCTGTCTTAACAATGCTAACAAGTAACAATTTGACTTATAAAATTTTTCTATTGAATCCTGATTAATTTAAAAGGAATTCATGTAATTTATTTTTGTTCTATGTAAAAAAACAAAACAAATAACTAAATTCAATTAAAGTTTTAACATACTTTTGAAAGACCCGTTATATAGACTACAATTTGGGCGGACCTATTACATAATCGTTATATAACATAATACATAAACTTTTTTCTATATACAAATTTTTAAAGTTTAAAACAGCAACATTTTATTACTTTTTATTTATATTAAATGTTGAGCTTGACTTATGAGAAAAACTTTACAGTATATCAAACACACAGAACACAATTCTCATAAAAATAAATACGCCTAAGTATCAGACGCGTTTCAACGACAAGGTCGTCCTCTTCAGTGATACACCAGCTACACCAACCAAACCACAACTCCAGTGGTGAGTTGTGGTTTGGTTTGGGTAGCTGGTGTATCACTGAAGAGGACGACCTTGTCGTTGAAACGCGTCTGATACTTAGGCGTATTTTTTTATGAGAATTGTGTTCTGTGTGTTTGATATACTATAACTTTTTATTTACTTTACTTAACGAGGCAGAAAAAAATGCAACATTTCTTGAGGGATTACTTATTTTTTCTGGTTTAAAATAATCTTGGCACAATACACTTAATAAATATCAGGCAGTTAATTGATACTATTTATTCCATAAAACAGCTGTTATGCATATTTTAAGATCCAAAGCATATGTTGACATTTTTCGTAGAGGAGATTTTACAGACTTCCTTTTATTGAAATTTTTTCGTAATCGTCTAGAACTCTTACTGGTTTACACCAGTTTGGAATTATCACCGGATATATTAGACCTTGTGAATAAGATATTATAGCTGAAACAAATGTATTAACAGTGCTTAATAATACAATTTTTCCTTAACTCACAAAGTGTATTTATTATATTTAACAATAATAAAGAGGTGGTGTAACCCTGTGGAATGTCAAGAAAATTAAAATTTATTATTTCCAACGGTAACTCTGTTATTACTCAGTATACAGAACAAATCACAATAACAGTAGTGTTATTACAAATTTTACCTAAGCTCTAATTAAAACTTCACCTGAATTTGACTAGAAGTAGCTTGAATTTGCGAATTTTTTAAAACATTTAAGTGTCTGTAACTCCTAAATGGTTTAAAATATTAACAAATACTTAAACCTTTAAAATTATTAAAATTATGAGTTTTATCAGAAATCGTCATAAAAAATATTTTGATTCCCTTAAAAAAATTTAAAATGACCGCGAAATTGGAAAAAAGGCGGGTAATATGACATTTTTGGAATACCTCTAGTTTTAACACAAAAATTCTGGGGTTACTTTTAAAGTTTTTTTGTAGCTTTGCACTTATCGAATAAAATCGTCTCTGTAAATACCTTGAATTTGTGAATTTTTAAAACATTGTAGCTCCTAAACGGTTAAAGATAATGAAAAATAATGAAGAATACAAAAGTTTTAATATAACGAGTCTTAAGTAGGAATTGTTATAAGAAAATTTAGAGCTGACGCCATATTAAAAATGGCGGATATGAAAATTTTGGAAACACCTCGTTTTACTTTAAAAATCTGGGGTTACTTAAAACAATATTTTTATTTCTATTTATGGAATAAAACAGCGTTCAATACATATTTCAATCGTATATCGCAAAAAAAAAATAGCGGTATTTCTCATATTCCTGAATGAATACATTTCCATAACAGAAATAAAATAAGTGGGATTTTAAAAGTTTAAATTTAAAAAATATAATGAAGTTGAAGTAAAAGAACCTTTAATCACAGTTCCATGTGGAACCTTTTTAATCGGGATGTGCACAGTGAGAGTACATTTATTAACTACTGTTTATTCTTCGATACTATTCTAGGATAACTCGACTTTTACTACGCAGTAAAGGAATTTCACAAGACTGTGTTATAAAGTGCAATGTTTTCATCTAAGAACAGTTCGTTACTGTCAAGAGCTCGTCACGATTATAATTCTGTCTTTAAACAAACATTTAAAAGACAATGTCTTTTAATCAGCTTCCGTCGATCCACATTACAATTGGGTAACGTTATCTTAGATTTAATTCTCTACAAAATGGTTCGATCTCCTAAATAAAGGTACTTATTTCAAATTGATGACTCTGTGAAGTAGGCTACTTTTGTAGCGCTTAATCTTAAAAATACTAATAATATTACACCTTATTACAAAGTTGCACAGATTTATTATAATTTGTTATAAATTCCTTAAAGAATGGAAGACTATTATTTAAAAAAACAGATTATCCTATTAATTAAACAGGATTTATTACGCTAAGGAGTCGCGTATATGGACACCTTTAATGATTGAAGTGTCAAATTAAACTGTTAAAAGTGGATTTTCCGAAAATTATTTCTTTCCCACGGAAATACTTGTTTTGTAATAAATTTATCTTTTAAATAACATAATAGTTTAGGGCAAATGACATGTTTAACAACAAAAATAATTTGAAACAGCTGTTATAAATTCTCAAATACGTTTTAGTTTGTTTTGTTTGATAATTTATAACAGCTGTTTTAAATTATTTTAGGTTAACTTACATAGTGCTTACTTTATTTGTGATGATTCACTTTGCGTTGTGATTTATTTCATACATTTCACAAAACTAAACCGTTTATATGGCTCATTGTTAATGTGTGACAACTGAATCTCAATTTTTTATTTCGCAAAGAGCTTACTTTATTTGTAATCTATTGCTTACATCTCGTAAATGTTAACGGTTTATATGGCTTATTGTTAATGTGTTATAATTGCGCGGGAGCTTAGATATTATAAATGCCGGCTGCAGCAAGGCCACATGGAAACACCTTCGAATACTTGTTTAACTCTATTTACTTGTTTCTTGCTTAGTATACTTTAATCCTAATTTCAGTTCGTAAATATTTGGAATAAATAAACTTCTGTAAGCTGATCAACAATGAGTATGGATTTAAATACACAATAGCTATGTGGACGGTAGTGCAACGAATATTTTGTGTAGACGAATTTACTAAAAAATTATTTGGTAATTATGGTGCAACGTGGGTTTAGACAGCAATTTGGTGAAAGCGGAAGGGGATCACTCCATCGCGTAAAACAATTCTTGATTGGGTGAAGAAGTGGCTTGATAAAGGTTCTGTTCAAAACATTAAAAAGTCGGAGCCTAAGAAAACAGTGCGCACTCTCGATAATGTTGAACAGGTTAGTACTGCTTCATTGTAAAGTCAGACTCGGTCTGCGCGAAGACATGAACGAACTTTGAATGTTTCAAGAAAAACCATCTATAAAAGACAAGCAAGAACTTTGAATGGCTCAAGAAAAACCATCTATAAAAGACAAGCAAGAACTTTCAATGGCTCAATAAAAGCCACCTATAAAAGACAAGCAAGAACTTTGAATGTTTCAAGAAAACCATTTATAAAAGACAAGCAAGAACTTTCAATGGCTCAAGAAAATCCTCTTTAAAAGACAAGCAAGAACTTTGAATGGCTCAAGAAAAACCATCTATAAAAGACAAGCAAGAACTTTGAATGACTCAAGAAAAACCATCTATAAAAGACAAGCAAGAACTTTCAATGGCTCAATAAAAACCACCTATAAAAGACAAGCAAGAACTTTGAATGTTTCAGGAAAAGCCTCTATAAAATACACGCAAGCACTTTGAATGTTTCAAGAAAAATCATCTATAAAAGACACGCAAGAACTTTGAATGTTTCAAGTAAAGCCTCTAAAATACACGCAAGCACTTTGAATGTCTCAAGAAAAAACCTCTAAAAAAGACACGCAAGAACTTTGAATGTTTCAAGAACAGCCTCTATAAAATTCTTTACCATGACTTATGTTTCTAACCTTACAAGATCATGATTGTTCGTTTCTTTAATGATATTAAAGACTTCTTAAAGACGGAATCGTTGAGACCGGATAATTTGATAGATATTAATCCTAGGCTTTATCAAAAGTAGTGGCATTCACAAAAAGTTTTTGTATGGTGTGCAATAAGTTCAACCAGAGTAATTGGTACTTGCAGGGCGCTAATGGACAATGCAAAACGTTAAACAGAAATAGGAAGAACACGAAAATACGTTTTCAATCAAGATAGTACAACTTCACATATTGAAGCAATAAGTATGCAAGCTTTACGAAGAGTGTTTTAAATCTTCTAATTTATCGTGTTGTGAATATTTCTAGGCTCGTAGGTCTCCTGGCTTGTGTACTGCAGAATTTTCCGTAGGGATACCTGAAGGATAGGATGTTTACAAATCGCTTCACGGTATAGATAAAACCCAAAATTAAGCGTGAAGTGAGATCCATAACACCACAAATTTTTCAAAAATTAAATTGCACATCTTGATCAGTCCATTGCATCAAACAGACGTCCTTGAATGACACAATTTTCAAATCAAATGAAATTTCATTAAATTAAATCTCAACATGTATGGAATGTTTGTAAAATAAAAACATGCTTTAATATTTGTTCGTTATAATACTCCACCCTGTATTACACTCTAAAAATACTATAATTTATAAAATCCGTAAAACTTAGAGTAGGCTACTGTACGTCCAAAACATAAATCGTATAAATGAATAATAAATGTTATTACTTAAACGTTCTGTCACCTCTGCGAATTGTTTTTTATCGCTTTGTCCGAATCGTGCGTTATTCCCTGTAAATATATGGGAGGTCTGCATGCGATGTGCTCCGACAATAAAATTGACCCTACGCCAAACGCAGCACAAAGAGTGTTTCTGTAATTTACAAATTGGAGTCTATTTATTAAATCAGACAATTTCCACAACGGGATTTATGTTTGTGGGTTGTGCATTGGCCTTTGCATTGTTTTATATAATGTGTAGTACTGAAATACCGGAGCTTTCAAAAGTAAGTTAAAACCTTAATAATAATTTATTTTTTTTAACATAGAAAAATGTAAAGTACATATATTCCTTTGGAATTAAACGTTATTTATTAAAAAATTTAAGATTAAGCCTAATTCTTACTTGTTAGGGATATTAAGACAAGAGTTTGAAGTTGCCGCCATTAACTTCCTGGAGAAGCAGTATTGTTTCCTCTATGCTATGCAAGGAATTTCTAACCGAATTGACATTTATCTCAGTTACGTTTAGAATAATTACTTCACACAGCTGTTCAACTGTTTAGATTGAAGGCCTTCCTGGCCTCTTGATGTCTCCAACGGACCCGCTGGTTTCAAACTCACTAACAAGCTTTTTATACACGACTACACTGCCCGGTCCGTCACTCAAACAGTATAACAAACAACTTGTTTGCTATTTTTTTTTTTTGATTTATGATTTAATTTAATTTATTTTTTTCTTGCCCAAACGTTGGTGCGCCAAATATAACAAAAACGCAAGTTTAGTTATATTATTTTTAATCTTGATTTATAATTTTAAACAAAAGCCACACGTTGGTGAGCCAAATATAACATTTAAGACGTTATATATATGTTTATTTAAGTTAATTTATTTATTTTGAATATTTTGAATAATAATTATTATTAGATATTAATAATTCAATATTATTTTAATTACCTGCTATATGTTTAGTTGTTCCTAAACTTGCAAAATGTGGAAATATAATAACGTAATTATTGCAATGAGCACATTTGGGTGGAAATGCTTCCCCGCTTTGTTTACTAATTGATCCTCCGTTAATGGTGGATTTAATTCCGAACATTGCAACATCAATGTCTCTACGTATGCGATCGCTTCTTCCCCCATTCTACCTCTGAATTTTCCAAATTCCAACTGATCCCTAATCTTGGCCTGGATTATTTCGTTGAAATATTTTTCCTTAAATAATTCTTCGAACTGTTCGAAATTTTGCACGTTTCCCCTATGCAAACGCCACCAGATATACGCGTCGTCCTTCAGGTACCGGTCGATCCAGTTCATATTGTTCCCTACCATATTCTCACTAATCTCCTTCATTACGTTTACGAATTGCATAGGAAACCGCTCCCTTCCTGAGAAACTTATGTTCCTTATTTCCGGCTCTTGTATATATCCCTCTCCGTTGTTTTTAACCGCTCTTAACCTTCTATCAAGCTCTATTAATTTCTTCGCGACCTCATCCGTCTTTTTCGCGTTTTCTTCCAGTTTAGCAGTATTAACGTCATTAAATTTTACACAGTTCTCCCGTATTTCTCCGTCTTTTTGCGCAAGTTCCTGTATCCTAACGTCGACAACGATTCCGTGGTCCTCGATCTCTCGCACGCGAATCTCGGTTTCCGCACGATAATCCTGGATTCGGTTTCCGAATTCTTCTCCCGTTTTCTTGACTTGTCCCTCGAAATTCGTCCGGATTTCCGCTACCGTTTCTTCTACCGTTCGGACTCGATTTTCTACGCCGTCGCATCGTTCTTCTAATTTTTTATTAATCCTATCCTCGGCCTCGCTGATACTATTTTTTAACTCCCCACGAATTGTTCCTAACATCTCCTCCTGTTTTTTCGCGATCTTCTCAATATTGTTCTCGATTAATTCAAAATTTTTTCGAGTTTCTCCCGCTAACTTCTCGGCTTTTTCCTCCGCTAACTTAGCTAACTTCTCGGCTTTTTCCTCCGCTAACTTAGCTAACTTACGATTCTCCTCGGCCATTTGTCTTATCATTTCCTGCAATCCCGCCATACCGTCTCCTCCTACCTGTCCTACCGCTGTTTCTACCCTTGGATTCCTATCGCTGGTCCCCGCCCGGAATTCTACATTACCCTCAATTTCTAACCCTCTAATTTGTTCTACTTCCCCAATTTGATTCCCCTCTTCGCTGAAATTTAAGCTTTCGCTCCCTAGCCCCATCTGGTTATAAATTCCACTTTCATTGGCCATATTTGAATCTAATACTCTTTTCCTACTTCTCGTCAACATATATCTCTATCTAATTCTCTTATTCTAACACAATACACAATACACAATATATCCTACAACAATGTCTATGTCCTTATTCTACAATTTCTATGTTTAACAATTAAAACTTCACTTTTAATTGAGCCCTGCCGTTGAGCGCCAAATATAACAAACAACTTGTTTGCTATTTTTTTTTTTTGATTTATGATTTAATTTAATTTATTTTTTTCTTGCCCAAACGTTGGTGCGCCAAATATAACAAAAACGCAAGTTTAGTTATATTATTTTTAATCTTGATTTATAATTTTAAACAAAAGCCACACGTTGGTGAGCCAAATATAACATTTAAGACGTTATATATATGTTTATTTAAGTTAATTTATTTATTTTGAATATTTTGAATAATAATTATTATTAGATATTAATAATTCAATATTATTTTAATTACCTGCTATATGTTTAGTTGTTCCTAAACTTGCAAAATGTGGAAATATAATAACACACCTGACACAACGTATTACTTAAAAAACAAACCTTAATTTATTTAAGCAACATGTCAAAGAATCATAAAAACGTACATCTATTCCATTAGTGTCTAAAATTTCTTCATTCATTCCACAAGCATTCCTTAATGTTATGTAATATACAAATTTATCTTAACTAATTGTCTTTCCTTATGCTAGACTTTATTACTAAAAAAAAACATCAAGTTTCCACAATTGGCGTTAATTTTTAATGAAATTAATCTGTAATTTGAATTACTTTTATTTTTTTTATACACAAACAATTATTTCTTTTATAAAATTAAACTTTATTATAATCTTTATTCAATTTGTTAGTTATTAATTTATTTAATTAATTCTCTTATCTCTTTTTGGGGTCGTTAGGTTCTTTTATGGCTCAATTAAAGTGAATTATTTTAGAAAAATGAATTTATAATTTTAAAGTGAACAAGAATTTTAAATTGTACTTATCGTTGGTACTGCTTTCCAATTTTGATCGACGAGACACTTTCCACACACAACACAACGATGGCTTTAAATTTGATTTAGATATATAAAAAACAAAACACTCCACACACTATCTCCAACAACTTAATCCTGGAATTCGGCTGATGATCCTCCTCAAATCTCCACTGGCGATGAATTAGTTCTTCCGACTCTTCTCTCGAACAATTCTTCCAAAATATTTTAATCTGCTCCAAAATCTCAACAAACTTTTGACTAAAAACTACTAACTCTCTTTTCAACTTTGATTCAACTAATTAATTTACTCGACGTATTGACACAGAGAACCCTAGTCTCGTGGTCAATCTAACTCCCTTACTCTGTCCCACAGAATGCTCTCTGTCTAAGACCTCTCCTCACCACTCCAGACTTTAGACTCCTCTTCAAATTTTCGACGCCAAAAACCTCTCCCTTCTTCCCAAACTTTCCTTCGCTTTCACCCCTCCGATTCGCTCGCTGAATTCTCGATTTCTCCCCAGATGTTGTTCTTTTTTCCTAGTGGCTGTATTTTTTTTAAATTCGTTAGCTTTCACCATGTGACTGTTTTCCGATTGGCCGACCTAATTCCTTTTGTCGGTTTCTCATGTTTTTTAGAAGTACCGTTATGCTTTCTAGCGTGTCCCATCAGGTCTCTCTCTCCCTGTAGATTTCTCTTTTTTTTTGTTTTTTATACATCCAGCTGCGTGACATAAAATCTTCCGTTAGGTGCCGTGACAAATTGTTTAATGTTAGCATGTGTATACTACAAGGTTAGCGAAAACGGCTTCTTTTCTCTTTGCACGCTTTCTCTCCTAATTTGTTGTGCACAGATGTCCTTTTGGTTATTTTTTTGTTAAAATAATATTTTCTGTTACCAGATGATACTAGTTGTTCATTATTTTTCTATTATTTAATTTAGTTTCCCCTTTATATCATAAGTTACATGTAATTACTCATTTTTTATAGAGATCGTTGTTATCCTTTATTTTATTATTTATTTGATAACGCGATATCGTTATAGTGTCCCCAGATTAAATTAATTTCCTGGTTTGGCTAAGAAATAAATTTAATCTTTGCCCGTGGAATTGTAAAACTATTTGTCCCAAAACCTTTTCCTACAATGCCATTGTTAATTGTGGTAAACCTCAGTGTTTGACAATGGATCCCTTCTCCATTGTTCTCTTGTGGTAGGTTGTTAACCATTTGTTTTGGGTCATGTCTGCTTCCCCTTTGTTTATTTTTACATCGTCCTAACCTAGATTTCTTTATTTGTTTACCCTGACATGTGTTATTTCTAATCTTATTTCCTAGTGATGATATGTTTTTAATAATATACAATTAAACGTACCCCTAATCTTATCCTTATGTAAATATCCTAATTTATATGTAGTATTTCCTAATTTTTCTCTAATTAAGTAAGGTCCTTCATATAATTAGTCCGACCGTTAGGCATCTGTTCCTTGACAACCCTCTTGTCTTGGCTGCCCGGGTCATTGCTCGTACTAGGTTTGTTTACGTTTTCCCTTTCGTTAAAAGGTCTACGCCCCTCTTCTCGCCATGTTGTTTGTCTGTCATTCGGTCGTCTACCCCAGTTATCTTGCCTACTATTGTAGTTATAATTTCCCTTTTCCTGGTAATTCCTTCTGTTTATTTCCGTTCCAGCACTCTCATTAAATTGCTCTATTCTAGCATGCTCAAATTCCATCAATAACTTTATGAAATCTGTTTTCCTTTTTATTCCTCGCGTAATTATTGCAATGAGCACATTTGGGTGGAAATGCTTCCCCGCTTTGTTTACTAATTGATCCTCCGTTAATGGTGGATTTAATTCCGAACATTGCAACATCAATGTCTCTACGTATGCGATCGCTTCTTCCCCCATTCTACCTCTGAATTTTCCAAATTCCAACTGATCCCTAATCTTGGCCTGGATTATTTCGTTGAAATATTTTTCCTTAAATAATTCTTCGAACTGTTCGAAATTTTGCACGTTTCCCCTATGCAAACGCCACCAGATATACGCGTCGTCCTTCAGGTACCGGTCGATCCAGTTCATATTGTTCCCTACCATATTCTCACTAATCTCCTTCATTACGTTTACGAATTGCATAGGAAACCGCTCCCTTCCTGAGAAACTTATGTTCCTTATTTCCGGCTCTTGTATATATCCCTCTCCGTTGTTTTTAACCGCTCTTAACCTTCTATCAAGCTCTATTAATTTCTTCGCGACCTCATCCGTCTTTTTCGCGTTTTCTTCCAGTTTAGCAGTATTAACGTCATTAAATTTTACACAGTTCTCCCGTATTTCTCCGTCTTTTTGCGCAAGTTCCTGTATCCTAACGTCGACAACGATTCCGTGGTCCTCGATCTCTCGCACGCGAATCTCGGTTTCCGCACGATAATCCTGGATTCGGTTTCCGAATTCTTCTCCCGTTTTCTTGACTTGTCCCTCGAAATTCGTCCGGATTTCCGCTACCGTTTCTTCTACCGTTCGGACTCGATTTTCTACGCCGTCGCATCGTTCTTCTAATTTTTTATTAATCCTATCCTCGGCCTCGCTGATACTATTTTTTAACTCCCCACGAATTGTTCCTAACATCTCCTCCTGTTTTTTCGCGATCTTCTCAATATTGTTCTCGATTAATTCAAAATTTTTTCGAGTTTCTCCCGCTAACTTCTCGGCTTTTTCCTCCGCTAACTTAGCTAACTTCTCGGCTTTTTCCTCCGCTAACTTAGCTAACTTACGATTCTCCTCGGCCATTTGTCTTATCATTTCCTGCAATCCCGCCATACCGTCTCCTCCTACCTGTCCTACCGCTGTTTCTACCCTTGGATTCCTATCGCTGGTCCCCGCCCGGAATTCTACATTACCCTCAATTTCTAACCCTCTAATTTGTTCTACTTCCCCAATTTGATTCCCCTCTTCGCTGAAATTTAAGCTTTCGCTCCCTAGCCCCATCTGGTTATAAATTCCACTTTCATTGGCCATATTTGAATCTAATACTCTTTTCCTACTTCTCGTCAACATATATCTCTATCTAATTCTCTTATTCTAACACAATACACAATACACAATATATCCTACAACAATGTCTATGTCCTTATTCTACAATTTCTATGTTTAACAATTAAAACTTCACTTTTAATTGAGCCCTGCCGTTGAGCGCCAAATATAACAAACAACTTGTTTGCTATTTTTTTTTTTTGATTTATGATTTAATTTAATTTATTTTTTTCTTGCCCAAACGTTGGTGCGCCAAATATAACAAAAACGCAAGTTTAGTTATATTATTTTTAATCTTGATTTATAATTTTAAACAAAAGCCACACGTTGGTGAGCCAAATATAACATTTAAGACGTTATATATATGTTTATTTAAGTTAATTTATTTATTTTGAATATTTTGAATAATAATTATTATTAGATATTAATAATTCAATATTATTTTAATTACCTGCTATATGTTTAGTTGTTCCTAAACTTGCAAAATGTGGAAATATAATAACACACCTGACACAACGTATTACTTAAAAAACAAACCTTAATTTATTTAAGCAACATGTCAAAGAATCATAAAAACGTACATCTATTCCATTAGTGTCTAAAATTTCTTCATTCATTCCACAAGCATTCCTTAATGTTATGTAATATACAAATTTATCTTAACTAATTGTCTTTCCTTATGCTAGACTTTATTACTAAAAAAAAACATCAAGTTTCCACAATTGGCGTTAATTTTTAATGAAATTAATCTGTAATTTGAATTACTTTTATTTTTTTTATACACAAACAATTATTTCTTTTATAAAATTAAACTTTATTATAATCTTTATTCAATTTGTTAGTTATTAATTTATTTAATTAATTCTCTTATCTCTTTTTGGGGTCGTTAGGTTCTTTTATGGCTCAATTAAAGTGAATTATTTTAGAAAAATGAATTTATAATTTTAAAGTGAACAAGAATTTTAAATTGTACTTATCGTTGGTACTGCTTTCCAATTTTGATCGACGAGACACTTTCCACACACAACACAACGATGGCTTTAAATTTGATTTAGATATATAAAAAACAAAACACTCCACACACTATCTCCAACAACTTAATCCTGGAATTCGGCTGATGATCCTCCTCAAATCTCCACTGGCGATGAATTAGTTCTTCCGACTCTTCTCTCGAACAATTCTTCCAAAATATTTTAATCTGCTCCAAAATCTCAACAAACTTTTGACTAAAAACTACTAACTCTCTTTTCAACTTTGATTCAACTAATTAATTTACTCGACGTATTGACACAGAGAACCCTAGTCTCGTGGTCAATCTAACTCCCTTACTCTGTCCCACAGAATGCTCTCTGTCTAAGACCTCTCCTCACCACTCCAGACTTTAGACTCCTCTTCAAATTTTCGACGCCAAAAACCTCTCCCTTCTTCCCAAACTTTCCTTCGCTTTCACCCCTCCGATTCGCTCGCTGAATTCTCGATTTCTCCCCAGATGTTGTTCTTTTTTCCTAGTGGCTGTATTTTTTTTAAATTCGTTAGCTTTCACCATGTGACTGTTTTCCGATTGGCCGACCTAATTCCTTTTGTCGGTTTCTCATGTTTTTTAGAAGTACCGTTATGCTTTCTAGCGTGTCCCATCAGGTCTCTCTCTCCCTGTAGATTTCTCTTTTTTTTTGTTTTTTATACATCCAGCTGCGTGACATAAAATCTTCCGTTAGGTGCCGTGACAAATTGTTTAATGTTAGCATGTGTATACTACAAGGTTAGCGAAAACGGCTTCTTTTCTCTTTGCACGCTTTCTCTCCTAATTTGTTGTGCACAGATGTCCTTTTGGTTATTTTTTTGTTAAAATAATATTTTCTGTTACCAGATGATACTAGTTGTTCATTATTTTTCTATTATTTAATTTAGTTTCCCCTTTATATCATAAGTTACATGTAATTACTCATTTTTTATAGAGATCGTTGTTATCCTTTATTTTATTATTTATTTGATAACGCGATATCGTTATAACAGTTACGAGCACGAAACTTTCTTAACTCGGTTGATAAACTCCGTTCACGTTCATAATAACACTGAATCAATAAGATACGGGTTTGTAAAGGTAAAGTCATGATTGAATAAAACAAATCAATTAATTAATTGTAAACTACTAAATAATTAGTCAACAATGAAAAAACTCGTCGCCATGAAAACAAATAAATAGATGTTTTAATAAATCCCAATTTATATCTGCAAACAATACAATTTTTCTCAGGGATTGGCAACAAATAACGAAATCACAACCGTTTAAAATTTTAAATTACTTTTGAAAGACACGATAGATTCTTTCGTATCATTAAAACAGTTTTGTCAACCAATATAGTGGTGGTTTCTGATATAACATATTCATGCTAGATCTGTTACAAAAATTTGAATGATTTTCTCTATAGTACCAGCCTTCCCGTTATCAACTTCAGCCAAATAAGGACCGAATACGCCCATCGCTGATACAGTGCACCAAACGGCCATATCAGGAAGTTGCAATCAATTTGTAAAAATGAAATACGACAATCCTGTTCCTCTGCAATGTATGGTTTTCAGATGAAAATCATGTTAATTTATACGGTTTTATCAACAAGTAGACAGCACATTTTCTTGGGTTGAAACGTCCTGATAAAGTCTTAGAGAAGCCACAGTTTGGTGCACTGTATCAGCGAGGGGCGTATTCGGTTCTTATTTGGCTGAAATTGATAACGGAAAGGCTGGTACTATAGAGAAAATCATTCACATTTTTGTAACAGATCTAGCAAGAATCTGTTATTTCAGAAACCACCACTATATTGGTGATTCCAGCAAGATGGTGCCACCAGTTACTCTCTTGCTTTGCTTCGAGAAACGTTTGGTGACAATGCTGTTTCCCGAGAAACTAATTATTCAAACCCACCACATTCCTCCGATCTCCCACCACATGACGTCTATGTCTTGGGAATGGTTAAGGATACTATTTTCCGAGACGATCCACCAACTACCGTCGCCGTACTTCCAAAAGGGATAACTAGATGTTAGACGAATTCAACAACATCTTTTCACCAATATATTTCAAAATCTCCAAGAATGTTACTAATGTTGCGTAAAACTTAACGGAAGGCGTCTATAGAACATGAACACTAAAAGTCTCTGTTGTACCTTTGTTAGAAAATAATATTTTAAACATATAATTTTGATACTGTTTGTTTTGGTGCATACTGCACTAGGGTTTAAGTCCAATTGTAAAAAAAATATAATCATATTTGACCGCCGTCATCTAAGAGCTAAATTTTAATTCAATACGATTTAAGGTGAGGAGGCGATTATGGTTTACGTGATGCAAGGCTAGGTTAGGTTAGATTAGGTTAGGTTAGATTAGGTTAGGTTAGGTTAGATTAGGTTAGGTTAGGTTAGGTTAGGTTAAATAAATATTTTCAGAGAAGGCGTCCATGGTACGTTTTCACTTTTGACTGACAACAACTGAATTAAGTTGGTTTGGCATATGGGAACGATTGAGAACGCAATTTCATTTTTAGGTTATAAGCTGGCAAAAACCGATTTATTAAAATTCTGTAATCGAGAGTCGAATGACTGTAAAAATTCCCTTTTCCACCATTTTAAATAAACAACAAATATTTTAAATTTTTGAAGATATATTTACCCTTTTGTTAGAAAAATAAGCTTGGAGAGCGGGGTAAAGCGAGAGAGAGAGAGAGAGGGGGGGGAAGCAACAAAGTTTCTACAGGAAATTAGCAACTAAACTTCTACCGTGATTGTGTGCAATTAAACACTTCCCTCTTAAGTCTAAATACCGACATATGCCATAAAGTTATTACCTTTCTTCATGTTCTCATTTAATAACCTCAAACAAGTCGATTTTTTAATACCAGACGTATTATTAAACAATAAATAATATTTATTGCTTTCTAAATTAGTAGGTTTGTTATTAACAAAATAAATGTTTTTTAATGAATTGTTTTTCGAAAAACATTAATCATCCCAACCTTCCTAATACTCATAGGTACACCCAAACAGGCCTATTCATATTGTTTTTATTCTGATTTAAAGTAATAAATATATCATTTAACTTTCCCCACCTTTAAAATAAAACAATTTTATAGGCGTCATCAAAGTACTTACCCAACCTAATCATACAAGCAAATCTTCTAAATATAATGAGCGAAAGTTGATTTATTGGGCTTTTGTAGGTAATGTTAAATTGTCAAGCGTCGTTTCGCTCGTGTAATAGCTGTCCTTGAAGCTGTGTAATGTGAAGAAGCCTCCACTCGCTATGCTCGTATTGGTAACTCGGTCCTGTATCCCGTAATGAATATCACATTTTCTTGGGAAATAGGTTTCAAAATTATATTTTTGTCGTCGTTGAGAAGTGGGATTGGTATTAATACATGCACAATAGAAATCTTCAAATTTTTAAAACATTTATGTTGGTGCAAGCTTACTGATGATATATTTATAGAACTTTTACTTTTCTGAGCAATCTTATACACACGATTAAAGTGTACAGCTGTTTCGCCTATTTTTCATTGCGTTTATATTGCTATTTCTGAATGTGTGTGTTTATAAATTATTTTAACATACCGATATGTCATTCACAAGTTCTGATGATGCCTGACAAACAGGCGAAACAGCTACAAACTCTAAACGTTCATATAAGATTGCTCAAGCAAGTAAAAGATCTATAAATATATCATTCAAATTTTAAGTGCAATAAGTTCAATAACACACGAGATATGAAAAAAAAAAACCTGTTTAAAATGGCCGCCATTTTGATATTTTCAATTCAATTTTTCTAAATTTCAATAGGGTTCTATATGAACACACTACAGTCCTCTATCCCAAATTTCATGTTCCTATCTTAAATATTGTAGCCGCTATCGTGCTTACGTACAGACGACGATGTACGGACAACAAGTTGAATATCACTTTTAGAATTTCCCGATGACATAAAACGAGACGAAATTTTAAAATACAAAGAACAACACTGTCAACTTTGTGCTTGCTCAAGTTAACGAGATATCATTTTAGCCCCACCATATCGAACGTCTCTATGTTTTGTCTTTGTTACACAATTATGACTAAATCGTAGTCAAATTTAGGAATAAGGTTTTTTGCAACTAGGCCAAACGTGTAAACAAATATTTTTATTCTAAGGCTTTAAAAAAACGCATGCTTCGATAAGTAGTATTATAAAGCTGTGAAGGAAGTACAACGAGCAGGGGGGAAAAATTATTTGAAATGTTTTTTTAAGACTTTACCACGGTAAAAGAGTGTAGCAGATAAAAAAACTTGTTCACACATACAGTTTATGAACGTTACTTAAGACTTCCTTAAGAGACCCTAAGGAAACCCCCTTAACTGTCCTTTTACAATTAAAGAACTAACTGAAGCGAATAAAGGAATTACGTCATAAATATCAATTTCATCACCGATGAGAGCTCAGTAACTCAGCTTTCCTCTGCCGTGTGTTGGTGCGTTTTAATCTATTTGTACTCGTTTGAAGGTAAATTCACAACCACAAGGAGAAAGATCGAAAAATAAGAAAAGAATTTAATCTAGAAAAATATGTGGTTAGCAAAAATATATAATATTAATGGAAAATAAAACAACAGACAGTGCAATTTTGAAGAAAAAAATAACGTGTGGTCAAATACCAATTAACATATTGTTGTAATTATGTATCACAAAAATAATGGAATCTTTTTTCGGAATTTCAACCACGTGATTTTTCTTTTTTTTTTAATCGAATCCCATTTATTTGTCATAAAATGATGTTCTTAATACTAGATTTAGAAAGAATCATCACAGATAGGTTACGCTACGTTATACAGGGTGTCACAAAAAACATTAACTCGCTGTACATGTGTTCAACATTTCCAAATAAATGATAAATGTTGAGTAATTTTGTTTTTCGAATTGACCTTAGTCTTCTCGCAATCCGCCATAATGTTTTACAAAAACACACTGTAACTCCAGAAATAGATAAGATAAGGTATTTAGTTCGAATTTGGTATAAGCATTTTGTATGTTACGATTTACAAGTGTACCAAACACGAATACTTTATTTTTATAATTTTTAAAATGGCGGCTGTTTATAACTTTTAAAGTCCTATACCTTCAAAACCATTAAAAACAATTATGGTTATGGCGCATTGCCACTAAACTAAGACGAATTTGAAAAAACGTTAGTAAACATTTTTCATTTATTTGGATATGTAGAACACGATCCTGCATAGCACTAAAATATTTTTTTTAACACCCTTTATATAACTGAGCTACACGCGGATAAATAAGTCAATACGTGGAGAATATGTCAAAACAACTTTGTAATTTGTTTACTGCATTATTTATTTATTTTCTTATTCTATATCCATTTTATCCTAGCTACCAATGCCGATAAGAAGTCAAATTAACACACAGTACAAGCGTCTAATGTCTTGTAAACCATGGAATCAGCAACATTCATTTCTTTAGTTTTTACTGTTTTTGTTATTTCGTTAAAAACGCATTTCTCTGACTAATTTTAAATTTAGAACATCATTTTATACCAAATGAAAGAGATTCGATTGAAAAAAAAAAAGTTTAAAAAGTGGGGGTTGAAATTCCGAAAAAAATCTCAAAAATTAATTAATTTCAGTAAATTATAGTTTTCCCGCGCAAATATTTAATATTTTCTACAAAATCGCTATGTTTTGCTACATTTATATAATAGAAATTAAAACAAACCGTTCATTTCCGACATTTTATCCATACAACGGGAACTTAAAATAACGGGAAAATATGATATTAACAAATTTATTAACTGGCACACATTTTACACAATTGATCTTCATCTTTTCAGCATCCCGAGTTATTGACTGCTTATTTACATATACAGGGTGTTTCTACACTTCGATCCAAAACTTCAGAATATGATTCCTTGGGTCAAAAGAAGTAAAAAAGTTTTTATGAGCGTATATCCTAAAATACTTAGGTTTCCTTCTGTCCGTCATTTTGTTAAAAAAAAAACAACATATTTTTGGAGATAAAGTAGATACCGAATCCAAATTTGGTATACCTATTTTTAGGTGACCCCTTATCACTGTACCAAAAACTAGGACTTTGTTTTATATGTTTTTAAAATGGCTGCGGTATAAACTTTTTTGTAAAGTTAATGGTTTTTAATATATTCGACGTGAATAACACCCAAACTAAGTCCTCGTTTTCGGTACATTGATAAAAGGTCACATAAAAAATATGTATACCGAATTTGGACTCAATATCTAATCTATTTAAAAAATTAGTTTTATTTGTAAAAACACAAAATCACAGACAGACGGAAAACTAAACGTATTAGAACATATGTTCATAGAAACATTTTTACTTATTTTCACCGAAGGAACCATATCCTGAAGTTTTGGAAAATAGTTTGGAGACACTCTTTATAAAGAATTCTAGAAAAAGTCTTGATCTTTCATAATTTTCACATTATTCGAACAAACTAGGGCTACCATTCAACGTTGAATATTATGGTTAAGGGAGGTACAAGATAGATTTTGACCAACCTTAGCGCTTAGGAAGTATAACAGGTTAAATCATTAAGGAAACCAATAGCAATTTCTCTTCCTTAATAAAGGAAATAGAAAAGGAAACGTAAGGAAGCAACATATGAAGAAGTTAAACAAAGTAAATCCTAAAAAACGTTATATGGGCCTTAATGTACACAAATATGAAATAACATATTATTTAATAACAGTTCCATGATTTCCTACAAACTTGATATAACGTTGATATAAATTATATATACATCAACGTGAGTTATATAAACAATAGTCGAATCATTCACACTTCAAACGCATCGTGTCACCAGCCACTGAGACTCACCAGTAGTGGGGATAAACATTAGTTTTATCACTTACAGCGGTCAACACTACAAAGTTCATATATGAGTAGAACATGGTATTATCTAATACCACTGTGATCCCAATGGATATTACATCACAATCATCATGCCAGAAGCCAACCACCGATAAAGGTTTAGACATTTATTATTTCTCCCTAAGTGTAATGTTTTGTTCAAGTATACAGTAGCTGTAGTAACATTTTTTTACCTATGACTATTGTCACGTTCAGCTTTTGGTCACTCAATGTAATAAAACTTTCAAAGATCAAAGTCTACTGTTAACAAAACCATAGGATTAACTTTAAATAATTTTCGAAACGACATGCATTTCTAAGTCTTCCAGATAATATTTAACGAGACCTCATAGTGTTTCCATCAATCTACAACGCTTATGAAGCACTACAAAACACAATATTCCTAATAATCTTTCAGCCTTAACCTACTTTTATTCACGAATATTAAATAAACATTTTCACACAATCAAGAAATAACCTACTGTCAAAACAACTATATATATATATATATATATATATATATATATATATATATATATATATATATATATAAAGCAAATAAATGAAACGTTTTAAACAAAATATTGCTCAAAATAAGTATAGTACCTTTAAAGTCTTTCATAAACATAACAGAAAACAATAGTATGTAGTAGCCATTATCTAGATGTTTAACTTGGATGTACTTACAATTAAACTCTTTGTTAATTTGTAAGTTACTTGTAAGTGTTATTAAGGAGATCATTTAACATGTACAATTATGAGGTTCAGAAACCTGTATAACAACTGTTTTAAACAAACTCACCCTACTGGATAAGACGACTTCTTCTATCAGTAAAATTTAACATTTCCTACAAGATTCAAGAAACCGACTTTTGAGAATTACTTCTAGAAGATCTGTTTTTTTGCATTGTACAATGGGTTTGGGTAAGTAACGTGATGATCGCCAACAACTTGTTTTAGTTGGGGGAGGGGGGGACGTTATTAAGTAAGAACAATTTTATTTGTAAAATAAAACTCTGTTAATATTTCATTGCAAATATTTAATTTTTTTAAATTATTATTTTAAGACGCTCCAAAGAAGAGCATAGTAGTAGTTTTAATTCATGTTTATTCAATGCGTAGGCCTACACACTTTTTCTCAGACGTCTTTTTTGACAATATACAGGTTCGTTAATTAAAATAGTCCTAATTATCTGTGCCGAACAGTTATTGCTGGGATTTGTGTTGAGACTTATGGCGAGGTAAATGAAATGGACTGCAACAAATCGCACAACATTAAGCATGCGCTGTAGAGTTTATTAATATCGTTTTGCAGACGATCAGCATGAATCTGGGGATAGGTGACTTACGAAATCCAGTGATGGTATAATTGTTATGGTATGTAACTGCCCCTAATAGCTAAATAGTGAAGTGCAGCCACCAACATTTCACTGAGTGAGTGTCTTTTCTAAGAGGTGCAACGAGATTTACAAAATTCAAAACTGTCTCATTCTCAAGAAGTTTTTCGTAGCCACTCTAGATCCGTAGGTTTCTCGATAATGAATTATAGGCGTCTTGTGTTCTGTGAAGAAACTTGTTATCCACCATCAAGAAATCTTAACCTTTTCATTAGCTGATGGTATGCGCCAGACATAACCACAAAAGCTGTCACAAGTGAATCATCCGTATTGTACCTCTCCCATCATTGTCTGACTAGACAGGTCGGATTCAAACCGTCAAATGTTGCAGATATCATTTTAATACAACTGGTAGAATACCACGACCTGTGACATGTAAGGGGGATTTGTCACAGAACGTGTGCCCGAGACTTGTAAATGAAAACGTACTTTAAGCAACTCGTTTGTCGGGCCATCTCGTAAAAGAAGAAGAAGACACAGGACCACATTCTTATTGGCTGGGGTTATCAGAACCGTGCAGAGACGCTTTAAGAATGCGATTACAAGGTTAAGTAAGTATACAGGGTATACTTTCTTAAGGAGTATTAGACACTCACGGCGGGCGGCGACAAAGAAAGGTCATCGCGACATCAAGGTCATTATTTGATGATGGACACCTACTCCGAAAAAGGAAGGTAAATAAGGAGAGAATTATTGAATAAAATAAGTAAAATTGTACCGTCCTAATGTGCATACAAGTCAATTTAAACTCCTGGAAGGAAATAAAATAAAAATAAATTTTCATATCGTAACAAAAAACTTTCTTAATTATTGGAGCATAGAATGTAGTCAACGCCTAAATGTTTAATTAGCTTTTGTTTTCTATTCCACGGAAGAGCTGTGTGAGGGAGGGAGAGGGAGAGAGAAAAAGATGGAAGATGAAAATATAATTTGCCGTAACTTTAACAAAGTTTAAATTGGGTTTCCAAAGTCATCAGTGTTGACACAGTGGCGGCGTGTCACAAGGTTGAGTGTTCTTTATCGCCGTTAGCTTTAGCTGTTACTTACAACATTGCACACTTGGGAATGAATATATTATACTTAATGCTAAGGAAGTTTTTAATGTTCTACATTCGTAACTAAGCGGGTATGCACGCAAGAGCTGCGGTACTTCAACTGCCTTACAACTATATTCTAAAATCGTATTATTGTCATACAATCTCAACTTCTCATCCGATGTTACCAACGCAGTATTCAAGTTTAGGTTAAGTTTGGTATTCGTAAAGACATTTCGAACGTACCTTTGTTCACGTTTCATGTCCTCATGAAACCAAAAAAGGAATTTTCGACGCCCTTCCGTTGTCGTTGCTAGTTGTACTTTAGCACGATAGCGACCACATAAATAAATATATAAAACTATAATGTTCTCATAATAAAATTTAGAAATAACGAATTAAATGGCGGCCATTTTAAACAGTCATTTGTTCATATCACGTCCATTATTAAACTTTTACAAACTAAATTATATAAAATTTGCAGATATAATTTTGCATATAATAGTACAATCACCATCTCTCTACGACCACAACAGCAAAGTTACTGACAAAAATGTAATTACGAAATCTGATCTTCCAATACAGTAAAATTATATTTGTATAGTTATGTGATCTTGAGTCAAGTTACCGAGGCCAGCGTAGCGAGTGGAAGCACCTTCTCACATGTACAGCTTTGAGGCCCACCAATGTCGAGACACCGACACGAGCGAAGCGAGTGGAGCTCATTCAATATATACGAGATTCAGAAACCTGTATAACAACTGTTTTAAACAAACTCACCCTACTGCATAACAACCTTCTTCTACTAGTAAAATTTAACATTTCCCACAAGATTCAAGAAACCAACTTTTGAGAATTATTTTTAGAGTAGGCCTTTCTGTTCGTATTACATTGTATAATAAGGGTTGGGTAAGTAACGTGTTGACCCACATCAACTTGATTTAGTTGGGAGGGGGGGACGTTATTATCTAAAAACTATTTTATTCGTAACACAGAATTTCCTTCTTAAATAAGTAGTCAAAGACATAGAAATTATTGATAGTCATTTATAAATATTTTACTCACACATAAGTCTGAATAGTTTATCTCCACTTACCTGAAATCAAAGATATGGAAACATTACAAACACATTAAATTTCATGAATAAGCATATATTAATATTCTAATTGTCTGTATAACGCTCGAAATAAGTCTATTTTAATACCATGTGTTTTGTACACCACTTGAGATTCGTGTTTTTTAAAACGGGTAGGATTTACAAACCTCTCAGTTACCATCGTCATATATTAAAAAGAGAAGAAAATAACATATCAAAAAGACTCGAACCATAGCCCTCGAATTCTTTAACATCGGCAGGCTCGGAAGAGAACAATAGTTGGTTACTTGAGAACTGATAAGAATGATGAGAGATATCGATCTAACATGGAAAAAGATGTAAATATGTGACGATGTAAATTGACAAGGGACCTACTTGAGCAAGGTCGATTTGTTCCTAACACAGACTGTACATAGCAAAAAACAGCTGACAGGGTAGCTTGGTTTAGCAGACGAGGCTAGTCAAACTGGGAGAAGTGAAGAGACCGTATACGCAAACGGACGCGTTGATTCATTATTTAGAAGACGAGTTGAGAATATCCAATGGCTAACTTCAGCTCACGTCTCAATGAGTTATTGTGTTATGTGAGTGTAACTGAACGGTTAGCAACCGTTATACAACCACCAAGGTTCCTCCTTGGTGAGCCTCTGAGGGGAGGGGGGTGATTTATCGAAAGAAACATTAAAGACATCACTAAAATACTTTAATAATTCATAGTGCATTATAATACATCGTAATATTGGTGATTACTTACTGGTCATGTAATAATAATTAGCAACGAGATTTACAATTAACTTTCCCATTGTCTGTATTTTAGTAGATCTTATTGTTCTATATTAGTAAATCCTATTACTAGTAAACAAACACTATTAACCGAAGTGTGGATATATGACTGGGTTACCAAATAATAAACTAATACTAACCACGCACGCACTTACTGTGCAGTAATTGCCGTACAAATTTGGACAAAAACCGGATACTACATCCTCACTATTGTGTGTATTTTCACTATATTATAATCAATCATTGTGCGCGCAAAAACAATTCAGCTAGGTATGGTATGTGTTGTCTACGCAGACAAAACTGATAAATTGTTGTTTATCAAATTTAATATTGCTCATAACTTTGAAAGTATCTGAAAATTTAGATTTTTCATAACTGGCTTTAACTGTTTTGACAAATTTTTGCTTAGAAACGTAAACAAAATCGCATTCGCCAGAAACATTCACTCAGTCGTATAAAATCATATCAGCAAATGAAATTTAGGTGATACATGAATTTTAATAACGAAAACTACTCTGATTACACAAAAAAAAGAAATACGGTTCGCGAATAAATTTTAAAATACCACAATGAGCTCTAACAGCCGTCAAAATCGTTTTGTTATTTTAAAAATTACGGGTAAAACGTAATTTTTTCTACCGTTTAATTAAGCACCTTGATTCGTATCATAAACCT
Source organism: Aphrophora alni (assembly GCA_963513935.1). NCBI lineage: Eukaryota > Metazoa > Arthropoda > Insecta > Hemiptera > Aphrophoridae > Aphrophora > Aphrophora alni. The sequence goes on from OY740774.1 coordinate 75,493,596, forward strand.
TTTTAACAAAAAAAAAAAGGTTTAAATTGAAATAGCTAGTGCCAAATTTGAGATATTCCACCTTCTATGGGTTTGTTCATGAATTTATTTTCAAATTTTTACAGACTTAAAAATTGTAAAATTTGAGAAAATAATAAAGAATACTTTTTCTTTACTTAGTATTTAGTTCTATATGTGAGAAAGTTTATGCAATGATTGTGCACCATATATTAATTTCTTTTTACTTTCCCAAATATACATAGTATAGAGAAAGTTATGTAAAATCAACGTCGAGGGTTTACAGTACCCAGAGACCAAAAATTGTTAGTTTTTTTTATAAATAATGGTCTGTCGACTATGCATTGTTCTACGACCCAAACATGTGGACCGATTTTAATCAAATTTAGTTTGTAGGAATATTTTGGCGATATCCCGGAGGTTTTTTTGTTGTTTTTTTCAATAACTCAAAATTTGTGGGTAACTTTCGTACGAAAAAAAACACAAAATTACGAGTTTCTTAATCGACTCTAACGATTGTGATCAAATTTTGTTCAAGTGTACTCTCTCAGGACTCAATTATTAAGTGTCGCCATCTTTTAATAATTGCTAGTTCGTGAGAGTTATCCGTACAAGACAAAACAAAAAATAGGTCATGGGGCTTTTACTAAATACTTAATTTCTCAAAGTTGGTTTACCGATTTTATTCAAATTTTAATCAAATGGGTTAAATAACCCGCGTACAAAATCGTATGTACAATATCGCTTTTTATATTGCCAAAAAAATTATCTTAGCCGCCATTATTACTGCCAAGGCCGTAAAAGAAAAAGAGTTGGTCAAGAGAGGCTTTATAGAAAAGATGAAAGAGAGGGATCTAACAAGAGTTGGTAAAGAGAGACCTTATAGGAAAGCTGAAAGAGAGGGATCTAACAAGAGTTGGTCAAGAGAGACCTTATAGGAAAGCTGAAAGAGAGGGATCTAACAAGAGTTGGTCAAGAGAGGCTTTATAGGAAAGATGAAAGAAATGGATCTAACAAGAGTTGGTCAAGAGAGGCTTTATAGGAAAGATGAAAGAAATGGATCTAACAAGAGTTGGTCAAGAGAGGCTTTATAGGAAAGATGAAAGAAATGGATTTAACAAGACTTGGTCAAGAGAGGCTTTATAGGAAAGATGAAAGAAATGGATCTAACAAGAGTTGGTCAAGAGAGGCTTTATAGGAAAGATGAAAGAGAGGGATCTAACAAGAGTAGGTCAAGAGAGACCTTATAGGAAAGATGAAAGAAAGGGATCTAACAAGAGTAGGTCAAGCGAGACCTTATAGGAAAGATGAAAGAGAGGGATCTAACAAGAGTTGGTCAAGAGAGACCTTATAGGAAAGATCAAAGAGAGGGATCTAACAAGAGTAGGTCAAGAGAGACCTTATAGAAAAGATGAAAGAGAGGGATCTAACAATAGTTGGATAGATGAAAGAGAGGGATCTAAACGGGGACGATTTGTAAAATGGTGTAGATCCAGCTGGATCCCGAGAGATTGCTAAGTCCGTGATCACAAAAGTGAACTAGGAACACGAACCCTTAATAAGGCGATGTATCGGAAGCTATTAGTATTGCAAAGACGCTTCTTACTAATATATATATATATATATATATATATATATATATATATATATATATATATATATATATATATATATTCAAAAAATGTGAGTTTTGATTTGATTTTGGAGATGGATGAATGGGAAAGCTTGTGAAATGCTTAATTAATTGCACTCTTTGTTATTACTTTTGATTATCGAAAACATAATTACAAAAATGCCTTTGTAACATCAAAGCTACAAATAGTATTTGAAAGTTCAAAGTAAAAGACCAAGATTAATATGCAAATAACCAGGATGAGATTTATTTCTCTTTTTATCTAAGAATCCGTTCATTGACCTAACCTGGTTTTGAATACATGATAACCGTCTTTGAAAACTGATACTGCTATGAAGTAACTACAACTATAAGCTGAAAGCCATATAACGTGATTACGTCTGTTGTATTTATAGAAGCAAAGATTGGTTTATAAAATTTCATGCACGTAAATATCAGTAGATAATATAATAGAAGATTAATTTATTTCTAAGTAGATTACTGGCCTTCATTTTGGTATTAATAAATATGTGTCCCTCAGGGACGCGTGGGTTTCAAAATGTCTGAAATATCAGAGACTCAATTATATTGAGTACGGGGTGGTTAATCCCAAGAGACCCTAGCTGTATCTACGTTTTTCCTTGTAGTGATAAGTTAGATTCTTCTATTTTATCTTTCTTAAATATATAGTCTCTCTCGAACAACACTTGTTTTTCTCCCAAGCCTGACGCTATTAGAGTATTCGAGGGATAGGATGTTTATTTTATGTTCTTTTCTTTCATTTTTAAGGGGATAAAGACCGATAAGTTTTTCGCATCTAAACAACAAGAGAAATATCAAAAGATCTCACAATCCGAATTAGTAGGTAGGTTAGTGGAAAAAATTAACTGAATAGTTTATAAATATCATCAGTAGTAGAGTTAAAATAATGATCTTTAGATTTGGAGCATGCTACATATTTGTAGTGAACATATCTTCTCTTTTTGAAATAGTTTTGAGTTGGATCCCTCTCTTTCATCTTTCTTATCAGGTCTATCTTGATCAACGTTTGTTTTCCTCCCAAGCCTGAAGCTATTAGAGTATTCGAGGGTTAGGGGTCTTTATTTTATGTTCTTTTCTTTTTTTTTGAAGGCGATAAAAACCTATACGTTTTTTGCCTTTAAACAACAAGAGAAAGATCAAAATATCTCACAATAAGAACTAATAGGATAGTGGAAAAAAATTAACTGAATTGTTTTTTTAAATATCATCGGTAGTGGAGTTAAAATAATGATCTTTAGATTTCGAGCATGCTATATTTTGTAGTGAGCATATCTTCTCCTTTTTGAAATAGTTTTGAGTTGGATCCCTCTCTTTTATCTTTCTTATCAGGTCTATCTTTATCATTTCTTGTTTTTATCCCAAGAATGAAGCTATAAGGGTATTCGAGAGTTAGAGGTCTTTATTTTATGTTCTTTTCATCCTTTATTTTGTACGGTGATGATGATCGAGAGGTTTACGCCTTTCAACAACGCAGGAATAATTACAATATCTCAACATAGGAATTACTAAGTCAAAGTAAAATAAAAAATGCGAAGTGTTTCTAATTATCATTAGTAGTAGTGCATAAATTATGTTCCTCAGATTTGGAGCAGGCTTTATTATTATATTCAACATTTATAACAAAATTATCTTATTCTTCATGTAATTTTGGGTTAGATCCCTCTCTTTCACCTTTCTTATCAGATCTCTTTTGATCAACTCTTGTTTTTATCCCAAATCTGAAGCTATTAGACTATTCGAGGGTTAGAGGTTTTTATTTTAAGTTCTTTTCATCCTTTATTTTGAACAGCGATGATGATCTAGAGGTATTTTACCTATAAACAACAAGGGAAAAATCAAAATATCTCAACATTGAAACTACTAAGTCAAAGTAAAATAAAAAATGCGAATTGTTTCTAAATATTATTAGTAGTAGCAATGACTACATAAATACTATAAGACACGACATGGCCATGTTAAATATTCTACGCTTATTCTTGAATTGTCCAATACCCGCTAGGTCGCTCTGCTAGAGAATCTGAAGTTGATGTGACTGGCGCTAGGTGGCTCTACGGTCAAACAATGTTTCAGGCGGGTAAGAGAAAACGCACTGATGCCACATATGGGACCAGAGATACGAGGGAAGGTCGAGAATCGCTTATCTCAGCGCACGAACTGACAACACTGACTATGCTGACAGAAGTAAGTGAGAAGGTTTGTGAGAGAGAGGTCAACAGTTGTACAGTCTCAACCAAGTGGGATGCGTACAGTCAAGCACCTGCTGCTAGCGCTTTCTGATAGCTGTGTGTCAAACTTGTGACGAACAGCACCCGTAAAGCGTAGACTATTTCCCTATCCTATGTCGTGTCTTATAGTATTTATGTAGTCATTGGTAGTAGTGCATAAATTATGTTCCTCAGATTTGGAGCAGGCTTTTATTTTTTTATTCAACATTTATAACAAAATTATCTTATTTTTCATGCAGTATTTTGAGGTAGATCCCTCTCTTTCATCTTTCTTATCAGATCTCTTTTGATCAACTCTTATTTTTCTCCCAAGCCAGACACTATTAGAAGGTTGGAGGGCTTTATTTTATGTTATTTTCATCCTTTATTTTGTATGGCGATGATGATCGAGAGGTTTTTCGCCTTTCAACAAAGCGGAAAAAAGTCAAAATATCTCAAAATCGGAATTAGTAGGTAAGCGTGCAAATTATTTATAAATATCATTATTGTTCTTTCCTCCTTTGTTGTTTAAAGGCGAAAAACTTCCTCGGTTTAGAAGAAAAATAAATAGAGAACATAAAATAACGGTCCTGGAATACTCTAATAGCGACAGAGTCGGAAAAGAACACTATTTGTTCAAAAAAGACTAATAAGAAAGATGGAAGAGAGGGATTTAACCAAGTACTACGTAAATAAAGTGTATATCCAGATATGTTCCTCGGGATTGCCAGGCTCGTACTAAATATAGTGAGTTCCTAAGTAAAAAAGTAAAATCAATTATATACAAGGTTTTGTATTATTTTTATTTAAATTTAGTGAAGAATTAATGAACATTTACTGATTTGGATGTACACATCTTTAAATTTCAGTTAATATATTAACAATTAAAAGACGCCTGGAGGCTTAGCACAATCCCGAAGGGACCTAACTGGATCTACACCTTTTTTGTATCTTTTCTACCTCTCTTGAACAAATCTTGTTCTTCTGCGATCCTGGCGTTATTTGAGTATTCGAGGGTTAGGGGTCTTTATTCTATGGTTCTTTTCTTATTTTTATTATAAGGCGATGATGACCAACAGGTTTCCGCCATAAAACAACAAGGACAAACAATGAAAATTATAAAATTTGAACTTTTTAAATCAAACTATTATTAAAAATTTAAAATACCATTAAATTATTTATTGATAGAATATGAGAAATATTGTTGCGAACTCAGCATACAGTGTCTTGTCTCCTATTGGTGTAGCGTCTGTTATAAAACTATTCCTAATAAGATAAACTAATACTTAAAACTGTTTCTCGTTAACCAGAGTAAGATTAGGAATAGTGAATACTGTAGTTAGTGTTTAAATATAACCAGGTTGAAGAGATGCGGTTATTTTATTGCAATAATGCGCTGAGAATAGAACGTTATGCAGTCTGGATGTATCTTCATCTATTTCCGTACATTTAAACCCGAGTTGGACCGATGCTTTGTTTGTTGTATAACTTCATAACATGTTTAGTCATTGGGTTAGGTTAATAACTGATTTGTTGATCAAAGCATGGAACAATTCACCTATATCAACCATACAGACGCTCTCGTGCCATTTTAAAATTATATATTAGAATAAATCAAAGGAGCATTAACGACGTCACGAACCAGTTGTGAGTTGATTTAAAAAATAGTTGATCCATGATTTGCTTACTATTCACACTTCATGACCTCAGGTAATCGAATTTTTTTTCGGACGTCCGTCCGTCGTCGTTGTCGTCTGTACGTAAACACGATAACGGCAACAATATTCAAAATAGGAAAATGAAATTTGATCTAGGAAACTATAATACGCTCATATAGAACCCAATTAAAAATTAAGAAAAACTGATTTTAAAATGGCGACCATTTTAATAGAGTTTTTTTTTTTTTTTCAAATCTTGTGTTTTATTCAACTTATACAACTAACAGCTGTATAATATGACATTAAATTAGATACGAATTTACAGATTTCAATGGTACCAACTTCACAGCGAAGTTACTGACAAAAATATTATTTCCAACCATGAGCTCCCAAGAAAATGTATATTCCTAAGGTTACAAAGGTCGCGTAGCGTAGCGAGTGAAGGCTCCTTCGAGGCACGCTAGGACAGAGACACTGACACGAGCGAAGCGAGAACAATGTCTACAAGAACCGCTAGGGCTTACCAAACGACAAAATAGTAGGCAATTAATATACATAATTACTATATTCAGAAAACACGTCTAACAACTGATTAAAACAAAGTTACCAAATCGGATACACTAATACTCTTTAATCTAACCTCTTGTACTTCGATCTACCAATACAAATCAATTTTTCCTACAAGGTCCTGGAAACCAATATTTGGGCATTATATTTAAAGGATTTGCTTGTATTATATTTTATGAATAGGCTGGGTAAGTACCATGGTGATTTCCAGCAACTTTTTTATATCATTGTTTTTATTTATTTATTTGTTTTATTGAGCCTTCTATGGACTACGTTATAACATTCAATTTTTTTGGCGCCAATATTTTCTTCATCCTCCGGCGGCAGTATTACTTCATTCTTTGGCTCCTTCGCTGTCGTTCTTTTTCTGATATTTCCGATTACTACACTCTTCTTGTTTTCGTTCATCAAACTCTTTTCCTGTGGTATCTTCTTTCCGTACAACTCTCCATCATCAATTAACTGTTATTTTTAGTCCTTGCGTACTTCTATAATCCACAGTATTGAACCTTTTTTATTTTATTGGTACAATAGAAGTTTCTGTGCTATTCCTTCCTTTCCTCTCTCATTAGATGTGCATAGAAAGTCTTGGCCACTATTGTTGATTTTTTTTAAGAGTTCCTGATTTTCTCTGATTTGAGCTCTGTTGACGTTGTCATTAGTCCTAAGATTTAAACAGGAATTGTCTTTCTTTCTTTTTTATTTCGCTTAGCTCTCTTCTCGATAGTGTTTCTGCAGCGTAGAAATATTAAGGTTGTACTACTGTATTGTATACTGTCTATATATTTCCTGGTAGGGAGTGTTTTAGTTCTGCACGTTTTATGACACAGTTTGAACGCTGTTTCCATTTTTCTGACTCTTTCTTTTTTTCTTTCCCTTTTTCAGATTGTGTTTTACCAGCCGTTTTTTAGGCTTCAATTATAGTTTGGAGTATCCAAAAACATATGCTAAATATTCCGACCACCCTATCTTTGGGACGCTACTATTTTAACAATAAAAATAGATCAAAAGATTTTACTCATTTTTTAGAGTCCGTAGGTAAAACCAAGGACCCTTGTCATTCCCGGGGCGTGTCTGTATATCTATTTATCTGTAAATCACCATCAGTCTACACAGACAAGACGACAAATTCTATGTATACATAAAACTTTGCATTTATATTCTATGTATTGTCCCACATATAGGAAAAATATAGCAGTAAGAAAAATAGGACCTTGGAGGTTGTTAAGGGGGGAAAACTATCGAGTTGAAAAAGTTTATTTCTTGGAAATATTATGTGTCGGATATCAAACTAGAAGTTAATCTAATTAGGAAGATGTAGGCTATGTTTATTTGAGGAAGAAAATAATATGTTGGCGTTAGGCTGCTTAAAAGGTTTAGACTGTATAAAAATAACTGTCCCTGATATGCCTATTTACTTCCAAACGGATTTTAATAAAACAGTACAAAAGAAAATTTGTTAACTACACAGAGTGGATAAAAAGTCACGACGTCCCTTTATTTTTTTTCATAAGTAAGTATACAGAGATATCCTTTGGGTAGTGGTACAATCTTGACAGAATGATTCATTTTAAGGTTTTGGAAATTTCGAGTGTCCCCCAAAAATGAGGGATTTGGGGACAACTCAAATTATTTAAATATAAAGCCCCTTCAAGTAAATAGCTTAAAAAAACTTAAAGAGTGGTGAAAACTAGAGATCGCTATCTCTTTTCTATCCAAAATGGTAGCCCGTCAAAAGTTTTCTGAAGAAGCCTATTTTCGCTTACATTAATTGTTTTTGGGTAAAGTTACTGCCTGTGAAGAAACCGGCAGTGTTTCTTTGACAGTGACAATGATTTCGTTACTACTATAAACTATTACCTATTCTGATGAAATTAAATGAAAGATGGAACTACTTTGTACTTTGTACTAAACCGTAGTTCAACCAGGGAAAGTCCGCAGTACTGAGGTCACTCTTTGCAAACAAACTTCTTATCAGTGTGGTTTCTAATCTTCATTGGAACCTTTGTCTATTGCATTCCTAACTGATTGTGAACACAACCAACAAATGACCCGGTTTCTTCACAGTAACTCTACCTAAAGAGATTTAATGTAAGCGTAAATACTTCAGAAAACTTTGACGGGCTACCATTTTGGATAGAGAAGAGATAGCGATTTCTAATGTTCACAATTATTTAAGTTTGTTTAAGCTCTTCAAAGTGAGCTCTTCAAATATAAAGGGGGTTTATATTTAAAAAAAATTGAGTTGCCCCACAAAATCCCCCATTTTTGGAGTACACTCGAAATTTCCATAATCGTGAAATGAAACATCTTGTCAAGATTACACCACTACCCAAAAGATATCTCTGTATACTTACTAAAGGAAATAATAGAGGGGGTCTTGACTTTTTATACACTCTGTATAATTTACCTATAACTTGAAAAGAGCCATTTTGTACTAGTAAAAAATATATGTCTTTTTTTTACTCGAATGTAGTAGTAGTAGTTTACTTCTCAAGGACCTTGTATTCTCTCCATTCTCCTTATCGTATCCCAATAGAGTTTGTGGAATGTCCAGTCCAGTGTGCATCTAACATCTTGTCAGTTTGCACATTCCTCCAGATGTGCTGCATTCACTGTTCCGTACTTCCTACACAGTGTGCATTCTTGGGATGGTGCTAACTTTAATTTATACAGATGTGTTCCCAGATAGCCAGGGCGAGTAATTCTGCATTCTGCCACTACTGTCCTCCTGGGTGATCAAGAATTTAGAGTTCTGTAATCAATAATTAATTGTGAACAAGATTTTATTTAGAGCATTACTTTTTATAAGACTCCAGGATCTCTCTGATGAATGTCTCGTTTATCACACGATCAGTAAGTTACTGGTTTGCTGCATATTTATTTGTTCTCTTATATTGCTACTTACAGTATGTTACAGTGAGATGAAACTGTTATTTATAGTTGTTTATAACTACGATATATTTAACTTTTTAATCCGCGGTTTTTCCCACTTCATTAGCACGTAAGGGTATTTAGATAAACAAATTATTTTTTAGAGTACTATGATGATTTAGGTGATTTTTCAAAAAATGGGTAAGTAAATGGCTCTATTATAAGATATTATCTTAGATTTTAGATATTTTAAAAATAAACAGCACAATTTTATTTTTACACTTGTATTGGAAACTATATAATTTTTAAAAAGTAGGATAGAACACTTTTTGGTAGCTTTTACGATTTCCAAAAAGAGTGTAAACGAATACTTAAAATATGGTCTTGAATAACCTGAACTATAATTTAAGGAAATATGAAAATCCAAAACTATGGTTAAAACACAATTCTGAAAATGCCACTATTTTCTAATCCGACTATTCTATCAAATGTAAATTCATTTTTTGATGCATGATCTATGATTTACAGTGAAAATAAAAGGCGCATAAATATTGCATTGACTTTCTCACGCCTAGATATCCAAAATCAATGCATAATTAATAAAACATAATGCTACGCTCATCTCAACAAAAATGTTGGTTTGGAAGTTAATGGTAAAAAATTAATATAAACGTCTCAGAAAGGTCGAAATCTCTAAATTGCCTAAAACAATAATCTCACCTGAGCTCAATAAAGTTATTTCTGTAATAATATCTGTCCAACTTTTGTGGACGTTTTTCAAACATTCAAACAGACTTTTTTTTTTAGCAAACTTTGTAAGTGATATATCATTTTGAAACAAATTTAAGCTTTAGAATTTTTTTTTTGGTAACGCAAAATTTGGGGGCAGTTGCTATAAAAGTAATACTCAAAGTTCCGAGTCTATCTAAATCGTCAATAACGCTTTGGCTCCAAACAAAATGTATTGAACGCTTCTAAAAAAGCTTCCAGTGTTATAAATAAAATGGGAAATTCACTATGTGTTCCGTCATAAAAATATGAATGTCTCTAAATTGGACCGAATTTTAGTTAAAATTTCGTTAAATCTAATTATTTATATTCGAAACCGATAAGCCGAACCGTATAAATGAACGGCTCACGAGTATATTTGACAAACCCAAAAGAAACTGAAAGAATAAAGAAGCATAAACAACTGGCGGGATAAAATTTACTCCCGAACTCAATTTTATGTTTATTCTGCTTGAGTCATTGGTTTAATCACAATCAATTGCTTCACAATTGACCAAAATTTTATCTAAAAAAGATGGAACCGATTTTAAGTTATTCGAAATTCTAAGACGGCGCTTTTGGCTCGACCAATAGCTGCTGAATCTAGACATTTGGGAAGATGACATAAAATAAGTTTAGAATATTATTTGAGGGGGTACACTGGAACTATATTTTTCAACAGCCTAAGCAGTGGATACTGAAATTTAGGAACTCAGCAGTGTTCGGCTCTACCAACTATCAATTGAACAAACAAATATAAAAATGAGCAAAATTTTGTGCAACATAAATATTGATAGTGAGGTTAAGGTTTTAAAATACCGGGTCTTTCGAAAGTAAATTAAAACTTTTAAATGTTGTGGTTCCGTTATTTGTAGTTCAATCCCTGAGAAAACTCTTTATTTCATGCAGAAGTAATTGGAATTTATTAAAACATCAGTTCTGTTGTTATTGCCATTGCTATTTATTTGTTGCTATAGCAACAATAATCACTCATTGTTGATTAATTTCAAACACAGGAATCTAGTTGGGAGTAAACTTGTAGTAGTTTACAATTAATTAATTATTTGATTTTTTTTTCATCGTAACATTATCTTTACAAACACGCATAGCATTGATTCAGTGTTGTTATAATTGTAAACGAAATTTATCAGCCTGGTTAAAAAACGTTCGTAGCCTACTTGTAACGGTTTGAAGGACGGGTAACCGAGTATAAAAAACTTGTTAGTAAATTCGAATCCAGCTGGTCCGTTGGTGACATCAAGAAACCATGAAGGGCTTCAATTGTAAAAACTAATAGAAACCATTATTCAAAACGTAGCTGAGATAAATGTCAACAAGCTAAGAAATACTGCGCATCGCATAGATGCAAGAGTACTGCTTCTCCAGGAAGTGAATGCGACCACTTAGAACACCTGTCTTATTAAATCTAACAAGTAAGAATTTTGTTTACTTTTAAGTTTTTTATTAATCCCGTTTAATTCCAAAAGAATTTTATGTACTTTATTTTGTTCTAAGTTAAAAAATAAATTAAGTCAATTAAAGTTTGAACTTATTTTTGGAAGACCCGGCACATTAAATTATTTAGCAATATTTTTTGTCACTTAAAATGAAGACTAATAATTATAGAAATTGTTATTACCAAATGAAAGAAAACACAAGTTTCCCACAACTAATACCTAAATTTGACTATATTGTTGGCTGTTAGATTTCAGAAATTAATTAATCTTCAATTACATATTTACCTCTGGGTCAATATTAGAATTCGCATTTCTTCTTTGCGATCTCAGACATGTATTGTATTTTATATTTTAATAATATCAACAGATATTAATTGTAAACCATCAAGAAACGGAAGATGTAAAAATGCTGTTCTCATTTTCGTTAGCGTACGAAACTGGCAATAATAATAGACTTTTAGTCGGACCCTAAACCTCTTAATAGCGTCAGATTCGGAAAAGAACAAGAATTGGTCAAGAGAGACCTTATAAAAAAGATGAAATAGAAGGATGACAAAAAGTGTAGATCCAGCTAGGGTCTCTCAGGACTAATAAGTTCAAACCCACCACTTTGTGCCTCCAAGGATAATTCAGCTAGAAGCTTGTATGCAATAACAGCAGATTTCTCTCCGATTTAGTCAGTGTATCAGCTGCTTGAAAATTAAATTAATAAAATAGTATTCATCAGCTGCGTAGTCATAAAAATATCGATAAATTTTTACTTGAAAGAAAGAAAAAAGGAAGATTAATTTTCTATTGGTTTACGATATTAATAACATTCAGACGCTTTTAGTCAGATTTATGTTCCAACAAGCAATAGTTATATTGATTACATTACTCCCGCATCAAAAGACTTTAGAGCTGTCTGCAAGTTTAGTGGAGATGTATAACATTACATAATAACTCCAGCTTGCTTGTAGTGACTACCACGGCTGTAGGAAAACTGAATGCTTATTGCAAAATCATAAAGTCATATCAGTATTACAAGAGAACTAAGTCTTTGTTTACAAAATTTTACTTCTTTGAATTGAAAAATAAATATGAAGACAAATAAAACATTCACCAATAAAATATAAACACAATATTTGTTTATTTGTTTAAGATGACGTTTCGTAGACCAAGTTACCATCATCAGTTGTTACATCTGTAATTTATGTTCCACCAAGCAATTGATGACAATACTTCCTTTCAACATTTACCGCATACCAAGACTTTAAGAGCTATCTTCAAGTGGAGATGCATAACATTACATCACATTGCGCGTCTCCAGTGACTTCCATTTCATAAAGAAACGGGAAACTTATTACAACTTAAGTCTGCAGGAAAACTGAATTTGATTGCAAATTCGTAAAGTATACTACAGCAAAAGTACAAGGATTCATTTACAAAATGAATTTTCTACTTTGGATAAAAAATTTAGATTTAGAAATAAAAGGTTTACAAATTCAAACAAGTTAGTGTGCGGCTTCGTGATATTGACCCACCCCAATCGTGCAATGTATAAGCAGATCCTGTAAATTTAATGCCCTAAATTTGGTTTCTTAGACATGGTAGGAAATATTAATTTGCATTGATAGATCAGGGCTCTTACTCAGTAGTTTGTAACTACTGAAGATAACGACTTATTCTTCGAAACGTCATCTTAAACAAATAACGTGTTTATATTTAATTAGTGAATGTGTTATTTGTAAAACTAGCACACATCATCTTCATTCTTCAATTGAAAGAAGTAAAACTTTGAATATAAAGCCTTAGTTCCGTTGAACTACTGAAATATACTTTATGAATGTGCAATAACAGTCAGGATTCCTGCAGCCGTAATCTGTAATAGATTTCCCGTTGTCTCGTTATGAAGTGGAAGTCACTGCAGACGCACGCTAGCGGAAGTTATGATTTAATGTTATGCATCTCCACTTGGTGACAGCCCTTAAAGTCTTGTGATGCGGGACGTAATATCATCACTATAACTATTGCTTGTTGGAACATAAATCTGGCTAAAAGTGTCTGAATATTATCAATGTCGTAAACCAATAGAACGAGACTACCAGTTTTACAGCTTCCGTTGTTTGTTTCGTTCTAAATAGAAATTTGCTATATTTTTTATAAATATGCGCCAAGCAGATGACACGCTGATTGAATAGGACGCGCATATTCTTTACTGTTTTGTGTATCGGCTTGTTAGGTGAACTTCCCAAAGAGTACGGGCTTGGTAATCATGTCATGTAGTCCTGGATTAGATCCCTCTATTTCATCTTTTCAACCAGATCTCTTTTGACCAACTCTTGTTCTCTTCCGAATCTGATGCTATTACAGTATTCGAAGTTTAGAGGTTTCTATGTTACTGTTTTAAGGCATTGATGACACAGAGAAGTTTATTCCCTAAGAACAACAAAGGGAGGGGGAACGTAAGTATGTAGCAAGCTTCACAAATTTACATATCCAGGTACTAGGTCGTAGATAAGAATAACTCCCTTATAAAACCGCTTAATAAATGTAACTTAAAGCCTTGTTACAAGAGATAACATCACCTACCCACTATAGGCCTACGAATTATAAGATAAATTTGTTAATCGTTAAGAAAATTTAAACTCTGTTTTTTTTACTGATTTTTACGTGTCATGACCTTGAAATAACGAAAAAGTTATTTTCGACATGGCGTCCGTCCGTTAGGTCACAAAAATTAGGTTATAAACATGAAATTTGATAAAGAGGACTTAGTGTACTCATAACCCTATTGATTTTAAGATAAATCTGCTTTAAATTATAAAAAATGGTTGTCATTTATACAATTTACGTTCATATCTCGCAAGTTCATACTTATAGGACTCTAAAATAGATAAAACTTTGGATATATCAATTCTGCATATAATGGTAAAAAACCCGCATCTCTACGATGACAAATAGTGAAGATATTGTCAAAAATGTAATTTCGAACCACGACCTTTAAAGAAAATGTGAAATTGATATAAGAAATCCAGCAGGATCGAGTCACCTAAGCTAGTGCAGATGTTTTTACCATATAAACACCTACGAGGCCCGTCGAGGCCTCATCGACAACAAGAAAGAGTGATATTCATAATTACGAGGCTCAAATTTCGTACAAGGTCCAGGAAACCATCTTTTGGGAATTACATTTAGAGAATATACTTGATGATCGTGCTGGGTAAATACCATGATGGCATCCATCAATTTGTAACCAGTTTCTTTTTCATAGTTATATCTTCCGTAATGGATTACTATTGAGCAGAGAAAAAATGTATGTATAAAAAAAGAAATGTTTATAAGAGTAACCGTAGAAATAAAATTATAACGATTTTTTTTAAATTTTGAGACCCTTAAGGAGCTCACTTTTGTGAGTGCGGTTTTCGCAATACTCCCGAAGGGATATAGCTGGATTTATTTCAAGTGACCATGTAGTCTTGGGCTAGAAACCCTTCTATAATCATTCCTATCCGGTCTATCTTGACCAATTCTTGTTCTTTTGCGACCCAGACGCTATTAGAGTATTCGAGAGCTGGTATTCTTCTTCTTTTTTCATAAGCCGATGATGAGCATAGAGAGGTTATTCGAATTTACACAACACTAAAGAAAAGAATAAAACTGTGAGGTTATAATTTATTTTTTAGTTATAACTCTCTTCTTCTTTTTTTTTTAAACTGCAAAAAATACTAATTTTGGAACGTGTACAACTTTAGGCTGAAAACTTAACAACAAGAAATAGTTTAAACAAATTTGATGATCGGCCACCATTTTTTAATTTACTGGCCGATTTCTCTCAACAATAAATATATGGCTAGTAAAACCAAGTTTGCGTACCAAATCCAAGCAAAATAAGAATTTGTACTTAATTGTCCTTGTTTAACAAGGGTATGCAACAATACAATTTCCGCAGTAAATACAAATAGTACACAATTAATATTTTCTTTAAAACTGAAAATTCCTGCTAATTATGAACATTACATTAAATTATTTCAGTTCAATTTTCTTCTTTTTTTTATTTTTTTTATTACCAACACCATCTTGACATCATTTAGGCGTAAAATTAAAATTTAGACATTACGACTGATTTATATCATATTTTTTTTTATTATGAACCAATTTTTATAACACTTAACTCCTCTTTGTTTTTCAGAAAATTAAAAACAATTTTACTTCTCTTTTTCATCTAACTCAGATCAATGTCTACTGCAGTAATTATTATTTATAGTCATAGTTGTTACTACACAACAATTTTATCTTCTTTAGTGTAGTTCCCGTGGGAAACGACACCCTTACGAAGTTCCCATTGACTGAAACATTGCTGGAAATCAGCAATTGTCAGAAACATAACCGAAGAAGTTAGTGACCAGATTAACAAATAGATGGAAAGAATGTGTCTCTTGTTGTTATGTTTTGAATGCGTGTTGCTATTATTACTGTCTTTATGGTCAGAGGAATTCAATGAAACCTGTTTTATTTAAATAACCACAGATCAAAGGCGAGAAAAAGCTCAGTCGGGATCGCCTTAATAAAGAAAATAACTTAAAATAAAGATTACTAGCTATCGAATAATAGCTTCAAGGTTAGAAGAAAATAAAAGTTGTTCAAGAAAGACCTGATGGCAAAAACGATAGAAAGGGATATAAACCAAGACTACTTTAAAAAAAAGTATAGATCCAGCTAAGATTCCTCAAGATGTCTGAATACTACCCCATGCAATTTAATAAGAAATCAATTCTATACATTGGACACTTACCAAAACTCCTAAATCTGTTATTATTCAAATCTGTTCGGAAGTTCTACAGGAAAATTTGTGCGCGAGTCTCTCTATCACTACTGGTCACATGTAATTTAAATATTATCTTATTTTATTCGATCTTCTTTGATTTTGGGGAAATTAAACATTATTTTGCTGCTATTATAAATTTGATCAAGTCTAATTTCAATTTTAAAATGTCAGTAATTATCGATTTGCAATCGAAACTTTTTAAATTCCTAAATATCTGAAGTAATTGGTGTCTTAATTTACAAATACTTTGAATATATTAGAACATACTTTCACACACACAAACTATGTTTTAAAAGATTACAAAGAACAAGATATCAAGGTATTCTCGAATACGTCAAAGCACCATAATAAATACCAGTTTTTAAAATCAACATCTAATCGATTTATATGTAAAGCAATGACGCATTACACGTAAATAGCCAATAAATAAATTAGGTTAGGTTGTGCTGTGAGACAATGATTAGGTCATTGAACCAATTTTAAAAGTAATGAACTTCCTTTTGTACGTCTCTCTCAGGTAATTTGCGTCGGGGTTGGAAGCGGGGGGAGTCGTTACTATGCTAAGTAGATAGATGGCAAAGTGGGTCTGGTGCATCCATGTAATCCCGAGTTTATACGGTACTGCATGTTTTGCTTTGAAAAAAAAATCAGTGAGTTTCACAAGTTATTTATGATTTGAATAAATTGCAGAAAAATGTATAATTTATTGTTTTTAAAATAAATTTTAAATTAATATGAAAATACGTTGTTGGTATTTTCTTCTTTTATAAGAATCCTTTGAAATATACAAAACCGGTTTATGTTTTTAGTGTAAGTATAGATTATGATTGTACGATTCATTGTTTTTTCACGTCTAGTAAAATGATAATCCTAGTTTAAAATAAACTGTGCAAAACACTGCAAAAACGTTCTCACATAATCGTCTACAAAATCTAAATTATTGAGAAAGTACATTTTTGTTTTTATTATTAATTTTTAATACATTATACTTGCTTTTTTTGATACTATTGCTTTTTGGGTTGGGAGATAATTTGAAAAACAAACCTGTCCGCTCTAATAAAAACATAATTTTAACAATATCTATAATTTAACACTAAGCTTATCTCGTTCCTGAACTGTAAAACTCCTATACTTACAATTTGGTACACAAATCAGAGACATTAATGTTCACACTTTAACACAATTTGGACGAAATCAGAATAACTGATGATGAGAAATTATATCTTTTATTTAATCTTATATTTAATTCTCTAAGGATGTCTACGCCAGTCGCATATTTCTTTATTATAGGGCAGATTTTATTGAATGAAGTGTCAACTTAAACAATGTTACCTGTATATTTGCGGAAAATTATTCATTTTCTTTGGAAACACATATTTTGCAATAAATTTATCTTTATAGAACATGTCTGTTATGGGTAGATAACATGTTTCACGGTAAAAATAATTTGAAACAGTTATTGAAAAGTTATTGTCAAAAATGTAATTTCAAAACCGACCTCCAACCAATCCCCCCCCGCCAGGGGATATTCGTATAGTTACGAGATCTTGGACCAAGTTACCGTCATGAGCGTAATGAGTGGAAGCTTCTTCACATATCTATGACTTTGAGGCTCGCTAGTAACACGAAGCGAAGCGAGTTCAGATTGTTTGACAGACACAATTTAAGAGGTTCAGAAAACCCTTTTCTATCGCACTGCTTCCTTTTATATAAAAAAGCAGTTTTACAGAAGCTTATTGATTTCATATAATGTTATATAATGCAGAGGGTAAAAAGATTTGTACAGATATCTACATATTATATTATATGTTAATCAAAGTTATAGTTTGATTGCTGTAGCTCGTGTATCACTGAAGAGGACGACCTTGTTGTTGAAACGCGTCTGATACGAAATTTATTTGTACAAATATATGTATACATATTGTATTGTTTATTTTAAGTGTAATACTAAAATGAGATATTATCGTTCCTTGGTATTATTTATTGAAAAAAGATTTGTACAAATATCTGTATACATATATTGTTTATTTTAAGTGTAATTCTAAAATGAGATATTATCGTTCCTTGCCATTATTTAATAAAAAAGATTTGTACAATTATATGTATATGTATCAAAGTTATAGTTTGATTGGTGTATCTCGTGTATCACTGAAGAGGACGACCTTGTCAATGAAACGCGTCTGATACTTAGGCGTATTTTTTCTGAGAATTGTGTTCTGTGTGTTTGTTATACCGTACATATTATATTGTTTATTTTAAGTGTAATACTAAAATGAGATATCGTCCTTCCTTGTCATTCTTTAATACGAAAATTACTTTTTGCAAACAGATGAGATTATTTCAGATCCTGAAATAATAATGACTATTTATAAAATTATCTCTGTACCAAGTACATGTAAGCAAGTAATAATGGAATTTTAGTTTTAGTTTGGGAAAAACCCGCTCAATTTTGACTGTAATATTATAAACTCCGAAAGCTATATTATATCATCAATCAAGTTCATTTGTAATTGAATTTTAACTGTCATCTTGAATTGTCTTTAATAATTTAACACGATATTTATTGAATAAAAGGAGAGTTCTAAAATAACTTAATTACAAAATGATGTTATACCACAGCAATTTGATTCATTCAAGATGTAAGAAAAAAGAATTTAATGTTGGCATAAGAAAAGTTATGTTAAAAAAAAATCTATGTGATTGAATTAAGAATATAAATCCAAAGAGATTAGCGTAAAGAAACTTAAAGATCCCGTCAAAATAGGAAATTGGGAAAGCATTTGATTACAGTCCAAGAGACAAGTAAGGGAGTGTTCGGAGCTGTTGGAGAGTTGGGCATTAGGAACTGTATCAACAATGAAGTCAGAGCTAACGTAAGGTCGGTGCGAGTTTTTGAAGACAATATAGAAAAGGTATAATAGTTCAAAAACAATGCAATCAGTCTACAATTTATTTAATGTAATAATATCATCTATCTATAGACAATAAATTGTCAGTTGTAATAATCAGCTGTTATATGTAGGAATCATTAACAATATTAATTTATTGTATTTTATTTATGGTACATTCAGGCAATTTGGATTTTTTTATTCGAAATCATTTGCATCTGGAAGTGATTGTTCTTTTAGGTGATAACAAAATTGTTGTTGTACACCATTTGCCGAAATAGCTCTTTATTAAAATAAAATGTAATACGAGGGGCAAGCAAAAAGTAGGCTGCATAAGTTTGTATCGCTCTTTATTAAAGGTACATTTTCATTATAGTTGTTGGTAACATTGTTTAACCTTCTATAAAATCAGCTCTAAAATTTTTATGATTCCATTGTTGACAAATACGAGTAACAACGTTGCGTCACTTGGAAGTTGCTTCCAAATTGGAAATCCGTGCTGTTACTAGTTTTCTATGGTTTAAACAGTATAATCCCACTGAACTACTTCGGCAGTTAAGTGAAGTTTACGATAAAAAAGTTTGTCTCGCCAGGATATTGCAAAATGGTGAGAGTTGTTGGAAAACTCGCAGTGAACTTGAGGATGAGCGTGGGCAAGGAAAGACATCGACTTCGGTCTCGGATGGGAATCTTCAACGTTTTTAACAATTAATTAATTATTGCAGGCAGTAGAAGAAAATCGCAACTGAGATAATTATTTCTCATAGAAGTGTGCACAGTATCATCTCTTAACATCTGCTGTTTCGGAAAGTGTGCGCTCGTTAGGTGTCTCGCTTACTCACGAAGAGAAGAGTTTTCAATCGGCTCTGCAGTTCTTGCTTCGTTATGACAAGGAAGGCAATATATATTTTTTGACGGAATTTAGAAATATGGCTGGGGATGAAAGCTGAGTCTATCATTTCACTCGTCAAAAAAAACGAAGTTCACTGAATGGAATCATTCTCGATCTCCCCCTCCCCAAAAGTTTCGCCAAGTTCCACCAACAGAGAAAATAATATTGTCTCTTTTTTCCACAATCAAGGCGTATTGCATACTGAGTTCATATCAAGGGGGGAAATAATTATTGCAGCAGATTATTATGAATCAATACACACCCTGAGAAAGACAATTAAAGACCGCCGCTCAGAAATACTGTCAATAGGTGTTGTGCTTCTCCATGACAATGCAAGCTCCTCTATTCTGCTCGTGTCACAAGAGGCCTTATAAGGCAGAAGTTGAAATGGAAAGAGTGGGAACATACTCCGTATAGTCCAGACCTTGCGACTTGTGATTTCCACGTGTTCCAGCCAATGAAAAAGCTCTTCCGGAAATAATGAAGAAATGTAAGAGAATAGTTGTCAAAAGTTGGACACAATTTTTTTTAATGAAAGAGTTGAACAACATGTCTCTTGATATGATAAATGTCTGAATCGATAATTGAGTAGAAGAATAAATAAAGAAATTTTCTTTATGTTTACAATTTTTATTTTGTTAAGTTAGTGCAATTTACTTTTTGACCGGCCTTCCTATATAACATTTTCTATTTTTACTTACATGTCTTCACATTAAAATAAGATAAATTGCAAGAGTATAGACGTAAGTTTGGTAATTACACAGAATTTTGAACTCCGTTTTGGACTGATTTTATGGCCTCAGGAAAATGAATAAATGATTCTCGACATGGCGTCCGTTTGTCGTCTGTACGTAAGCACGATAGCGGCCACTAAAGTTAAGGAACTTGAAGTTTGCTCTAGGAGACTACATTGTGTTTATAGAGAACCCTATTGAAATGTAGAAAAAACAAATTAAAATTAACATAATATCTGTAGTTTTAAATAGTTTTTATTCGTGTCTCGTGTATTATTCAACTTATAACATAAAATTAGATACAAATAAGCAGATTTCAATTCAGACAACAATTAGCGAAGTTATTGTCACAAATTTAATTTAAACTCTCATCTCCGAAGGAAATGTGATATTTCTAAAGTTACGAGATAAGCAATTTCGAGAAAAATGAACTGGAGTCTTCTGACTAGAATATTGTGGGAATGAGATTGGAATAATCTGAAATCATTGGAAAGCGGTTTTGGTATGCCGAATGGTGTTTCAAAATCAGTTTAGGATTTTTTTAAGTTTTTTGTAAATAAAATAGCAGAAAATAGAGTCCTTACCACCTATATTCAATATTTTGTAGATTTGCCCTTTATATTTGATATTGTGAACTGTCTTTGGGCGCTTTTAAACTGTCAATCAAAAAATATACTAAAATCTAATAAAATTTGAATTTTTTTAAAGGAATTTAATTAATTGTATTTTAGGAATAACGTATGTATATTTTGCCATCTAACATTTAAAAAAAAAGAAAGTAGAATCAGTCTACGATCTATTTATCGGGAGCAATATATAGTTCTTATTTATACAAAATACAAATTATACTATGTGTCCCAAAAGTCCCCCATTATTTTTTTATTAATGGAAATAGACAGATTAGCTTTGGGGGTTCATCCTATCCAACATAGCGACCAATCGATTTGTGAATTTTACCTTAATAATTACACCGGAAATGTTACGAAATGTACAACAATCTTTTGATTCTAGAATCTATTTCTGCTAAGAAGTAAATGGTAAAAATTTCGAGAACTAAATCTGAGCTAAAAAAAAAAACAAGTTAAGACTCTTAGAATTTTACCAACATAGAGCAGTTTGTAATGTATTAAAAACAACCGGAGTTTGTAGGTTCATTCTCTAAGTTAACCTTAGACTCTAATTAAGTTTTTACAATTTTTCTAATTACTGTACAACTGTAAATTGAATTTCAATACGCCGAATTTTAAATGGTAACCAAAATTTTAACACCTCAAAATATAGTATTTTGTTTTCGATAATATTGAACGGATCTTGTGCCAAATCTACACAGGAATATTTAAAAAAGTAGATTTATGGGAATACCAATAAGGGTTAATACCAATAAGTTAAGGAAGGGATACAAATAATTAACTTTGCCTTTTATACATCTATATTACGTCGCTTCAAAAACCTCAAAGAAGATTCTACTTTTAAAACAGTAAATACGCTCTTGCCCAGTCATTATTATAAAACTTAATGTAATCTTGACGTTTTGTTATAACTCAAGACTATTTTCCAATATAGTTCCTTGTTATAAATAAAAACTATAATCATTTCCTTGTACACAACTCTTCTGAGTTTTCCGACTCTAGGCGAGTGTTTTGTTTATTTTCTCTGTCTGGAAACTTGGAAGTGTCACAAAAACTTTGTACGAAGTTTATAAGGTGGCATATGTAAGAGAGCGTAATTAAGTCAAATGTTTTATATTGTTGAAGGTGTATTGTTTTATTTTTATCAGGTATGTCTTGACCTTAACTGGTAATTTACATAAAATTTGGAAAATGACTAAAGAATTTTCAACATAATATAATGGTCATAAAACCGATCAGTCAAATAGGAAAAATCCGATTTTAAAATTGTTTGTAGCAAATTATAATCAAGGCCGTATTAAATTATAAGTTTAAAACACAACGACTATCTGCCTATGTGATTGTAAGCTTAAAAGTTAAAGATTTTCTTAACCGTGTAGGTACTACGGTTAGGTATTCGTCTATTTTATAATCATATTTTTTGAGTAGCTCAATGATTTACCTGTAATGGGGGAGCTATGTTGGGAATATTTTGGCGCTTATTGGATGCTGATGTATATTTATTTATTTTGTTGAGTTTGAAACCTCAACTCTTTTTTTAAAAAAATTCCCACCTTGATTGTATCTACCAATACAATTTAACATTAGAACCCCAAAGACACCAACTTTTGAGCGTTACATTTAGAACAACTCCTTAAATTGCATTGTTTGATGGGGGCATGGTGCTCAATAACTTTCTTTAAAATATTAAAAATATTCGTCAACATATCGTTTTGAGGTACTTAACCTGAAAATAGTTATTTTTAAAGATATATCTCGTTCTTCTTTCTACACTAAAAAAAAAAAAAAAAAAAAAAGAAAAAAAAAAGACAGAAAGAAAACTACTCACATTAAATAATTTTAGGTAGGGTCTTATTTTAGAATAGGTAACGTGCCATAAGACAGAATCCCACAGGGTACAAAAATGGCATCTGGGTAAACCTCTATGAGTAAATAAAGCCCATTAATTATAAATTGCCATCCTGTAGAGACAAATTTCCCATTTGTGTAAACAATATAACCTCCATATAACCCATTGTTCGTAAAAAAATAATTTTTAATAATATGATTACGTGTGAATATAAAGTTACTTGCGTACAATATTAAAACAACCGCCACGGAAAACTTTTGAGTCTTAGCAAATTTCTTCTAACATTTTATTTTAATTTCCGTAGGAGGTATGCCACGATATAAGCCAGAAACCAAAAATCGGCTCTGGAACTTAAAATTGTCTTATATCAGTTTTTATTCACATTTTAAAACTTTGTAGATTATAAGTCTGCAGGCTTTATAAAATCAATATCAAAATTTTTAAACCTTAATATCATAATTTCTATACTTTTTACTGTGTTAATAGAACCAATAATTGCGAAATCTGAAATCGAACTGCAAAGATATTTTTTAATTTTCTTGCTCAATACATACACACATACTTGATTAGATATTTTAGTACATTCGGATGAGGTAAATCGTTTCAACGGGTAGAAATCTGTTTCGGAGCCTTTAAACAAGCTCTTGAGAGATTGAGCTTCTCGTAAGATTGTTTTAAAATGCAAAACGCCCTAAAATATTAAAAAAAAAAGTATTTGGTGGTGTTATAAATTAGTAGTATATAGAATAGTATGGTGTTTTTTTAATTTTTTAAATAATTAATTTATATCGAAATAAATCGATTATGGTTTAAATCTACGCAAGAAAGTGTAAAAAAAATAACGTTGCGAAAGGGAAATTTATACCCAACCTCTGTAAATTGATTTCTCCATTTATAAAGGTAATTACGTCGCTTCAAGGAATCCAATAGAAGTTTCCTTTTCTAAAAGTGTAAGTGCCCTCTTTCCTACAGTCATTATTATAAAACCGAATGTAAACTTGACTTTTTGTTATAACAACTCAACTTTATTTTCAAAATAAATATAATTCCTTGTTATAAAAAAACTCCAATCATCTAAGTAGCTTCCCTTGTACGCAACTCTTCCGAGTTTTCCGACTCTAGGCGAGTGTTTTGTTTATTTTCTCTGTCTGGAAACTTGGAGGTGTCAAAAAAAACTTTGTACGAAGAACAAACAATAAGGTGGCATAAGTAAGACAGCGTAATTAAGTCAAATGTTTTATATTGTTCACGGTGTATTGTTTTATTCCATTATCCAATATTTCTCAATGTATACATAATGTTAGTATAATATTACTTGAGTAAAATAAGACACAAAACATAGGGCCTGAGGAGTGGGATTAGTTGTTAGAAATGTTTATGAAGTTATACACAAATTTTGTTCTTCTTTTGGAGGTGAGGGTAATTTGGTATAAGTTTTTCTTCCAAATATCCAGTTTCTATAGCTCTTACGAAACAAATAGTTAACAAGATGTTTTATTCCTTTATGCAATGTATAACTTGTATTTTGTAATATACAACTTACATATACGAAGTCTTATTTATTACAATATTAGTTGAGTAAAATGTGATATAAAGACATGTCTCAGGGAGAGGAGGGGGATTTTAGTTCTTAAATCGGTTCTTAGGGATATTTTTGTAATTACAAAAAATTATGTTCTTCTTTGAAGGTATTTTGTATTCACATTTAAAGTGGTAAAATGGTACAGTTTTTAGTTGTATTTAAATATTCCATAGCTCTAATGAAAAACACAACAATGGACAACTTTGTTCAATATGAAATTACGAAGAAAATGAGATAGGTTTGAAGTTGATTGGTGAATTTACTGAGTTTTTACACAACTTCAATCTTTTCATAAACCTATTTTAAACGGTTAGCTATAAAATGGTTACATTATTCACAAAAGGAAACTGCTCACATACAATTTTCTGTAAAACAGTTTGTTACGCCCTAAATTGAGACTTGATTTCTTAGTTTTGTATCTTTTAATGTTCAATTCAATATGTTTTATTATGAATAAAATTTTTAATATTTTTATTATTAGTTTTTAATATTAATTATTAAATTAGTTTTTTATTAATAATTTTATCTAACGCCGGAGGCGTTGCTACTTTCACCTTCCACCGGTAGAAGGGACTCGCCCCTCTCTGAAATCAGAGTGGGGTGACTCCCTTCCCGCACTCTGGACTATATAAAAGGTCGCATTAAGCCCAGAGACAGAGTTGCTTGAAGCCATCAGGGAGTTCCTTAGATGCTTGTATTTCCGTGGATGAGGAGGGGGGTTGTTTAGTGGGTAGCGGCTCTCACTTGTTGAGTTGTTAGCCCCACAATATCTCTCAGGAGAGAAATCTCTATAAATGCATTATTACATCCCTTAAAAAACAGCTCTCTTGCATTACCTTCATCCTTATTCCTCCCATATAAACTTTTTTCCTTTTGAACCCTCTCACTCTTGTGGTCTGTTGGTTGTGACCTTCAACTATAAGTTCTAACCCTCTAGTTGTAGACTGTTGGTTGTCCCTCTAGCACCGGCATTCTTCTTGTGATTGTGTCTGTTGGTTGTCCCTCAAGGCAATAAGAATCTGATCACTTTTCCTGTTCCCGCATCACATTCCCTTAAACCTCAAGTGTTTGTGGCAGGTGAACACTCAAACGTCCGGCGCCATCTGATATCCAAAGGTAAGATATACTCAAGGAACTGACAAGTTTTTGGCCGAAAAAAAAAATTACACTAGAACTACAACTTTGGCACTGCATGACTTTTTCGTTTCCTTAAAACTATCAATGGTTTAAGTTAGTTGATGTGATAAAACGGCTGAAATAAACTATAAAGGTGATTGGTGATTTAATGAAATCTGATTAAAAGACGATGCTTCTAAAAACGAACAGCTTTCCCACATTTCGATTCAAAATATTTGCATAATCTAAAAAACAAAAATTTGAAGCTCGGCAGAAATATATCCAAATGTACAAAATTCATTTTTTTTTTAAATTCTAGGTTTTTGATTTGTAAAAAAAATGTATGAAAGTTTAAAAGTGCATTTTTATATTGTAATTTTTCGATCTATTATAATGACATGGATTAGTTGATATTATAGAGCCAATTTTATAAAATTTTGTCACTGGGACAAAACTGATAACTTTCTGTGTTTAACTCTAGGTGTGGTAGCGATCGAACGAGTTGTAGAAACGGGCTAATTATAGTATTATTGTAGTTCAGGCAGGCTCTTTGAGATAATGTTTCATATCCTTCGTATATTTAATTTTGTATGAATTGTTTTTTTGTACCATCAAAATATTGACGAAATCATTACTGACGACTACGTCTTTGAAAACCACATTTTTCCTGAGGCAGTATTTAAGCTCAGTGTCGGTCAACCGCAATCGAACCACCAACATCTGAGAATGCTTCCATTCAAAAGTGAAAAGTTTATTGTACACTGACTATTCCATCTTCTAAAACCTCGATGTCACACAGTACTTGACGTTCAGTTTGACAATAATGGATAAATAGCATCTGTAAAAAAGCATTCATCAAACAACAAATGGGGGGAAAGGAATAGGATAGCTCGATTGCGTAAAAAAGTGAACTACAAGTTTTTGACAAAATTGTTGATAAGGGATGGTAACATGAGACAAAGATAGTTTCTATCTGAAAAAAAACAAGTATGATAACTCTTATGCCATATTTGTTTTTCAGGAAACAGCATTTTTTAGTCATAAAAACTAGGTGTCATAAAAACTAGGTGATTCAAGTTTTCATAGTTAACGCGATTTGTCTGCTAGTTATTTTATTCTTCTTCTTCTTTTAAATTTAGGTCCGTATTTTCATGTTACTTCTCAAACGTATTGATTCATTTGTTGACAGTCGATAGTTTTCAATATCGGTAATTTAGTATGGACATGAAATTAGTAATAATAATTTATTCCCATTCTTACAATACCTACACATTTTTCTTCTATATTTCTCTGACATAGAAATATTTTGTACTAACATGATCAGAATGCAAATTAAACAAAATGCAATTATATAAATTATAGTCTATTTCATCCAAAAATATTTCCTACGCACTGCTCTAGGTACCGTTCACTGATTAATACATTAAAAAGTAAATTCAACACATAATCGTTAATATCTTACTGTCACCAACCAGTAAAAAAGAAATCAAATAATTTGTTTTTAAACAATTATTAACAAAACATTAAATAACATTATGGCACCCAACCTAACACAACAATCTTCCAATACATTATATCCTTAATGGAAAATAACCAAAACTTACATTGGCACGGAATGATCTTACAGTTGTCAATTCTTTAAGCTGTCAATTTCTTTGATAATTGACTATAGTATTTTAAACACAAATAACCAAAGGGCTGTCTACAAATTGTTTTACTTCATTCAACTTAAAATTTTATTTTATTTGCTCCTTGTGTTGTAGAAAAAATCTTGTATTACTTTATTTCCACTCCCTATAAAAAATAATGTTAGAACTTCAAATACAAAATCAAAAATACTTGATTGGTAATAATAGGCTACATTTAATTCACGATACAGGAGATGTCTGCGTTCCATTTTTTTTTAAATAATCCACATAAAATTACATAGGGAAGTCCTTAATTATTCTAATAGCGTTTTATAAGTACCCCCCCCCCCCCACTTCTTTTTGTATTTTGTAAGTTGTGATCGTATTGTATTTGACTTAAAACAATCCGTGCCCTTGATGAAGAGTAAGAAAGTTTACTATATACAGAATGTTACAAAACTGTGTTTCCATAATTCAGAAGGTGGATTCCCTCATCAAAACTAAGAGTACCTTTAAACATATATCCGGAATTGCCTAGTTTCCTAGATATCGTCCATATATTGTTGTTGTTTTTACAACATATTTTTTTATCTCCAGAACGGTTCGACGGATTGATTTGAAACTTGGCGCGGTATCTAATAACGTAAGAAAGTATTTTGATAAACACAATTTGACACTCTGTATATGTTATTGTGTGTTTTATTATTGATTCGTAAATTAAAGCGTAAATGAAAATTTATTAAAGATTTGTAAACAAATATTAAAAAACTTCATTAAAGACAGGATCATTTTGAAACTGAGTTAATTATATAATAGTGTAAAGTAGGTATTTATAGCAAATACTGGTGTATTAACAGCTTGTATTAGTTCTGAAAATAACATTAGAAGTGTGTTCAAGAAAGGCACTTCATAAAAATTTAAAATTACAATAATAATTAATAAAATTTATTCTAACTAAAGATAAAGTATTTGTACATTAATGTTAAAACAACAAAATATAATCTTAAAAGAAAGATAAAAATTTTGAATTAATCACCAACAAGAGCTTCACAAGTGGAAGTACCTTCACATATTAATTGCTTCGAGGGCCGTCAAAACCGAAACACTCGAGCGAAGCGAATGAAGAATCTTTAATAAATTCACATCTACGAGGCTTTTAGAAAAATTGATATACACAACTACCAGGTTCCGAAAAAATGTGTTATAATTATTTTAAACAAATTACACTACTAAAGAAGACCCCTTGATCTACCAATACAATTAACATTTCCTGCAAAGCCAAAGAAACCAACATTTTGGCGTTACATTTAGATGTACTTGTATTACATTGTACGAAGAGGCTGAGTGTACCATGATGGGCCACATCAACTAATATCTTTATTCTTGATGTAATGTATTGATACGGTATTAAAATTTATCGTATTTGGTTATCAATTCATAGTTGCAAAGGGTAAACTATTTCATTTTCGCACAAACACAATTATTGTAGTTACGACAAGCATTCGATTAAGATGCAGTTGTGATTGACTCGTAATAGGCTATCGTAAATTTGGCAACGCTGGATGAAAAACTATGGAACATTTTTATAATTTCAGCTATAGTGATCAAATCTTCAAATAAACCATTCAAATCTTCAAAGTATGTGTAGTATCATATTACACCTTCACCGATTCAATTCAATACGCGGATTTTCAAAAACTACAAAACTAAATAATGTTCTAATAATGTCTGCAAATAATTTAAGAAATCTACTTTAGATTAGTGTCCCATACAAAAGCCGTCCATAGTTACGTGCAATTATAGGTCTGCGTCAAATTTACATTAAGTTTTTAACGCGGTAACGCTTAACTATCCAAAAATACATTGCACGACTCCGACTCCAAAACCATCGCTTATACTGGTAAGTCTTCATTTATAAAATGTCATTAGCTAATGGAAGGTGCGCACTCACTTCTATTATCCTTATTGTCTTCCCACTTCCAGGCGCAAATCTCGAGTCTATAAAGAGGACTCCTTAGGTGCAATAAAATCTGGAAAAGCAATTTACATAAAACACGCCCGCACGCGTGCTTAGAATTCGAAGACTCTGAATTATCAAGAAAGGTAGAGGTTTGCTGTAGTTACTAATTACTTCGGATTCGATTTGCAGTAACATTTTATAGCCATTAAGTGAAGCTCAAAGAGTTATCCTTTCAGAAGCTTAGTACGGGTTCGGAGTCACGAGGTAACCTAGCTGGATCTACACATTTGTTCACTAAGTCTTGAGTTAGATTTCTATCTTGCATAAGGTCTCTCTAGACCAACTCTTGTTCTCTGCTGACCCTGATACTATTAGAGTAATCGAAGACCAAGGATCTTTCATTTTTTTTCAAGACGAAGATGATTTGGTATTTTTTTGTCTATAAAGTTAAAACAATCAAAAAGTTACTTTTACAGTACCCTCAGACTAAGAGTGTGTCTGGTGTAATGGGCGTGTCCTTCCGTCCACTTGCTTTGATAGCCTGACTTGACGGTACAACCCATTCCAAGAAAAGTAGGTACACAAATTACTGCTTAGCTCTAATATGTCTTCAAGTCTCCATCTCTTTAGTTTGCACCTTTCTGTACTTTTGTAAACTTTTATTCTTATTTACACCGATATAAAAAACGAATGTAGGGTAGGCGTCTACACAGAAGCATTTGAGGTCTATATTTTTTTACTGGGATTGTACCGCTGAAAGCAAACACAACAAACGAAGTGTGGGTATCCCTATTTCCCTCTCCATCCTAGGCACAACCTATCTTGAGGATACTGTACATTGACGTGCAGGGAAAGTAATTCAACACAGTTGTGTGATACATTTAAATCTCATTATTTGAAATATGATTCAAATAAACTAAAATAGCCATTGTCTTAATTGGCATTTTATTTGCAACCCAATCGAATTTTAATTAAATGACTTGCACCATCCAATAGGAATACAGTCCTGTTTAATTGGTTTTGTTTAACACTTTTTCAGAAGGTATTTTTCCTGCGATGAATTAACTGACATAACTTGGCATGTTGACGATACGTTGTTATGTAACCTTCGATCTTGCTGCAACTTAGCAGGTTAAAAGCGGATCTATACAGGCTTAAAAAAACCTAGGAAATTTTAGGTTATGTTAAGTATGTCCTGGAAGTCAGTATAGCATGATGTTCTGTATAAATGGTTCGATCATCGAGAGCAAGGAAGCAAATGGAACAATTTTTGTATGATCCCTTTCCTTTTTGGACATAAAGTCATCCAATCAGTGTTGAATACAATCTTTCAGTTCCCACAGCTAAATGAAATCAGAGCAAGTAGAATTATTGAGGTGATAATTTCCTCTAAAGATTAAGAGATCCTGAGAACCTCTAGCGTCGGCTAGAATTCGAACCTTCTACGTGGATGAATGCAAACAGGAGCTAACATTATAAGGAGAAAGAAAAAGATAAATTGGTATAGATTCTGGGCCACTCTGGAGTGTAAGATAAATAGAAAGTATTCGAGTTGGCAAGTATAGGTGTACTTGAATATGAGAAAAGACTATCCTCAATTCCGATTATATTAGAGGATACGTTTAGTTTACATTACTCAGAATGATGAATGAAAAGACTGGTGAGAGGGGCTGACGAGGAAAGAGAAAGTGCACTCATCAATTGCATATGCGGTGCCTTAGGTTAGTGATTAGACTATTGACGTAATGTTCCATACTCAACGTAATAACTGAGCGGGATGATACATCTTGCGTGAGGTCCAGTAAAATAAAGACATCATCATTTATTGAAGTAGTGTTGCAGATGTGAACGCATTTGGTGGGAGTTGGATGAAGTTCGGGAATGACCTTCAGATCATGAAGAGGTTTGCGAGGACCATAGGGAGGTTTGGGAGGCGGTAAGTGATCTTTATTATATAACCAGAAAGGACCAGTGGTATAACACATTGTTTTTACCTGCCGAAAATAAATAGACTTAAGATTACCTTAAAACTTTTCAAACGGCCGCTATTTTGAAATTTGTCGAACTACATTTTTGAAAAACTATTCATTGTAAAGTTACATGCCAATTTTGGCTGATATTCAAGTAAAATTCTGCTTACTCTAGAGTTCATTTTGATTTTAGGTTATGTGAAAAGTAACGTTTTTCAGAGATAAATCTGGTAGTTTTTATAGTAGAAAACCCGTTTGGACACTACTGGATGCAGATTAAAAATTTACTATTAAAGTTATCGTGTGATTATAGGCCTTACAGGCAATTTGTTTTCGAAAAACTCATTTAAATTCCAGTTATTCGACATACCAACGAAAAAATGACCCAGACTATTTATTGTAACAAAGTGTATTCGTGGAATATTTTGATGAAAATCTGGAAGAAGTATCAAACAAGTTACTGAAAATAATATTTTTTCAACACTGTTGCTACGAGTAATGGTTTATGCGATGAGATTCTCGGAAGCTCTAGGGAGAAACCAAACTCCTAATTGCAAAATGTAACAGAATAAATATAATAAAATGATTACGTAAATCAGAGTAGTATTAATCTCTTTTCCCAGCGGGTCAAGCGCTTAAAAAGAATTACCGGTGCTGTAGAAATGAAACTTAGTAGGAAGTATTTGTCCAGTATATTAATAATTATGGAAACATCTAAAATATATACAACCCCAGCGACTCAATCAATCACTCATCTACACAAATTCTAACCTACTTTCTGATGAGCTAAATACTTGAAATTTTACAAATGTATAGCTTTTAACCTGTAATCGATGACAAAATTTAAAAAAAAAAAAATTAATACTCTGTTTTTAACTCCAAAAAAATTCAAAATGGCGGACGCAACTTTAAAGTCGGCATAGAATACTACGTAACTATAGGCCTACAACTTTGAAAAGAGACTGCGCAGAACCACATCACAGAAGTTAGTCGGACGCGCAGAGGGAAGGTGGTGGGGATTAGTCGCTGCCTCACCGCGTTGGTGTTTCATGTGCTCTCCCGTGCAAGTCTGTATTTTTATTTAGTATTTAAATATGCGTATTTTAACATATTGTAAGTTCATATGTTTTTTTCATGTGTAAAATTCTCAAGTATGTAATCACAATCACAATAAACAGACCTAATGAAAAATAATATTTAAATGAAATAATAAATTATATACCATAGTAATTTATTTGTTTATTATCGAAATTTTTCGTTAATTTTTTATATTATAACTAGGAGAGAGGAACATGCGAGTGAACATGGCTAGATGCCCTTCCCCCCCCGGCCCTCTCACTCAACCCACTCCTCCTGTGACTCTTTTCCAAGTTGTTTACCTATAGCGTCAGGGAGAGAAGAAAACAAGACTTAGAAGAGAGCGACAAAAATAATAGTAAATCAGATCACTGCTTCTTGAGTTATAAGCATAAAACCACACAGGGAAAAAAACGTGTTTTATAACAGTATAATTTTAACAGCTTTGATTATGATTAGTTATAAACAATTTTAACATTGGATTTTTCCTATAATTCACCATTCAATTCAACTCAAGAGTTTGATCAACATTGTATTAAAAAGTTCATATTCTTTTTTCCTAACTTTGTGTAAATTATCAGTAATGAAAATTACAAAACATAACTGATAGAATTAAAATACCATACAGTCGACAATATAAAAGCTCTCCTTCTTTTGACTTGTGCCACATTATTGTACTTTGTACAAGTTTTTGCGACACCTCCAAGTTTCCAGACAGAGAAAATAAACAAAACATTCGCCTAGAGTCGGGGAAACTCAGAAGAGTTGTGTACAAGGAAAATTACTTAGATGATTGGAATTTTTTAAACAAGGAACAATATTTTAAAACATAGTTGAGTTGTTATAACAAAAAGTCAGGTTTACATTCAGTTTTACAAGAATGACTGTGGCAAACTCTTACAATTAATTTTAGAAGAGGAAACTTGTGAATTTTTGAATCGATGTAAAAGATGAAATCGATTTACGGAAGTTGGCTACAATTTTGTCCTCTTCCCACATCTTTCTTTTTCTCACACTTTCTTGTGTAGATTTAAACTATAATCGATTTATCTTGATGTAAATTATTTACCTATATATTTCAATATACACTCAACTATTCTAAACACTACTAATTTCTAACACTACAAATACCATTAATTTAAATATTTTAGGACGTATTGCTGAAAATTTTAGATTTAAAAACCAACTTACGATAGCTCAATACCTCAAGAACGTATTCAAAAGCACCGAATTAGTTTTTTACCTCTTGAAAACATTACCTCAGCGGAATGTGGCAAAATATCTGATCAGGTTTGTCTGTATATCTATACAGTTAGATGTCAGAACGTCAAACAATATGTTCTCGAGAAATTTAAAAATGTTGAAGAGTGTCATCATGACACTTATCCAGATCCATCATACAATGTAATACACGAGATCCTTCTAATGTAATGTCCAAAAGTTGGTGTCTTGGGCCTTACAGATGTCACATTGTTTTGGTAGATCAGGGGGTGAAATACACTTATTAAAATTGTAATAAATTTTGATTTCTATTCCAAGTAATGGGGTTTCGAACTACTTATCGCCTTGCATATATAAATAAATATTGAGCTTGACTTGTGAGATAATATAGATAGACTAAAACTTAAACACAAGTTCTCACACAAATTTACGTTTACATAATCAAACGCTTTACAAGGACAAAGTCGCCATCCTCAGTGATACATGAGCTACAATAACTAAACTGTAACTAACCTAGCACTGTGCCAAACCCTGTATTTATACAAAATCAAAGGGGCGTGGCCTAAACCTATTTTCTAATAGGCGTTAACAAGTGCCTCGCGTCATTCTAAATAACTTAAAGTTAACATCTAACAAATACATTATTCTGAACTAATCTTATATCTAACAATACATTTTATGTTTTACTTTAATATAGAATTTTGTATCGGGCATAATTAATTATGTATAGTTAATTACAGTACTTGTTAATATAAAAAAGTTTCTCACGGATCTTTTGTTTTTATTTTAGTAACATTTTTTAGCAACACAGTTTTCATTTTGAAATGATGTTTTTCCTCTAAACAGTGTTTAACCATAGATGATTTATCAGGCCTATTAGATTTAAAGTGGGAAAACTGTTCTTTTGCTTTTATCCTGACATTTCGTTTTATTTCACCTACATATTTTTTTTTGGGACATATTTCACGATTTATACAATATATTGCTGATTTATCTTGTTCTTGAATTTATCTTTTGGATTTCCCAAAATTTTACAAAGATAATTCTCAGCTGACATTGGTAGCCTACATTTAAATTTGCATATTTTCCTACTGATTTTTTTACAATAATTGACATTGGAGGAGCAAATGCAACTTTAACCCATCGTTGTCGAGGTATACTCCCCCACCAAGAGTACTTCTCGATTTCCTATTTTTTTTTTTTAATTTCGCCTTCTTTATTATATTATCCATTATTTCTTTTGGATAATCATTAAAAATTGCAGCACAATAAATATGTTGAAGTTCTTTTTCATAATATTCTTTAGACAGAGGTAAATTTATTACCCGGTGAACCATAGATTCTAGAAAGCTTCTGTTTTATCCGATACCGTATTAATTAGATGTTAACTTTTAGGTTATTTCGAATGACACGAGGCACTTGTTAACGCCTTAATATTAGAAGGTAGGTTTAGGACACGCCCCTTTACTTTCATATAAATACCGGGTTTGGCGCAGTGCTAAGTTAGTTATCGTAGCTATAACTACGATATCACTGAGGATGGCGACTTTGTCGGTGAAACGCGTTTGTTTAAGTAAACGTAATTTTTGTGAGATCTTGTGTACGAGTTTTATTCTACCTTGTATTAATATTTAAATAATTTAGTCAATTTTAGGTAGAAATAAATTATTACCTGGTCACAAGTCAAATTGTTTTGAATTTCTCTACATTTTTTCATTTGACTCAATCCTAATTTAAAAGCGCTCAAAGAGAGTTCATAGTATCAAATGAGGAGCATTCAGTGGAAAATTAAAAGAAAGATAGCAATTATAAGTTTTGTATTGTAACGACAATAATTTCCATTAAACCAACTTTGAAACCCATTCGACTAACCGAAACAGTTTATTTTTAATATTATTATTATTACCACAATTTTCTAAACAGAAACCTCCTGTTAATTTTTCTCGTAATTACTAATCTCGTAACTTTAGGAAGATCATATTTTTTTGGGAGATCAGAGTTCAAATTACATTTGACAATAACTTCGCTATTTGTCATCGTAGGGAGGAGGAGTTGGTACCATTACATGAGGAATTGACATTTGCAAATTTGTATCTAGTTTAATGTATATCAATTTCAACAACACACGATGAACCGAAAACTGTTTAAAATGACACTACACCACATTTCATGTTCTTATCTTATTTTCGTGGCCGTCACCGTGCTTAGGCACGGAAATCAGTTGACGGACATCGAAATTTTGTATAATTACCAAACTTAAACTTGTGTTATTTATGTTAATAAGGCTAATGGCTGGT
Organism: Aphrophora alni; assembly: GCA_963513935.1. Classification (NCBI taxonomy): domain Eukaryota; kingdom Metazoa; phylum Arthropoda; class Insecta; order Hemiptera; family Aphrophoridae; genus Aphrophora; species Aphrophora alni. Next base: position 75,529,425 of record OY740774.1, read on the forward strand.
CAAAATCGAGCAATATTTTGTTATAATTATTTATAATTTAAACACTGTTGTAAATTTATTTGAAACCTTCAATAATTGCTCTAATTGTAAATGGTAAAACTTGAGCCGGCATCCTTAGTGCTCGTTTATGCGAATCAATGTTCTTTTCCTCATTGTTCAGTCCACGCATAATTCTCATGTACTTGCGGCGATAAACACACCATCGGTAAAAGTTTCTGTTCCCTCTGATTAGTGGAGTTGTTACTATTAAAAGTACAATGAGAAGCAGTTCAATAAACTTAATTGAAAAAAATTGCAAAGCCTATTAACAAACTTAAAAAACCTCATTTAAAAACATTGTGAAGCCGGTCAAAAAGAACTGATAAATATCATATTTTGTCAAAACCAAATAATCACAACACTTCTTTAACAGATATCCACACTTTTGTTTAGTTTGCTATAAATAATTTTTGTATAACATATCAATAACAGCTGATATTATTTTATTGGTGTAATTTAAAACGATTTTGTTTACATCAGAACAAATTCTTAATATAAAAGTCAGATGTTTTAATTACACATGTTTATAAATTCCTTAATAGTGTTAACGGTAAAAACTTTCACCCCCTGCACTTTCCCTCCCTTATGTTCCATCTTTCTGAAATTTTAGCGGAAACAACTCCAAACTGACCGCTATCCGACGACACCTTAAACGTCAAAATCGGTTAAAAACTGGAAAAGGGGTTCTACTCAAAGAAACGCTTGGCCTATTAAATTTGAATAATAATAAAATGAAAATAAAAAATACTATATTTTATATTAAGAAAGAATAATTTCAGTAAATCCTGCATAGCAACAAAAAAAGAACAACATTTTTATAACCTAAAACACAAAAAACAATAATTTCTCGACACGCAAAATTTAAGTAAAATATTTCAGGCGGCATGGATATACCATAAATAAAATACAATAAATTTAAAATGTTAATAATTACTACATATAACAGCTGATTACATATTACAACTAATGAAATGTTAATAAATAGAATTAATTAGTACGATAAATAGATGGTAGACAGATTGTATTGTTTTTCAACTATTGATAGCAAAACCGTTTCTAAATTGCCTTCAAAAACTCGTCCCGACCTTACGTCAGCTCTGACTTGATTGTTGATACAGTTCCTAATGCCCAACTTTCCAACAGCTTCGGGCGCTCACGTACTTGTCTCTTGGACCGTAATCAAGTGCTTTCGCAATTTCCTTTTTTGGCGGGAACTTCAAGTTTCTCTACGTTAATCTGTTCATGATTTATGTCTTAAATTATGTTCTTAATTTAGTCATATAGATTAGATTAGATTTTTTTTTTTAACGACACGTTTCTTATACCAGCATTAAACTCTTTTTTTTTCACATCTTGATTGAATCAATTTGCTGTTGATTATCAACGTTTTGTAGTTATATTGCCAATTTTCTTTCTGTTCAATGAATTTCGTGTTACTATTATTAAAAGCTAATACAAAATGACAGTTAAAATTCAATTACAAAAGATCTTGATTGATGATATAGCTTCCCGAATGAAAATTGAGTGAGTTTCTAAACTAAACCAGAAAGAAAATGTTTACTTTCTCACATATATTAATCAAGAAAGTTATGTAAAAATGGTAGTTTTGAGGTCCCTGCTTCAAAAAAGAAGTTTTATTTTAATGTGCCTGTTTATAAGGGGTATCATATGTAGCCTACAACGTATGGACAATTTTTAAATCAAATTTGCAATTTGGGCCTATTTTATTCATATATCGGGAGGTATTAAAAAACGTTTATGAGAACACTAAAATTGGTGTGACTCTCATAAGAAAGAAAAATAAAATGATCGTAAAAACGATAAAATCGACCATTAAGCTCGTATAAAACCACGTAATTTCTCAAAATTGGCTATACTAATTACACTGAAATTTCGAAACCGTTTGCAAAATTCAAATAATTAGTTCATTACGTTACAAGACAGACAAGTAGTTTTTTTTCCGTGCGAGGCGGAGTCGAGTAACATTTACTGGGGGAGTTACTTACAAAACTCTTCATTATACTTCACAGAAAAGATATTCAATAAATCATATTATTGAAGCAAAATATTTTAATGTTAATAATATAATTAGTGGTGTTTTGAATGTTTAAGCATCACTCAGCCATGAAGTTTGGTGGACGAAGAGATGTTTTTTTCCCCCGATTCTAAAGTTGAAAAGCCTGGTTCAATTTTAATATTTTGCAATATTATTTGGAACAGCCGTGTTGTTATGGATTCCTACGTGCTGGGCAAAACATTATCCATTGCGATATCATATAAAAACTTTGCTTTCCATACTTAGGGGTCTTAGGGCCATATACCTACGAAGGTGTGAAGACCTTCGTAGGTATATGGCTTTTATAACCTGGTAAAATAGGTATATTTACTCTTATTTGAGGTTAATAATCAGAAATTTATTAGCGGCAATTAAAAGAAGCCTGTTATTGTTGAAATCAGGTGATGCAGTGCAGAGTAAAATATCTGTCTAGTACAAGGTAAAGAAGAACTTTCTTGTCAATGAACAGACTAAGAAAATAGCTGTTGTGTACTATAATGAAAAGAAAATTACCATTAAAAAATAATTTCTAAAAAATCTAGAATGAACCTGTCTCATTTAAATATGATTTCAACTTACAATATTTAATTTATGCTTAAGGCGTGTATATGAACCAAGTATATATATATATTATATATATATATATATATATATATATATATATATATATATAGCTTAATTATTGTAGCTCTTACGTCACTAAAGATGACGACTTTGTCGTTGAAACGCGTTTGAATAAATAAACGTACTAGTTGTGAGAATTTGTGTTCAAGTTTTATTCTATTAAATATAAATATTCTTTAAAATAATGTACAAAGTTGTTGATGTTCACTTTTTTCGTGAAAAAGAAAAAAAAATTTTAGTGACAAATAGTTTTGTTAGGTTGGTATTTTGATTGTGAATGTTTTAGGTAGATGTTTTGACGATATTTCTGCACCGTTTTTTCATACAACCACTTTTGGTTTAGTTTTTACTGTAGGTTTAATTAATTTACAAAATAATTACATAATTCAGAAATCGTCTAAAGTTTTTTTAATTATGTGAAGTTTTTTTTTACAAATATACTTTCTTTAAATTCGTCCTGAATGAATCATTAAAGTTTATCGCGATGATTGGTAAGCGTCATTCACGGCAAAACTTGATCTATGATACTAACATCAGAACTGAAAAATATTACAATGAATATTAAATAACGTTAAAACTAAAATCATACTTTCTTCTCGCTAAACACATTAACTTCCTTTCCATTATGTTATGAAAAACTTTAATTTAAAAATGCTATTAAAACAAAATGATTGGATAATATATTTTAGATTAGTTTCTCCCCCTCCCCCCTCCCCAGGATGGAAATAGATCCAGATTAAAAGTGTTCAATTTTGACAGACCACATTCTTGAACTAATTTAAAAACGGTTGAAAATAGTATTTTATTTTGTTTAAAACGAAATCTATCTTAATAACTTTATTGTTTCTTAACAAAGTCTACTTTCAATGAGATATACACAAAATTACGTTTTTATTTGTATACGTTTAAAATGTACAAGTGTCAATTTATGGGCTAACCTGTCTGTGCTTTTAGAATGCAGCATTTGAGTAACGTTATGTTAGAATATTTAGTGCTTGTTTTAAAAAGTAGATTTTTTTTAAATTTCTATAAAACTTGATTAATTTTTGTTTTAAATCAAAAAGCTAATCTACCCTGTCTCTACAGAATGTTTCTGTAATGCGTGGAGATAAATCAGAGAGTGGTTATATAGGTCAAAATAAATCAAAAAGTTCCTATAAACATATGTCCGGAAAAGTATTTTTTGCCAGCTGTCCATTTATTTAATTTATTTTTTACTAAATTATTTTATGTTTAGAACGTCTTAACCGATTTAGATTAAATTTTGCACGGTACTCATTAATGTAAAGACTTAGTTTGAGAACAATCAATTTGTTCCAGTAATCCATTTCAAAATGGTGGACATTTTGAGAGAATTTGGAGAAACAAATTTTAAATGAGAAGTTTTCAAAAAATTTTAATGGCCGCCATTTTGAAACGGAATATTGGAACAAAATTCATTATCGTTTTCAAACTAGGTCTTTATATTATTGAGTACCGTGCAACATTTCAACTCAATAAGCGATTCTAGAGATATATATTATTCAGTAAAAAAAAAAAAAAAAAAAAAAAAAAAAAAAAAAAAAAAAAAAAAAAAAACCAAACGGCGGATAGCTGGTAAAAAAACGTTTCCGGACATATGTTTAGAAAAACCTTTTCTTTATTTTGACTCAACAATCCCCTTTATTATCTTCGCGAATTACAGAAACAACCTGTATACGATATTATGTTATTTTTACTAATCTCAACCTTATGTGGATTTTGTACCATGAAGCCCAATTTTTACTTACCCAGTATCGAAGTATAGGGTAAGTTTAGTAATCGAAAATAATCTCGAACTGTGTATTTTGACTGATCTTCATGTTTCCTCGAGTGATTTTTGACATGCTGTACGTCTGTCGTTGTCGCTTGTAGATAAGACACGAAGGCGGTTACAAAAAACCCGATAGGAACATAATATTTAGTACAAGGGACTGTACTATTCCAAGTTTAGGAAAATCGAATTGAAAATGTTAAAATGGCGACAGTTTAGCTATTGTTCATATTACTTGTATTATTCAATTTATAAAAGGTTTTGGTCTACACTAGATTAAATATTTGTTGATTTAAATTATGCATGTAACGGTACCAACCCTAACTCTCTACAATAGCAAATAGTAATAAAACTATTGTCAATAATGTAATTTCGAAAACTAACATCTCAAGAAAAATTTATATTCGTATAGTTACAAGATTCGGCAGAGTCAGTCATCGTATAAAGGGACAGGTTTCGTCTGAGCTGTGAGCTGCGCGTGGAAGGGAGGTACAAGTTTGTAGTCCGAGGCCGCATGGGGACAGAGGCATTGTAGGGGAAACAGTCAGCGCCGACTACTGTCCACGATCTAGCGGTCTTGCAGACATCGTTGTTAGTACCAACATCCAACACAGACTGAGGTGGCCGCTTCCCCCACCACCTTACTGACGCCTAGACCCACTGCGCATCCAAACTCCACAGCTCAACTGGAACCTGTCTATTCGTAACAAGCGTAGCGAGTGGAGGCTCTTTTGAGGGCCTAACTGACGTCAAGCAAGTATACGCAATTACGTTCATAAAACCTGTGACCATCCTACCAGGCACGAGAAACCAACCTTTTTGGTAGTTACAATTTAAGAGGATTTTTTAATTTTTTTTGTGCTTTAAGGCGAGTAACTACCAAGATGGACGGCGATGATGACCGAAAGGTTTTTCCCCTTTAAACAATAAGGAAACATAATGACCAGACTGTATGAAGAAGGTGTTATTTCGGGTTTTAGATTCAATTCATTTCATAGAAATCTAAAGTTTTTAATTATCTTACAAATATCTTACCAACTTCCCTTCTTAGATAACTAGAAATACAATCTACTGTACAGTCATGCATAAAGTCTTACTCACAGACACAGTTTATCTCCACTTACCTGAAATCAAAGATAAGGAAAAAATTAAGAAACAAATATAATTTTCATTAATAACAAATAAAATATTTATTTTCAATGTCCCCATTTTATTATTTATTATTATGAAAGAAGCTGGTAATACCGCCTAGACACTTCAGCCTATAAGACATTTTGTTAACTTCCTATTCCTAACTAGCTTATTTCTTGGTTAAGGACAGGATTTTCCTAGTCATGTTGTTTGTTGCTTTAAAGGTTACATCTGGGCCGAAGATAATATTGTCTTCTACGTCCTAATGTTTCCCACTTTAAAAGTATATGTTCTGCAGTTTCTAGGTTGCACAGTCTGCAGTTCAGATTTCCTTGGAATAATCCCATGGTGTTAAAATGATTTTTGAAAGTCCCATTGGCGTAATAAGAAACTTAAATATTTTCCTCAGATTTCGTTTACTTTGTGAAGTGACAAACTTAGAGAGTTTCAGATCAGGTTAGACCAGTGATAAGTAATTTTTCCCGTAGAGTATTTGCCCATCGTTCAGTAATTTCTAAGTTGAGGTATTGTTTTAGACTCTCTTTTGTTGCGTTTTTAGTTATTTTGCATACAGATTCTGGACCATTGAAGGATTTCTTGGATCCATTTTTTTGCCACTTTACCCGCCTTTTATTTGCCTTCGCAACCTCTGTGACCTGGTATCCAGCCAAATATTACCTGGTTTTGGGTCGAAAGCTTAATTAAGGTTCTGTGACAATCCCACACTATAACCGTCAGGAAAATTTTCCAATGGTCTGTCTTTCTTCTGGAGTATGGTGAAGTACACTTTACCAAATCCCAGGTTCGCTTTCATGTCTGTTGCTTTTATTTAAAACGGGCAAAGAGGTATCGTCTATTAAGACCACTATTGTTTGGTTTAATGTCTCCACACTAGATAAAGAGTAAATATATTTGTATTACATAGTTTATTTTATTTTACTTTGAACATGTTTTATTAACTGTAGTATAAAACTTTAAAAATAAAATGTTTGACATTTTCGTACAAACTATGCGTAGTCTGGTAAAATAAGAAGTAAAACATTTTAGCTCTGAAGGTAGAATTTTATACCTTAAAAGGATCCTTAAGGACATTTTGGAGTTACACACAAAATTTTTCCCACTTTACAGGTGAGAATAATTTGGTATTAACACTTGAAGTTGAAATATTAGACCAATTTTTGAAAATATTTTTGTTTCTACAGCTTCTACTGTAAAAAAAAGATATGATAAAATGCGTTCACTGAATGAAGCTGATTGGTCTATTCATTGAATTGCTAACCTCAAAATATTCACATTCTATATTTAAAAAAAATATCTATACCTATCTATAAATGGATTTTAATGAAACTTTTGTAAAACATGCTTCTTGTAAATATTAGTAATCATGGATATTTGGAACAAAATTAATTAAACCATAACCTAAAAAACGCTTCTTTTTTGTAAGAAAACGTTTGAAGCCTTATCGCAATTAACAAAAAGATCGTACAAACTTGATTTCTTCAAACAGAAGTTTTTTAAAAATTATTTACGATAAAAAAGAGATATTATTTTAAAAGTGCATTTTTGTAAATGTGACTTATTACAAACCGTCAAACTTATTTCACTGAATTTCATCCATAACTTTTATATTGTGCTAATTGGTTTAAAATATTCCTGTGTATTTGACGTTTTAAATATTTCCCAATAAGCTAATTGGGTTAACTCTTATACAGAGTGACCCGAAAAAGTTGGACTGGCTACCCATTATTCGATTAAATACACCAAAACGAACAAAAAATTTAAAATAACATACAATAGGCCTATAAGTTGAATTCATATAGTTGAATTCCGGTTTAATAACCGCCATTTTTTTAAAAAACATATAATATGCTTGTACCTAATCTTAACTTAATATCTTACTCATTTTTGGAGTTTTTTTTGTGTAAAGAACAAAATGGCGGATAGACAGCTAATGAGGCGGAATTCGACTATATATGTTAATTGATGTTTTTTGTTTTTTTTTACGTTTATAATCCGAAAATTAAGTCAGTCAGAATTTTTCGACACACCCTCTATACAATCCGAAATAAAGAAAAAAAAGTGTATATTTGATTTGCTTACGAGAATCGGTGTGTCAGAAAGATAGTGAATCATTTTTATAAATATATAACTACAAAGTATATCAAAGAATCCAAAATAGTACAATATTATTTATAACACAGTAGGCCCTAATCGTTTTTATACCTGTTATGAGTTAATAAAGTGTCCCATACCTAGCCAAGGCTTGACGTCACAGAACTGTCAGCCAGATGTTGCGTGGTAAATGAAGAGAAGTCAACACTAGAGACACGGTTAATTTAATTGTATTTATGTTTCTCCGCGGACTTCTTAAGCTAAACTTTGAAACGGTGACAAACACAACTCAAGGTACACAAATTAGGTGGATTTCACAAAATGAATTATTGCATTGAAGTGTTTCTTAACTCAAAGAAATAGGTGATATTTTTAGAGACAACGTTTTGTTTTTTCCCCAAGTAGTCTTCTTAATAGTTCTATATTTTAAGGTGAATTTTTTTTACAACGTTTCCAATTACTTTTTACAATTTGAAAGCATAATGAAAAAACTGAATACTTCGATAAAAACAGTGACAATTTCACCAATTTTCTCACAAAAAATCAAGATATTAACCAACCATAACTATTCGTCACCGCAAATGTCATTTCTGTAGTTGTCAGTTAAAAAATGAAAATTATATATTTAAATAGGGGGTACGGATTAAACGCGTCTCAACATAAATAGTATTTGATTACAAAATGAGGCAGTATATTTTTGTTTTTACCAATCATTCCTGAGAAGTAATTTTTTCACTTACGATTTCATAAACAGATCTGGCTCATTAATCTTAACTTTACACTAAAATTTTAACAAAATCTGTAGAGCCGTTTTTCAGAAATTTCGTCCTCCTCGCTGTCCATTTTGAAGATTTTTAATAATAACTGAAAACTCGGCATTTATGGACACTTGGCGATTTATGGATCCTTAGAGGCTAGATTTGAACAAAATTTTATCAAAATCGTGAGAGCAGATTTTAAAAAATCGTAAATTTGTGTTTTTTGTGTCAAATACCCCAATGTTGATTTGTAGCAAAAATTTAAACTTCCCCAGATATTACCAAAATATACTCACATACCAAAATAATTAAAATCTGTCCACCCACTTGGGCTGTGCACAGACGACAGATAATTAACCACTTCTTTTTGGATTCCGTGTACCTCAAAAAACGGATATATTCGCAAAAAACTAAAACAGAAAAATAAAATAAATTCTCTATAGAAGCGATTCTACTCTCCCAAAATCAACTGCTAAAACCAATGCACAGATTTTGTGATGAGTAGCGCTCGGATGACGTTTAAAACATTAAATTATCCAAGAGTTAATGTGTTGAGCAGTCCACCCACGATTGTGGTCTTCATTAATTCCTTCTTTTGCAATTAAACTTGTCACTGACCTAAATTGTTTGACGCTTGACGTAGTGTCATTGCTTAGGAGTGACAGCGTCAGTATTGCACTCCGATGACGTCATTGCTTTATCCATTCACACTTCATTTGTTTTACAAGACTTTGACATTGCATAGAATGCAGTTTGAATTGCCAGTTTATAATCAATTATTTCAGTGTGAACTTTCAACATTCATTTTCTTATAAAAAAAAAAAAAAAAAAAAAAAAAAAAACAACAACAATTTTTTATATTTAACCATGTCTGTATACATATATACAGAGTGTTATATATCTATAGGGTATTTAAAAAATCTTGTCTAATAATACAAAAGCTTGTGTATTCCATCATTTTAATAAAAAGTTCACATAAAACTATGTTCTAAAATGTTCCCCCTCTCTTACAATTTATTTTTTACAGAAAAAACATAAGTATGAAAATAAATAAATAAATGATTTGGAACACACATTATATATGCTACAACTCTTACAACTATACCAACAACCAAAACTTATTGAAATTTTCAATATTGCAACCGTTTAAGAATTGTAATGTTAAATTTCACGAAAAATTCACAAGAGATATTTTCTTTTTTAAAAACAAAATGTTTTAAAATTGTTTTTCTACAAAATGTTTTGGTAATTATCTACAAAAATCATTGAATAATTTAATGATTATTAGGTAGTCTAGAACTTTAATTGCATGCCATGAAATTTTTTTAAATTGAGGAAGTCAAATGTGGCCAAAATAAATTTTTAGACCGTCTGTAATACATCCAAATAATAATGAATAACTGCAATCTATCATAAAAATATGATAATTTAAAAAAAATCTACATTAAATGTAAATTAAATTAAAATACTGCAGGTCTATTCTGTATTTAAATAACTAGTTATAGGACTAAATAATTGCTTACTATTATTAATAAATAATTTATATTTTGAATTAATTAAAATTTAACAATGATTAATTCAAAAATTGAAAGATAACATGTTAAATGCCTCCCATTTTGAATTTGCTTGGATATTGAATCTCTACACGTTCTAATAATTATACTGACGACAGTGGTTGGGGAACAATGATGGATGGAGGATATTGATAAATGTATAGGTTCGACAGCTGATCGGGATATCTTTATTGATAGTAGATTTGTACACTCGGAGCAGGACTAAGCAAGGCAAGAAGATATCTGAAACTCTGCTGAATATTCCAAATATGTAACTTGAAAGAATGTTACATTTCATTCTGTCAGGGGTATATTCAATTTTGTAAGTTCTAGAAAAATTGGGGAATAAATCAGGATTGGGTTATAGTTAGGTAACCAACAAAATACGTCACCTTGGGCACAGTCCATTCTTGTAAAGGAGTGAAGAAATCCAATGAGCAAGGCAGCAAAGAGAAAAGAAAAAGATAGTCTGATCTCAACTCCAAGTATTATAGTATGGAAGAGTATGGAAAAGAAATGAGTGGGTGGGATTGATAAAGAGATAAGAACATCCAGATTTTATATTGTATCTTACTGAAGAGTATAGGGTGGACTTTCAAAGAGCATCAATTATGGCTACAGTTGAGTAAGGAGACTAGTAAAATAGTTCGATGAACTTTAAGCATTAATCAAACTGGACAGTTTAGGCCTTTGAATGGTGAATGACCCATTGCAGCATACCCTGGCCTCTCCTTCTGGCGCTACAACATTGAGTGACATCTTCTAAGAGGTTACTCAATTCCTTTATACCTTCGTCGGCTTTCTTCAACTTCTGACCACCATCCCTCTTAAGTCTTCTACCCAATCTTCTAACCATCTCTTCCAAGGTATTTTAGACGACATAAATACAATATTTCCATCCTAGTATATCTTTGACTATTTCTATCAGCTTCTTTATCATTCTTTGTCATTCACCGTTATCGATGGCAAGGAAGAATATGTAACTGAAGGGCTTTTTCCCCACATAACAATTTACTATCCCATAAAGAAACTTCTCTAGTAGGTATGGGTGGGGAAGATTAAATTTGGAGTTTATTAAGTATCTATGAGAATGGAAGATATTATAGTCAAGGAACTGACAATCTGCAGATCATGGATGTTCCACACCTGAAAGTTCTTTCACAAGAGCTACTGTTAGTTTAGAAAAGAGCTAAGTGGTCGTTAAGACGTAAACAGAAAGGACCAATGGTGGTCTAACTGAGCGGTCTACCCGAAGCAACGAAATGAATAAAACATGCTATTGATTGGTACAGCAAAACCTGCTTCTATACGCGAGCTTTTCAATGTGGCGCAGTAACCACTCATCATGTTGATGTGGTCGGGAAATGTCTCCGTTGGACCCTTTGATCTTTGCGATGCTGCCTTGTTACAAATTACTAAACTGAAGTAAAGAGCAAAGGATCTAAATGTTATGTAATATAATTTGATGTAAATAACAATCAGCTGTTCGTTTCTCCTTAGATTTAAATACAAGAGAGTTGATCTAAAACATATCATATTACACAGAACAAAGTCATTAGGTAATAATCTTTAGGTGATTTATACATCGTACAAGACGTGAATTTCTCGATCTGTGTTTACTGTCTATATGTAGTATAATGAAACCTATGTGATGGGTCACAAAATCAATGTCGTTTTTTTTACGAATATATAGGGTGTTTCCAAAAATTCGTTCCCAAACTTTAGGAACTTATTCCTTACATCAAAATAAATAAAAAAAATTTGCATAAACATATTTCCTAAAATATTCAGTTTTCTATCTAGCTGCCATTTTGTGTTTTTAACAAAAAAAAAATGTATCTTTCTAACGATAAATAATAATGGAGTGAAATTGTGGCTGCTACTTAGTGTTATAAAGACCCAATTTGAGAAAAATAATCAATCTTCTTCCCGTCTACATTTAAAAATGGCGGCTATTTAAACTTTTTAACGTCAAATATTGGAAAAAACCGATAATTTTACAAAATATTTATTTTATCATTTTAACGACAAACAAGTTTATTTTAAATTCTTTCTAAATAGTTAAATGACAACTAAGTTATCGACAAAAACTAAAAACATTAAATCTTGGTAATTGTCTCCGACATCCAAAATTATCCCAGAATCAAAAATTTGTGTGCGAATTTTGCAAATTTTTACCTTCAAATGTTCCTATAGCTTAAAGGACAACTGAGTTATCGATACACCCAGGTCGAAACAGAAACAGGTCGAAATCGATTAGGAAGCACAAAATGGCAGTTAGATAGAAAACTAAACATTTTAGGAAATGCGTTTATACAAACTTGTCCATTGGTTTTGATGTCAGGAATAAGCTCCTGAAGTTTTGGAACGATTTTTGGAAATAAACAGTTTGAGGTTCACCGAATTCAAAAAAGTTTTTGGAAAGAAGTTTCGTTTGTTTGTCTATCTGGTGTTTGTGTAGTGGTCTACAGCCTAAACATCTAAAGCGATTTAAAAAAAATTTGTTTTTGATAATATTTTGGACGTATCTATACTTTGTCAAGTTCAGGTTGGCGGGTGGACCCGGGACTACCAGAGGCAACCCCTATAATACCTCTCCGCGTCCGTCTGAGCTGTCCGCTGCCTAGGCGATGAGTCACCTACTGGCTGTGTTAATACAAAGGTACACTTTCTTAACAGAATAATAATTTAACATGTTTAAAAGTATATTTGAAATATAATAAAAAAGTTATGAAAAATTATACCAAACTCGACCTGGGTATTATAACATTTAATACGAAATTTATTAAGAATTGTTTACATTGTGACTGCGACTTTTTATTTAGACAATTTAGAAGGCAAGTTTTGAGCTGTAATGAATATTAAAAGCTTCACTTAGTTCAGACCGCTGTAGGTTTAATAGTTAATAAACTATTGTGTAGTATTGTATTTTTATTGTTGTGTAGGATTTGTATTGTATAGTATTATATTCCATTGTATATAGCATAATTATTGTGTATATAACTTTTTTCTCCGAATGCTATTGTAATTTGTATTAAACACATTACAGTATATCTCAGTAAAAGATTTACTATTATTAACAAAAAATTATGGGTCGTCATTTTGGTTCGTAAATTATCGGTAAAAACAAAACCGGGGATGAGGTTGTTACATAGACGAAATTTCTCAAAATCGGCTCTACTGATTTCGTTCAAATTTTAAAGAAATGTGAAGATCAAAAAAGTGTTTGAAGTGAAACTAATTAGAGTTGAGGAATAATAAAATTGGAAAAAAAATTGAACCTTGTACCGGCGTCATTAAGTTACTCAATTTAATACAAATAAGACTTAAGCTGATGATGCCTTTTTGGCACAGATGTAGTAAGCCTATGTAAATATTAGTTTTAAAACAACGTTCATTATTCATTTTCCTTTTTTGACAGACAACTACCAAATTGACATTTCTGGTAACTAATAAGTTTTGATTTTGGGAATGGCTGAGTGAAAACGTTTGAGCATTTTTTTTAATTTTTTTATTTTTTTTTATTTTTTTTTTTTATTTTTTTTTATATGTAGTTTATTTATGTAAGTATCGAACAGTTTACCGACTTTAACCTAGTATACATTTATGTATATTACTTGCACAAAACGAGTTATTACAGGATTAGGTTGGTCTTTGATAAAAATTTTTTTTAAACTGTTTCAAACTGCAGCCATTTTGAAACTTTTCAACCATTTTTCCAATCATGTTTGACGAATATTAAAACCTAGAATACATGTTAAATTAACTAAAATACTGACCTCTAGTTATTACAATTTTTCTTCTCTAAATTTTTAACAATTTTGTGTTTATTACATACAAACACAAACTACCAAAAACCTTTTACAAACTACTGATATTTTATTCTCCTTGCTATAGGCCTATATGGAGTTTCCTTAATTTCCTTTATGCACCGACAGAAGCAATGAGCGGAACATCCTCGCAGCACATGTTCCTAACGTCGCAAGGAACTGACAAATTCTCTCCTATTAAAGAAAATTACTTTTTTTGTCATTATCGTTAAAGCCGCAGTAACGGGCGATAAAATCCTTAATGCGGTTGCCCGAGATGTTATCTTAGCTACTGGAGATGCGTTCTGCATATTTACTGCAGACACTTTGATAAACGCAAAACGTTTCTTACCGTTATCTTAAGGTTGTTTATAAGATATATATTATTCTTATTTCTATTATTATCTTGAAGCTATTAGAACAATGTAATACCCCCGGTATGAAGCTAATACAGGAAGCGAATGTAAGATTTTACTCTCTTACATATGTAAAATAAGATAGAATAAATTATAGGCTAGTCTAGGTCAGGACAGGTCAGGTTAGGTTAGGGTAGGTTAGGTTAGGCTAGGTTAGTGTTAGTTTACGTTAGGTTAGGATGGGTTAGGCTAGGTTAGATTAGGTTAGGGTAGATTAGGTTAGGCTAGGTTAGGTTAGTTTACGTTAGGTTAGGATGGGTTAGGCTAAGTTAGATTAGGTTAGGGTAGATTAGGTTAGGCTAGGTTAGGTTAGTTTACGTTAGGTTAGGGTAGATTAGGTTAGGGTAGATTAGGTTAGGCTAGGTTAGGTTAGTTTACGTTAGGTTAGGGTGGGTTAGGCTAGGTTAGATTAGGTTAGGGTAGATTAGGTTAGGCTAGGTTAGGTTAGTTTACGTTAGGTTAGGATGGGTTAGGCTAGGTTAGATTAGGTTAGGGTAGATTAGGTTAGGGTAGATTAGGTTAGGGTAGATTAGGTTAGGGTAGGTTAGGTTAGGCTAGGTTCAGTTAGTTTACGTTAGGTTAGGATGGGTTAGGCTAAGTTAGGTTAGGTTAGGGTAGATTAGGTTAGGGTAGGTTAGGTTAGTTTACGTTAGGTTAGGATGGGTTAGGCTAGGTTAGATTAGGTTAGGGTAGATTAGGTTAGGCTAGGTTAGGTTAGTTTACGTTAGGTTAGGATGGGTTAGGCTAGGTTAGATTAGGTTAGGGTAGATTAGGTTAGGGTAGATTAGGTTAGGGTAGATTAGGTTAGGGTAGGTTAGGTTAGGCTAGGTTAGGTTAGTTTACGTTAGGTTAAGATGGGTTAGGCTAAGTTAGGTTAGGTTAGGGTAGGTTAAGTTACAAGCGGATATATTGGTTTGAAATCCCCTTAGGTATGATCTCTCTCTCCCCCTCTCTCTATCTGTTTGGCGTCTATCGCCTTTAACAATCAACCGGTGAAACGATTTTATTCAAATTTCTTTGTGCGTATATTTTGGCTATATCTCGGGATATTGTTTTCAATTTTTCGATAATTCCCGATTTGAAAAGTAGCTGCCACAAGGTTAAAAACATAAAATATTGTTTAAATGTGTGACGCGTTCGATGGCAGGGTTACATCTTGGTACCACAGTGGTTGGATTCTTGGTTGTGGTTTGGGTTTCGGTAACTGGAACAGAAAGTTCACGGACATGCAAGAAAGGCTTAGACCTTCGGCAAGTAAAGCAGACGCGTTAACCCAGACGTTGAGGAGTAGAGCCTAGGATCCGTACGAAGACGTACGTGCAACGACAACTAACCCAACCTTTTCATTCGTCATCTAAATAGCACAATGTCGGGCTAAATGACTTTGGTTCGTAGTGTTACGAGATGTCCCCGGAAAGCTGTTTAACCCACATTAAATCCGGTTCTATTTATTACCTAGTTCTAAGATTTTATGGTCAAAGAAAATGGTTCAGGTATCTGTAGAGGAATTGGCAAGTTATTTAAAGTCTCTTTATTGTTAACATTATAAATTAATCATCAATGCTGGTTGGTTGGGCGGGGTTAAAGGTGGTAAGTTCTATTATTCAAGAGAGACCCGCGGGCCTGAATTGCAAAACGTGGTGACTAAGATAGGCTTTATATTAGTTCGGCCATTAACCTCCTCTTTAATAACTACTATTTACAAATGTAACTTCTAAGGGGGGGGGGAACATTGATTGGCATCTCTCTAAAAATACAGGTTCGTAAGTTATCGTTAAAAACAAAACAATAAGGCTTTGTTTACAGTAACTAAAACGCATAGTTTAGTTACTGTATCAGTGAGGATGGCGACTTTGTCGTTGAAACGCGTTTGATTAAGTAAACGTAATTTTTGTGAGATCTTGTGTTCGAGTTTTATTCTATCTCACACATTTTAATAATTAAACTTCCAAACTAAAAATGTGAAAAATAGTTGTTAAGCGTCCATCTTGCTCCAGATTATAGACTGGACTCCTGCGTTGGACTACTTTCACACCACTTTCCTTCCCAAATACTCTAGGCATTTGTGCGTGCCTTTGTAATTGATCTGGGTGACCTGTCGCATTAAGTTAAATAGGACAGCGTCACAAGGCCATTTTAATAATATCACAAGGTATACCAATATTAAAAAATAATTGTTAGTTTAGAATAAATATAATTAAGAACATTCTTTGTTCCATCCTTTCCTTTGATAACGGTACAGTTTACAAGAAGTTCATACAAATAAATCGTTAGGTAGTAAACCCGTTGGAATTGTACCCTTCTTATTAGTTGACCAGCGTATGATCTCTATTCAACTAGATCTTGTCTTTTCTTGTGTTGTGCAGATCTGTTGACTTGTGGTTTTACCTGATCACGTTTTTATTTAGTCTTAGTTATTTCGACAGTTTAGGCGTGGTGTTTTCTTATTTTTCAGGTTCCAGTTTTAGTTTCGCATGAATTACGAAGATATGTTAACCTCTTTCATGTTTTATCGTCTTCTAAATTTTCTCTATTGATCACGAGAGTTGATTTATATTCTCTAAACGTTGAGAATATATATTTATTTACATAATTGATTCAAAAACTCCAAATAAAATGCATCTTTATCCAGTGACTTTATAACGTTTTGTATTCAGAAAACAAGCGCTGAGAAGAAACACTTTCGCCAGCCTGAGAGTCTACACAGAACTCAGACATTCTTTTTTAAGACGAAAAACGTCGCAGTTATCATTGCCTTAAAAATGAAGAAAAACCAGACCCTTAGCTCTCTAGACCCCTACCCTGTAATAGTATCAAGGTCAGAAGGTAGTCAAGAAAGAACAGATAGGATAGATGAAAGCGATAGATGTAAGCCATAAAGAAAGGTATCAATCTCACATCAAGATACCACACCCGTATTCAAAAATCTGAATTTTATCAGATAATACCACCGGATAACTACGCAATCTTCTTATTCTTGTATTCAGTAACTTAAAAGAAGTAATCATTTTACAGGCCCTTAGGGCCTCACTTGAGTAAATACGTAGCAATCCCGATGACGCCTAGCTAGATCAACACTTTCTTTCAGCAGTCTTGGGTTAGTTTCTTCTCTTTCATTTATCCTATCTCTTGGCAAACTCTCGTACTCTTCTCATTCTGACGCTATTAAAGTATTCGACTCTTATTTTATTTTAAAATAAAGTTTCTAACCTTTGTTTCCGTCGAGTGACCTCTTTTTTGCAATCGTGACGCGTTTCGGGACTTTTATCCCATCTTCAGACACAGATATATTAATTTAAATTACTCGACCGAGTTCATCAAACACTAAAATTATTCATAAAAACACACGCAAAACGCACATATCACATTAAAAGTCCTATTTGGTGTACACCTTCTGGCTACCGGACGTCAACTGACCATCTGTTATCTCGCGCACTCCGAACCTGTTCTTACCGCGGGCTTCTTGAGAACGTGTCTTACAATTCTTATCGCCGTGTCGTACAAGGTATTTGAGTCGAAATTTAGTTGGTCGTTCATAAGGATAAGGATGTGACCTGGACCTGGATGTGACCTGGATACTGAGAATGAATTAATTATTTTATGTTCCTTCCTCTTTTTTTTTATATAAGGCGATGACGATCGAAAGGCTTTAAACAACAAAAGTAAAACAAAATTAGCTTGTAGCGATTTATATGTAGGATGTTTCGTGGTACGATTTTAGCGAGTTAAATTGAAACTTCCTAAAACAGAGAGAAAATAAGTTCGCTAACTCGCACAGCTAAAACGGCCCTACTATAATCCTACGTGAGAATTAGAAGCACAATAATTCTAGAATTTTATTTTCGTGTTAATTAACAAAGTGGTTCAAGTTTCTTTGTTATAAAGAAACCCAAGTCCTACTTGATCATAAATAATTAAATTGTACTTTGTACCACCATCAGAGCGTGACGTAAAACATAACCATAAACCAGAATGACTTTGACAACTGCCACGAGACTCATACTAGAGTAAATATACTTAACTAATGTAAGGATGTCAAGGTCGAACACCGGCTAGCGCTAGTCGGGACAACTAGGCTAATTAACACAACCATAGTTTTGTTTACAACATAATCATATAGATACGCTATCTTTCCCATAACATAACCCCACTTCTACTTAGTCCACGCGTCTTATCTAATTTATTATGCCTTAATGTTCTGCTTTGTGAAAAATATTATCAGGGATTTATTCAAAATTTTAACATAAAGGAAACAAGTTGACGCGCTAAATTAGGCTACTTACCCAGCCCCATCAGAAAATGTAAATAGATACTCTGTAAATGTAATACTCAAAAATGGGTTTCTTGTCCCTTGAAGGAAATGTTAAATTGTATTGGTAAATCAAGGGAACTTCCTCGAGATTGCTTAAATAGTTGTCACACAGGTTTACTACTACTGTTTGACGTCGGCTAGGCCCTAATGTGTAGGCCTATATATTAAAAAGTCTCCACTCGCTTCGCTCGTGTTAGTATCTCGACAATGACGTGATTCGAAGCTGTAATGGAGCCTCCATCCACTCGCTGCGATATTGTCGGAGATTCGGCCTTAGCTGATCTAGGAATTGCACAAATTTCGAAATTACATTTTTTTTAGGGTTCGAAATTACATTTCTGTAAGAATTCGAAATTACATTTTTGTTAGGGTTCGAAATTATATTTCTGTTAGAATTCGAAATTACATTTTTGTTAGGGTTCGAAATTACATTTCTGTTAGGGTTCGAAATTACATTTTTGTTTGGGCTCGAAATTACATTTCTGTTAGAATTCGAAATTACATTTTTGTTAGGGCTTAAAATTTCATTTTTGTTAGGGTTCGAAATTACATTTTTGTTAGGGTTCGAAATTACATTTCTGTTAGAATTCGAAATAACATTTTTGTTAGGGCTTAAAATTTCATTTTTGTTAGGGTTCTAAATTACATTTTTGTTAGGGTTCGAAATTACATTTTTGTTAGGGCTTAAAATTTCATTTTTGTTAGGGTTCGAAATTACATTTTTGTTAGGGTTCGAAATTACATTTTTGTTAGAGGGTTTAAAATTACATTTTTTTAGGGTTCGAAATTGCATTTGTGTTAGGGTTCGAATTTACATTTTTGTTAGGGCTTAAAATTACATTTCTGTTAGGGTTCGAAATTACATTTTTGTTACGGTAGAGCTTAAAATTACATTTTTGTTAGGGTTCGAAATTAAATTTCTGTTAGGGTTCGAAATTACATTTTTGTTAGGGCTTAAAATTACATTTTTGTTAGGGTTCGAAATTACATTTTTGTTAGGGTTCGAAATTACATTTTTGTTAGGGTTCGAAATTGCATTTGTGTAAGGGTTCGAAATTACATTTTTGTTAGGGTTCGAAATTACATTTTTGTTAGGGTTCGAAATTACATTTTTGTTAGGGTTCGAAATTACATTTTTGTTAGGGTTTGAAATTACATTTTTGTTAGGTTTACAATTTAAAAATTACATTTTTTCACAATAACTTCGCTATTTGTCATCGAGAGATCGGGGGTTGATACCTGTACTGTATGTACAGAAATATACAAACGTTTATCTAATTTCATGTTTTATACAAATATAAACATTACATGACAAGAACAAAAACTGTTTAAAATGGCCACCATTTAGAGAGTTTCAACAGTGTCTCTATAAGAAACGTGAAAATCAGTCAAAAAAGAAAGTTCGATTTTTTTTTTTTTTTTTACCAAACTTACCCAACACTTGGTAATTGAAGATTCTCAACAAAATAGGTTATTTGAAATTCATATTTCATATTCTTCCTAATAATCTTATTAGCCTATCTCACTTGTGAGATTTTATTCTGTCCGTGATCGATCTACTAAACATTTTCCCTGGTAGATTTTCAGTATTTTAGAATAGGTAACAGTAGACTGCATTCTTGTGTAATCATTCTTCTAAACTCAATATAGCCTCTTTAATTAATTCTTCTAAACTCAATTTAAAGTCATCTAAATATAATTGTTAAGATAGCAAATTACATTTAGAAAGTAACATGTTGGCACTAGAGACGTACTTTATTTACAATCGTCATCAGTTAGAAACAAAATAATGATGTTACTTCGCGCAGTTTAATTTGTTGTGTAAACTTTTCTAAGTGCGTTCGGAAATAATATTACAGATGATATAGTATTTGTCGCAAAACATTCGCACTCAAACATCCATTACTTTAATGTATACAGGGTTGCCAACCTAAACAAATAAAGCTTGTATCCACACTTGAAATTCAGAGCTGTTTACTTTCTCGATATAGGATATCAGGGTGTGCTGAGAGAGAGATATTTATACCCATATATTAGACGTTGGCAAAGTGATATGTAGTAGTCAGTAGGCTACTGTTTGATCATAATAACGTACTTTGAATTATCAAAAAGGTTATCACAGTAAATTGTCGAGAGAAACAAATTATCGAAGTGAATTATTAAAGATTATTTAAAGAATATGCTACTATATAGATATAAATGGTGTGACATAATGGGGGTTCAATTATTCAGGAATAGTTTAAAATGAAGGAAAATTTGCTATAAAGAAATGTCGAAAAAAACAATTAGTTTTCCGTTTGCTTTCTATTTGTGTTTTTTAGAAAACATTTTAAAATTTGTAAATGGATGATATTCTGAGTTCTAATTTAAGATACACATTTTTATATAACTTTTACTAATATATCAAAAACTAATTATCAAAACAGTTAAAATAAAAATATACAAAAGACAAATTTATTGTATTTTCAAAGATATACATAACAATATCAATATTTTAATTACAGTTCAAAGGATACAAAGTTATTGATAAAAGTAATATTTCTTGGTAATTGACTACATTACCTAGAAATTCACAATACCGGTTATTATTCATTATTATTGGTCGTATTATAAGTTACACTTTAAGAATGGAGTAACACTTTGTATT
Source organism: Aphrophora alni (assembly GCA_963513935.1). NCBI lineage: Eukaryota > Metazoa > Arthropoda > Insecta > Hemiptera > Aphrophoridae > Aphrophora > Aphrophora alni. The sequence goes on from OY740774.1 coordinate 75,550,674, forward strand.
AGCTTGAAAATTCTAAAAGAGAGGTTAACATTTTTTTAAAATGTTGGTTCTAGGCTACTCCTGATTTTTATCATAAAGGTAAATTACCATTTACGCTTAGATTTAGTTGATCACACTGCGAAGCTAGATTAGACTCAATTGCAATAAACTAATATGGTGCAAAATATAAAAATTTATCAACACATTAGTTTAACCCTTCTATCTCCTGTCAAAATCGATGGAGGAAAGTAATTAAAGGGGAAAAAAGATGGGGACAATCATGAGTTTCTGTTAGTATTTAATTTCGTGGATGAGTAAATGAGAAAGTTAGTGCAATGTTAATGAAATTATATATAGAAGAGGAAATATAATTGTAACCGTTAGATACGTGAGCGTTTTGAAGTCGTGTCTACTGTAGATTTCACTTTCAGAATGCAGTACGGAAAGATTCAATATATTTCAAATATATTGTGTCCACTGTCCTGGTGGCCGATTGCAGGCGTTACGTTCGATTTCAAAATCTTCCATAGATGATAGACTACATTTATTTTTGTATATTTAAATAACATTCAGGAATCACTAATAACATTGACCAATAAACGTCAATAGTTCCGAGGGGTTGAAGCTACACCAAAAGGTTTTAGAAACTGTAATAATTAAGAACTAAAAATGCAAAAGTTAAAATATTTCCAATATGAGCATTTTTAGCAAAAAAAGTTTGTATTCAAAAATTCAATTATATAAAATCGAGATGTATTATAGATAAATTAAATCGTTTTCCACTACAAAAGATTTATTTAAAAACACTTGTGAATTCAAAAACAAATTATTAATGTAACCACTTATTAAATAAACCTAACGCAGAGGGAAATTCCTTACTTGCTCATAACATTTGAACCACACCCAATAAAACCACAGTGTTCGTTATTCGTTCGATGGTATAAAGCAAAAATAAAATTTAATAATCAAGTATGGCGTGTATGAGGAAGAAACAAAACAACTGATCGCCTAGACAGTGGATGCCACACGTTGACGCGTCGTCAGTGCCTGATGTTTTTGATCTGACTGATAGCACAAAGACTAAGACCTGTACTCCATCATGAACGTGAAATCGACATTAGTGTTTTACATTTACTGTTAAAGCTCTGAATAGATGGTGAAAATAACAATTTCATACAAGTACAAAGACTTTGAAGCTATAAGGACGTCTTATGACATTTAATACTGTATGAAAAGCATTGGTTAAACATCTCTCTTTCTCTCACTCCCTCAGGGGCTAACTATAGTGAGTATAGCCTTGCCAATCCCTAAGGAATCTATCTGGATCTATGATTTTTTTCATGTGGTCTTGAGTTAGATATCCTTCTCTTTCATGTTTCCTGTAAGGTCTCTCTTGATTAACTCTTGTTCTTTTCCAACGATGACACTAGAGTATTTTTTATTATTATACATTTTTTGGATATTTGCCATCATTTGTGTGTTAAAAATTCAAAACACGACGTTTCGGGAATAAGAATCAATTCCCGTTATCAAGTGACTAAAAACTAAAGAAACATGAAACTATAAACTAAACCTATGTGAGAAGTAAAATTAAATAAGAATACCACCAACCTTAATATCAAAGCATGCATCTCAGAGCTGAAACTGAGAAGTCAAAAAACACAATCACGGTAAACACACAACTAACGGCAAGTATGTGTTGTTGTATAAAAGACAAGCAACAAGTGGCGTGGTCCAAAAGGCGTGACAACCTGTTAGAGGAGTGGCCTATTGTTAGTTGTATTAAGCTTCCTGGCACGAGAGCGGGTTACAACCCCTTGTGGCGATTTAACAGGTAAAATTTCATGTTTTACTACTAAAGATTCTAGTTTCATGTTTCTTTAGTTTTTAGTCACTTGATAACGGGAATTGATTTTTATTCCCGAAACGTCGTGTTTTGAATTTTTAACACACAAATGATGGCAAATGTCCGAAAAAATGTATAATAATAAAATTGAACTTCCATCATTAACAAATAACATCAAACAGAGAACTAGAGTATTCGTGGGCAAGACGTCTTTATTAATGTTCATTTCTTTCTTTTTATATAATACGATAATGACCGAGAGGTATTCACCTTTAAACTAAAAAAAAAAAAAATATTAATTTTTTTGATAATAATTAAAATAACATGTCTCATAATTCATTTTACAGCTTAAGTCGTTTTATAATGGTAAAATACATCTCAACTGATAGAATTAAAAAAAAAAATTGTAGACAACAAATAAAAACTTCTAATCTCATTTTAATATCTATTCGTTTCAGGAAAAATCAAGGATAACCGGCTTATATCCTGAAAGAGTAGAACATTTTCTCGCTGTTTCATGAATCACTTCCATCAGTGGTAAAGTTTTGTTTAGTATAAAGTCAAATGTAATTAAAACACGAAAATCATTTTTTAAACTCTAAAATTTTCATTATAATTGATAACGGAAAATATTTCCCTCCTACCCTTACTCTAATCCCATAAGTCGACGTAACCATCTTGGTACTTATCCAGCCCCATCACACAATATAATTCAAGCAGTGCCTCAAAATGTAACAAGTTGGTTTCTTGAACCTTCTAGGAAATATTAAATTGTATTGATAGATCTAGGCTAAGTTTGTTACACAGGTTTCCTGAACCTCGTAGTTATGTAGGTCTATATCATTACTTCCTTAACATGGACTAAACCTGAGTAGGCCTTGAAGTTGTACATATATAAAGAAGTTTCCACTCGCTACGCTCGTGTCAGTGGTTCGACTCTACAGGAACTATACGAGAGTCACAATCTTTAGTTTGGTTAGGATTCGAAATTACATTTTGTACAATAACTTCGCTATATATCAACGTCGAGAAGTGGTGTTGGTACCATTACATACAGAATTGAAATCTGAAAAAATTTATCTAATGTAATGTATAATAAGTTAAAAATCACAAGAGATATTAAAAACTAAAATATCCGCCATTTTTCTGATTTTTAAAACGAGTTTCCTAATTTTTTTTAGGTTTCTATATGAGCATATTGTAGTTCCCTTCACAAAATGCCACAACTTCCTTGACGTCGGTTAGATTTGTATATAGATTAACAGTCGTCACTCGCTTCGCTCGTGTCAGTTTCGGCTCTAGTGCTCGCTACTAATGTTCGGACTTAATCTTTGAGGTCGCTATCGTACAGCTGACAACGTCGACGGACGGAAGGTGTGTCAAAATCACTTTTTCGGTTGTTGTGATACTACGAAACGTGGAGATCAATAAAAAGAGAGTTTGAACTTTTTGAAGATTACCAAAGTTACCCTATACTTTGTAAACTGGATAAATAAATTAGGTGAGGAAACACCATTTTTTTTTTTTTTTTTTTTTTTTTTTTTTTTTTTTTTTTTTTTTTTTTTTTACAAAATTTTGGTTGTGACTCAATAGTATCGACTTTTATTACAATTGTGAAAAAATGAATATCATTTTGAGTCATTTTCTATTTTAAAGAAGTTAAATTTTAAACTAGTTAAAATATTTAGTTATTTATTTAACATCTTTGGATAAAGTCTTACTGCCAGTCAAATTAAAACCTTAAAAAACTGATTCCCTTGGAACTACATTTTTCAAAAACAGCGGATCGTACAAAAATTATAAATATTGCAATGTTGGTAATATTTTTTAAGTAGTTTCATTCATTTTTGTCAGTGGTGAAAACAAATCTTCTGAATTACAAAAATTCATCAAAGATCTGTACTTAAAGTTGTAACAGTTTACAGAAACAGAACAAATTTTATCTTTATAGGTCAGTTAATTTCCAAAATATTAACAATTTTTTATTATGCCATTTTAGACAATTCACATCTTGTACTAGGATAAATTGAACTAAATTAAAATAATAGCGGATTTCAATTTCTTTTGATGTGAAACATGTAATACGACGGTGCGAGATTAAGAGCGACTCTTGCGTAGCGTCGCTCTGGATGGTCAATTGCTCCTTGTAGTTCCTCTCTGCGCCACGAGTAACATACAGAGTAAGTTGCATTGGTAACAACAATATTTTTATTTAAATGTGGAGTTTTGTTTGTTCTTTATGAATACATATGTAAAAATATGTAAGTATTTTAGTTGATGTGATTGTATGTTGTTTTCTTAAAATTAAGTTTCTATTATCTGAGACATGGCTTCCTTTCGAAGAATCCGTACAGTTACCTAACTTCAATTGTACAGCTAAAGTAAAACGACAAACTGTTAAAGCTGGTGGAATTGACATATATCAAAACTTAAATATTTAATTTATTAATACATTGTACCATAGATCCTGCAGAAATCCTGTTAGTTGGCGATCTGTGTGCTTCCATAATTATAATGGAAGGTGAAAGAGAAGTTCTTATAGTTGTTGTGTATAATTCACCTAATCAAAAACTCAATAATATCATTTCATTTTTACATTAAAGATTACTTCGATACAGTCGCAGAACAATTTACACGAACTATCATTAATTTTAGCAAGAGACTTTGATGTGAATTTTGCAAAACATGAAACAATGCCACTGATTTCTTTCCTTAAGGAAGAATTTCACTTGGACAATAATATCAACCCCAGTGAAACTACAACTATATATGGAACGACAATAGATGCAGCATTCATTAGATACCTTGATATCGTTATGTCTAACACTTTCGTCGCATATTTCAATTAGTCTATCATCGACAAATTGTCACTTTGACACCATCGACAGTTACTATTACTGACGTTACACCTGGCAATATTTACAATAATATATTTCTATTGTGTATTTTTGTAAAAATATAATAATCGCTTTATTTACAAAAATGTAAACATTTGTTTATTTTTATTATTATATCCTTCAAATGCCATTTTATCTTTTTCATAATTTTTATAAAAATGGACGCCTTTTTACATCTGCCAGGCGTCCCGTGAGGGCACACTTTTTCTTAATCTTCTGGAATACCCTGTTAATCCCAAACAGCTACAATAATAAATGTACAATACCTGACCATATTAATAGTTTATACATCGATCGTATAATGATAGACATTAATTAAAAAACTTGAAGTAACTTAAGACCCGAGCAGGAGGCGAGTGTCTTAAACTTAAATGTTAATAGCTGCATACGATCCCTCCATAGACTACTTTATATAGGGAAATATAGTGTTCGAAAATAAGAAATTATTTTGATCAAGGGGATATACGTGAAACTCTAAATGACTATAGATATAGCAATATTAAAATAACTTTAAAAATCAACTCCTAGAACATTTATTAACATACACATAGAAAATATACAGTTATTAGGATTTGTCTAAATAAATTAAAAACAAAAACCTCCAGTTGTAGATCCAGGTAATTCCCCCCCTTCCGGAATTACCAAACCGATAATGATTATAGTAGGTCCCCTGTAGGTCTCTATAAATAACAAATAAATAGCCAAGAACAACCGCTGAATAAAACGAATATAAAGGTAAAATATGGGGAGATTTTAATTTAAACCTAATTATGAACCTTCATTCAATTCTTAAATGAGGCATAGTATCAAAATACACATTCAATTATTTTCATTTGATTTTTCACTGGCATAAAACATAAGCAATACATAATTAAAAAATAATAATATCAATTAACGCATGGCCCTGATAGAAAGGTCTATTTAGTATCAATGGGTTTATTTCGTAGAAGATGGGGGGAGGGTAAATATACCAGTTAAAAGTACAAAACCTGTCATTTATTATGACAAAGTTACAAAATGACTTATTAAACGCACCATTCGCAAAATGACCTCCATTAGAGTTAATGTATTGTTAATGATCACAGGCACTCCTTGAAATCTATGGAGGTCTTCATCTATGGCCGTAATTTCTTGATCTCTTCTTGCAACTCCTGCAGAATCCTCAACATTTCTAGTATACTCAAAATGGATGTCTTTCAAACATCCTCACCTCCTCAATAAGAAAGATCGGTTAATATCCCAAACTCTTGTGTTTGAACTTGGTATGGATCCAAGAAATGTTTACTTCCAACAACACAAAGCCACCTCTCAAAAGACTCGTGACGTCATGAATTTTGTCATAAATGCGTTCACCTCTGTCACCTCAAGGTTGGTATCATTGCATTGTCTTCTGTTCATCTAATCTTTCCATTGCCAACTTCTTCTTGTGGAGATATTTGATATTTTCCTTGTTATTGAAAAGTTAAAAACCTCTCGCCATCATCATCTTATAAAAAAAAAAAAATTAAGAAAAGAACATAAAATAAACACCCCAAGTCTTAGAATACATTAATACCGTCAGTGTCGGAAAAGAACAAGAGTTGGACAAGGCCGGATAGGAAAAAGTGAAATATTGAAATCTAAACCAAAACTACGGGTAATGTTGTAGCGTACAATACGGCATAGTAGTGGGCGTTGGATGGAAGCACCGGGGTCTCTAATTTGTGAATTTCAATCCACACAATGAATTGTAATTTTGTATGTAAAATCAATGTTTAGAGGAAATAAATTACTTGTTTGTACTTTTATCTGGCGTATTATTATTTTCCCTCTCCTTCCCTTACGCCTTGAAAATTAGGAAGTCGCACGCCATTCTTTACCAGAGTACCTCCTAAGTATTTTATAAATTAATACGAAAAGATAATGGGACTTTTTACTTTATCCAAAACGATTTATTATCATTTATTGAAGTTAATATATTCCAAATAAAATTTTAAAAAGAAAAAAAAACACTCTTCTGCTTAAACTTCTTTATTGTTTTATTATACACGTGTAAAATACTTTCGTATGTACTTTTGTTTTTAAGTAGACCATAGATATGTTAATTCCATTGTTAGAATATGTATTGATAACAGTTTCGTGTCATACTCAAGGCCTATTGCCTCAGATTTAATACATTTATAATTATAACTCTTAAACGTACAGTCCCCTCCAGTGACACATTTATCCTTTAGTAAGTAAGGGCGTGTCAATCCCGAGGTTCATTGCTGGGTCTACTAATTTTTTTCTTATTGTCTTAGATTAGATCCATCTGTTTCATTGTTCCTACCAGGTCTTCCTAGATAAACTATAGTTCTCTTCCGATCCTAAGACCTTTAAAGTATTCGAAAGCTAGGGGTCTTTATTTTATTTATATTTGTATGAGGCGATGATGACCGAGAGGTTTTTCAACTAAAAACAACAGAAGGGAAAAGTACAGTGTAAAGTCCCCTCTAACTATTTTTGTTAAGGGAATCTTAATTTGGGTATAAATTATACTTTTTGGCATTTTAACTGTAAGTGTTTAACCCTCTCTGTGGGAACTATCTGAAATAGTCAAGAGAAGAGGTTATTTAAAAACGCTTTGGTATGTACAAAAAAATAATGGCATCAACGTATTTCTGTTCAGTGTATTCAAATTTTTTTAAATCTCCGAAACGAATTTTCCATATAAAACGTCAATCAGTTTTAAACAAACAAGTTATTGTGATTTAATGCTCCTTTTGGAGTAGCTATGATGTAAATTACGATTTGTAAGCCCTATAATTAACTTAAAAGTATGAAGATAGAAGTATTTTTGAAATTAACAATTTTAATTATAATTAAGGCTTTATTTAGGTAAAAAAGATAAAATTACATATTGAAGATAATATTGTATATAAAAACAGATCCAATCAGATAATTACAATCTAAGCCATTGTTTGATAATCTATCTGTTTTTTAAATAACAGATAAAATAAAATTGAAGTTTTTTTGTTTATAGTACTGGATGTACTTTAACAGAACATACAATCTACGCATTTTTGACCCTTTCTTTAACTATAGTCGAAATGTTAATAAAACATATGTATATTGTAAAATACTCCAAAAGGAACATTAAATAATTAAAAGGCTGATAAAAACTGTGCTATAATATTGCAAATACAGTCGAGAGTTGTGTTTTAAACTTTACACGGACATTTTATATTAATTCAATAGAAGTTGACGCTCAAATAAAATATTTACCATTGTTGTATCAAAGATTCAAAAACATGACCTGGAAAGAGTTTTTTTTAAGGTAAATACTCAAAAATAAGAACTCTTATAATTTTTTTTTAAATCATACTCGTATTTATCGAAATTAGACGTTTCAGAAAACCCCAAAAAAGAAATATATAAAACCACTTTCAATGAAATCTGGGATGGTATAAAATCAAAATACAAGACTTCATTACCTCCAAAATTCATATTTTCCGCATAACATAATATAATTTATTTAATATATATATATATATAGGGCTAGAGGGAAGAAGAGGCCAAGAACTTGACCCCTTCTTCCTGCTAGGGCATTATTTTCAATCTATTATTTAATAGTGACTAGACCCATTTTCCCAACAAATATACTTTATATGAATGTGAAGCACTAAGCCAGGTCTACCACAATCCAACAATAACTACCTTTGTGGAAAAAAGTGACTTGGCCCCTTTTTCCCTCTAGCCCTTTATATATTAACCTCTAAATAATAAAGATCTTAGTGGATGTTTGAAACAATTATAAGAATATTATGATTCTTGTTTTCTATCGATAACTCTATTATTTCTCAACCTACAGAACAATTAAAATTAATTTAACCGTTACCCTATCAGTTATAACACCGTTTACCCTAGCTCTAGTTTAAATTTCACCTGTATTTCAACTTTAAAAAAAAAGAAGAAAAATCGCCTCTGGAAATAGTTTTAATTTAATTTTTTTAAACATTTAAGTAGCTCCTAAATAGATTGAATCAAAAACTGATGAAGTAAATTATTGCATTCTTTATTTTGTTTGTATAATTGACTACCTGTCAATTTCCAAAGTTCCCGTACCCAGGAGTCAGTAGATCATAAATATAAATTTAAACATATTTTATATGAAACTCATTTACATAGATCACACATATGATTTTGATCACTAACTCTAGCTTTATGTATATTGACAGAAATCTTCTGCGTCCCGTTCTATTTAACGGCAGGAGTATTTATTTGTACGTAAAGAAATAACCACTTAAATTTAGTGATACTGAACACACGATAAAAGCTAATTATATATTATAAACTATACTGTATATGTAAATTTAAAAGCATGATAGAAGAAAAACTTGCGAAAGTAGGTCGACTTTAATCAATAAAGCTTTCAAATCAGGAGAATAATGATGAGGTTATTAAGGAGAAATATTCAAGCTTAGCAAACCAAATAAGAATAATTTAAAATGTATTTCGAGAATACGAACGAAAATCTATTAGATTTACAAAAGCGTAGGAAAATCCTGTACACAAATTGGATATCGGTATAAGAGAGAATGTTGTATTTTAAAGTTTTTAATAATGTAATCCATTAATTGTTCCCCATAACAATTCATTTTTATAAAAAAACTAATTAAGTTTTTATTGATTTCAATTACAATAAACAGCATATAACGACATTAATTAAAACAGATTGATCTAAGTTCCCACACCAATCCACAAAATCATAACGAAAAATACTTTTTTAATATTTTAAATGGCAAAGTTTATTTCACCTCTAATTGTACAACATTTCAACACTAATTGGAACTGAAAATTTTCAGAAATAGGCTTTTTTTCACCGACTGCATTTCGTCTGTAATCTTCTTTATATTAATGATTTCTTACGAGAAATATTTAGTATAGAATATCATCCCATATATCATATCACCCGCCAGTTTTCTCATATGGCGATCAGCTCTAAATTTTCTTTTGGGAACTTCTATTTTTATAGCGATTTGGGATAAAACACATTATATAAAGACATTTTTATTCAGAAATTGATAAATTCAAGCTATTTCCACAGACTATTTATTTATTTTTCAGAGTCAAATTCAAGTGAAATATAAACGAGAGCTTGATTAAAATGTGTAATAACACTACTGTTATTTTTATTTGTTCTGAATAACAGTTATGAATAGGAAAACAAATCATAATTTTCTTGTAATAATCTAGAATATTCACTGGCTTATACCACCTCTTATTACTTGAGTAAAAAAAAATATATAAAAAAATGTTTCATTCATCCTATTAATATTTTTTATACATTAGAGTCTATTTATGTTTCGATTTTAAATTCGGTTCAACTGTTTAAGATACCTACAGAAAATAGACCTCTGAACCCAACTTAAACTTTGTATTATCACAACTTTCACAGCTTAAAGCTCCTAAATGGTTAAAGATATCGAAAATTATCAAAGAACAAAAGTCTAAAAATAATATATTTTATCAAATATCGTCATAAATAATAAGAGTTTTATAATAAAATTTAGAGCTCACCGCCATATTGGAAAAATGGTGGATAATATGGTAACACCTCTAGTTTTAACTCAAAAAAATGCTGGGGTTACCTCTTAACGTTATTTTGTAACGTTTGCACGTATCAAATAAAAACTGTGATCACGCCTGTTTCAATCACGCTATATATAACAAAGCTTCCCTTGGGTCATTAATTCGTCCAAATTGTATAAAGCGTATTTCATTGAAATCAAAATTTAATGACGTCTATAATTTTCATTTTAGTTTAGTGTAAAAAAATTATTAATCCTTAATTTTTTTTTTACTGGTAGTTTTACAGTTTAGTTGGAAGTTTTTTTTCCTAACAGTTAAACTTTTCAAGATGTCCGAATTTCGATCACCCTGTATAAGAACGTCAACACCTCCTTAAGAACTTAAATTATAAACAAAAATGTTTAAAACAACATCCATGACGTTCTATTCCATTGAAGAATAAAAATATCTAAATTTATACGAGTATTTATAATTTTGACTCGTCTATTCTATTTGTCAAATATATCCCCCCCCCTTAAAAACGAGTTAGACAAATTATTTTAAGTTATCAAAGCACCCTTATATAATAATTACAAATAAATCAGTTTTAATTTTTGACAATTACGATTCCTTTTTGTTTTAAATACATTAAGTGACAACATTAGATACACAATACTGTATATAAAATTGAGTCACGTGTTACAGCTATTTTCCTAACCTCAATACGAAAACATTTCCTCAGTTATTTTATTTTTAACTTGACCTGTGTGCAGGAAGGAAAGAAACAATTAACACTGACATTTAATACACACGTGAAACCTCGGGACGTACAAACACAAGTGTTTCTCACTCCATGTAGTGTCCAAAGCAAATGTTGCCAATATAATTCCCTAAACAAATGTTTGATCAATGAGTCACTCTGTGTACATACGATGCACACAGACTCGAGCCGATGTGTATTTTCAGAATGTAATTCCGCAGATCGGATGTGCCATTAAAGCTATTAGAGGAAGAGAATATCACGAACAACGAGTCAATATTAACTCGAGACAAACAGTTTCTCAGTAGGCCTACACCATATCGCTTGTGTCAATAGACTCGATGAAATGCTGTGTTTAGATTGTTAGAAGTCGTCTTGGGGTTAGTTGAATAGAAGAACACTGAAGTGTAAATAATATTGTTGTAATTACACTCCTGATATGGCAGTATTGAGGCTTAAATAATCATTTTTATGATGAAAAGTGGTACCGATATCGAAGGTTCGAATCTTTCCCAAAGCTATCTATTGTAAGTCAGAGGGTGGGCCCACATTAAATAAACGGTGGTTAGCAAAAATGGAAGTTAATTTGTTAGGATATAGTTCTCTCTCTCTATTCAAGAAAGGAACTAATGTTAGAGGTTCAAATCATATCCAGGACACAAGACTTTTCTTTGCGACTTATGGTAAGGCGGAGGGAGAGCTCTCATTAAGTAAACAGTGGTTGGCAAAAATGGAAGTTAATTTGTTAGGATATAGTTCTCTCTCTCTCTCTCTATTCAAGAAAGGAACTAATGTTAGGGGTTCAAATCACATCCAGGACACAAGACTTTTCTTTGCGACTTATGGTAAGGCGGAGGGAGAGCTCTCATTAAGTAAACAGTGGTTGGCAAAAATGGAAGTTAATTTGTTAGGATATAGTTCTCTCTCTCTCTATTCAAGAAAGGAACTAATGTTAGGGGTTCAAATCACATCCAGGACACAAGACTTTTCTTTGCGACTTATGGTAAGGCGGAGGGAGAGCTCTCATTAAGTAAACAGTGGTTGGCAAAAGTGGAAGTTAATGGGGTGGGTTAGAGTCACTTCTCTATTCAAGATTGGAACTAAGATCATGGGTTCAAATTCGAACCAGGACACAAGGATTTTTCTGTGCGATTTAATGGTTTTCAACTTGCGGTAAGGCGGAGAAAGTGCTTGTATTAAATAAATGGTAGTTGTCAAAAGGGAAAGTTAATGGGGTGGTTACAGTCATTTCTCTAATCAAGAGAGGAAGTAAGGCTATGTGTTCAAATCCGATCCAGGACACAAGGGTTTTTTTGTACGACTTATAGCTTTCCATCATGTGGTAAGGTGATGGGAACCCAGATTAAACTAACGGTGGTAAGTAAAAGTGAAGGTTAAAGGGGTGGGTTAGAGTAATTTCTTTAATCAAGAGAGGAAGTAAGGCCATGTGTTCAAATCCGATCCAGGTCACAAGGGCTTTTTTGTGCGACTTATAGCTTTCCAACATGTGGTAAGGTGATGGGAACCCAGATTAACAAACGGTGGTAAGTAAAAGTGAAGGTTAAAGGGGTGGGTTAGAGTCATTTCTTTAATCAAGAGAGGAAGTAAGGCCATGTGTTCAAATCCGATCCAGGACACAAGGGTTTTTTTGTACGACTTATAGCTTTCCATCATGTGGTAAGGTGATGGGAACCCAGATTAAACAAACGGTGGTAAGTAAAATTGAAGGTTAAAGGGGTGGGTTAGAGTAATTTCTCTACACAAGAGAGGCATAAGATCGTGAGTTGAAAATCTATCCAGAACACAAACCTTTTTCGGTGCAACTTAAGCTTTCCAACCCGTGATAAGGCGGAGGGAAGGCCTACATGCAATAAACAGTATTTGGCTTGAATAGGTTTGGTTGAAATCTAGGGGATTTACATTATGAAAATTGGATATATGTATGTTTTAAATAAAAACAACAACAAAAAATGAATCAATATAATATGGCAATCGACTGGAATTTACACAGTTGTGTATAGATTTTTTTTACTTAAACTTGAAAGGAATTTGATTTTTTTTTAAATTATAGTTTGATAAAAGTAAAATGAAATTTGGCTTTCAATAAACTCATTCAATAAACAGTATTTGGCTTTACTGGATTTAGTTGAAATCTAGAGAATTTCCAATGGAAACTCACATTATGAAAATTGGATATATGTATTAGTTTTAAATAAAAACAACAACAAAAAATGAATCCATATAACATGGCAATCGACTGGAATTTACATAGTTGGGTATGGATTTTGTTTACTTAAATATGAAACGAATTTGAATACATATATTTTTTAATTATAGTTTAATAAAAGTACAATGAAATTTGTACAAATAATCTAATTGTATAATCAACCGAGCGAAGCGAAGTAATGTTTAACGCCACTATATGGAATTTTGTCTGTATGTTTGCTTGATCGTAATGCAATTATACAAACTATCGATTCGTATAAATGAGCACTAAGGATGCCCGCCGAAGTTATACCATCTACAGTTGGACCTTAGGATGAACGCTTCAAATTAATTTAAACAATGTTTAAATTAAAATATTTATATATAACAAACTATTGCCCAACTTCGAGCAACCCCCTACCCTTTAGTATAGTATTAAAAATTACACGTATTTCTACAAACGTTATCCTATATAAAATACATAAAGACACTTCCTCAGTAGAAATATAACCGAAATAACTTCTACCTCAAGCTCTGAAGATAACAAATAGTTCTCGTGTAGATAACATCTATAAATATAACAATGTTTGATGTCGTGCTTAATTTCGACGCAACTATTAAATATTAGCATATTTTCTAAATCTATAAATTATAAACCTCCCTATTTGTTCCGATACTTAAAAAGAGGATATAACTGTATGTTTTGTTATTATTTATAGTCTAAGTTAATTGCTACAAATTCAATATCCGATGTATCACAACACGCACAGTTTGCATGTTGAAACAAGCAGAATTAATGTTTGCCAGGAAATTGTCTGATATATTCAACTTTAAAATCCGCCTTAGAACACGTTATATGTCTCGTAAACTTTTACTGACAGAAATTGTTTCAATATCTGATATATTTTTATTTTTATTTTGGTTTAATATAAAAACACACGACGTGTTTGTCTGTTGAATCGGCTGGCGAATCTATTATAAAACACAGAGTCGAAACAGTGTCTGCGGGAAGCTGCCATCTACTAATCGAGCTGTGTTGTCAACTGAGACTAATAATTCTGTAAAGGTGTAAAGTGAGAACTGGAAAACTAAAACTAGAATATAGTAGAGGGCAAGTGATAAATGCAACGATAACGTGTTGGCTAAATATATAATAGCAAGTGAAATGAATAGTAGCTTGTTCCGCCAACTCGGCTGCCCCTTACTCTATTTGACTGGGATAGACGAGTTTTTCCTAGGACTCTAATGTTATGGAATCACAAACAATACAATAACGCCCTCAATTATCAAAGTAATCCAAATTAGGAGTAACGGCAGCAACAGATTCAAAATATACTTCGATTTAACCTCTGATTCAGAAATAATGATATTGAACAAAATTTATTTTCCGTCAACTTTCTATGGAAATACAAGGGTGTAAAGTTGTCTGTTGATTTTTATACTTTTAAAACAAAACTAGAAGCTAGTTATTCACAATTATTTATCACCATAACAACCCGCCCCTAATCCTTGATCACTCTTAGATCCATCAGTACATTAATAGTCTAAAGTTACTAAAATCAATTTTAATTACTAGAGTAGACGTAGATCGGTACCAATATTTTCTTATAATGATTTTTTAATTTAAACACTGTTGTAAATTAATTTGAAGATTATTTGCTCCAATAATTGTTAATAATTATTGCAAATGGTATAACATCATTAGTGCTCCTTAATGCTCGTTTATACGAATCAATGTTCATTTCCTCATTTTTAATTTCATGCACAATTCTCATGTAGTTGCGGTGATTAACACTCCTTCGGTATAAGTTTCTGTTCCCTCTTATTGGAGGCGTTGTTACTGTTAAAAGTACAACGAGAAACAGTCCAATGAACTTTAAAACTTCATGGGGAAAATATTACAAAATCTATTAACAATTTTTTTAAAACTCATTTAAATCTACGAAATGTCAAAACTAACTGATAAATATCATATTAGATTACAAACAAATATTCACAAACCTTCATTAACAAATTATTTTAGTTTGCTTTAAATAATTTGTGTTTATATCAAAACAGCTGATATTATTTGACCGGTGAAGTTTAAACAGTACGTTGTATAATTCCAAACAGATGTTTTAAAATTCCTCAATAAAAATTGTCATCCACTCTACTTTACCTCCAGTACGTTTCATCTTTATGAAATTTGGGTTGAAACAACTTCAGGCTAAACCCTATCCAACACGTCAAAATCGGTTAAAAACTGTAAGAGGAGTTCTACTCACACAAAAATTCTAGCCCATAACATAAGTATAAATTCCTTTTCTGAATTATAATTACCATAAGAGACTTGTTAAACACTTTACAAGAGACCTTGGTATCTGGATGTTCCATAATTGATTATCGTAAATGACGCAGTCTTGCAGTCTTCCTTGGACCTGCTGCTCACTCGTCGACAGAGTTCTTCCTCCCACTCATGGACAGCTTCACTGTTCTTAAACATCCAGTATTACTTTAGAATTCATTTCCTTTTGTTCAATGATTAAATTTCTAGTTAATTTAAAAAAATTTAAGAACCTGAATTTAAATTTAGAAAATCGGGTTAGATTACGAAACATACAAATAAACAAACTATTGTTTTGTATTGTCATAAAAACATACGATATAAGGACAAAACTGAACACATATGAACACCACTATATTGTTATTCCAACCACCCCCATAGCACAGTTGATAACAGAGACCAATAAATAAGCATCGTTTACAGTTTTTGTTGTTGATGTTAAAATTTAAATTTGTTTAGTAGGTAGTAGTAGACTCGGTGCTGGCGATCGTCGTTTTGCTTCGCTCATGTAATGAACTTGTTCTAGGCGCACCTAAATTGATTGATAACGAGTTCTTAATGACGGCAGTTAAGATTCGTTTCAGTCTTTTGTTAATTACTTCCCAAACCGTAATTTTAGTTTACGTGCGTTTTGCTTCACTGATATCAGATGTTAATGATCTGATTTCACAAAAAAATTAAAATCTGTAAAATTATTTCTTGGAAATCTATTTTATAATAGCCACACAAACGGGTTTTTGGTAACTAGGTGAAGATTAGAACTTCACATAGCCACTAATGCATTTCTTTGAAAAAAATTGTTGAAAATTTCATCAATGTCGTTAGAAACTTTTTTGAGAAAATCAATTTTTGTATTGATGCAGGTAACCTCAAATTTTGAGTTTCAACGATTACATTTATTTTTATTATTTATTTATTTTTTATAAACTCACTTTAACTCCAGAAATACATACGATATTTGGTTAAAATTTGGTGTAAGTATTTTGTATATTACGATTTACAAGTGTACCAAACACAAATACTTTATTTTATAATTTACAAAATGGCGCCCGTTTAAAACTTATATCGTCGAATATCTACAAAATTATTAATGTTAAAAAAAATTTTAAACGGCCACCATTTTGCAAATTATAAAAAAAAACATATTTTGTGTTTGATACGATTGTAAATCGAAGATTATACTAATATGAACTCAATATTATATTTATTCCCGGAGGTACTGGTAATTTATGTAAAAATATAAACTGGCGGATAGCGACTGAACTAAAGCGAATTTGGACATTGCTTACTGAACATTGTTATTTTATTTTACTATGAATAATCCGATCCTGTACAGCGCACTAAGGGTTTTTGTGGCACCCTGTATACATGAATTACCCTCAGCTTAAAATGTATTTACTGCCAAACTCTGTTAATTTAAAATGCCTATCTGTTTTCCATCACTATCTTTCCGAATCTAAAAATGATTTACAAGTGTCCAGGATAAGAATCCTTGGTTGAGGATATTCTTTGTTCCCATACACAGACTTCAACTATGGTACGTCGAAGTATACTTTTGATGTGTACCTGGGCATTGCGTAATTAAGGAAAAGGAAGCTACAAGTCAGATGACTTTGTATTAATTGTTAAATTCGTATTGCTTATGCAATGGTATGAAGAATGGACAAATATGTAGTCCAATAAGCTGAGGGAAGTAAGAGGTAACATCCCTCCGTGGATTACATAAGTGCCAGTCGTCGTGAAGAAGTGGTGGCTACCTGTCTTCGAATCGGTCATTCCATGAATTTCTGATGGAACACGGGAATCCGCCACAACGCCTATTCTGTCGAGGGGTTCTAACGGTTAGGCGTATCTTTTAAGATTGTATTTCATTAACGGTTGTGCGCAAGACATTTGTCCCACCGAATTCGATTCAGGCGCTGAACAGGTTGATACACAATGTGGATATCTTTATAACTTGTTGGAAAGCTTCTTTACAGCCTTTTAACATTTTACGTTATTGTTATATAAACCTTATCCAAAGTTTACCATGGTTAACTAGATTTAGTCTGTTAATTTTGTTCAGATTTTATGTTTTTATTTTTACTTTTTAGTTCTATTTGTTAATATTACGTTTCATGCTCCTTGTTTGTGAAGGCAATAATTGTAGCTATGGTTTTTTAGCCTTAAAAGAAAAACAAACGAAAAAGCAAGCAAGGAATGAGGTCTCTGTTTACTTGTTAAATAGACCTCTAAATATCCACAAATGTACATAGAACTTACACTAATTTAGTTTGAAATTTAACCAATCAATGCAACCCGTTATTGGCGATTGGTTTGGTAGAAATAAAGAAAGAAAAAACAAATACAAAAATAAAGCAGTCAATTTGGTGGGAATTAATTTTTTTTGGTGCCATTGAGGCTGTGTATGGTTACAATGTCATGACTATTACACTACGGTTAGAAACCAAACAAAGTACAACAAAAAATCTGAATGACAATTGGCTAGCTAACTCAATCGAGCTCAAATCCACGTATGATCTAGAAAACCTGTAAGTTCCTGCGGAACCCATCCCTATAACACCTTCCCGACTACATAGACATACATAATGTTCACATTTGTCCTTCATCATTCACCTATTCTCAACAGTACTACTAAAAGTGAGAAGCCAACTCTTTACTTTCCTTGTAAAACTGCTAATACAATATGTTAAATAACAAAACAATAATAAATTGATTACGTAACCTAAGCTCGTCCGCACATACATGGTTCCGGATTTCGGTCTCGCCATGCAATACGAGTAGTATCTAATTGGAAATGAATGAATCGATTTATTTACTTCCTTCAAATATTGACCTATATCAAAAATTAAAAAATTAGTAAGAAACCATACATACTCCAAAACTTTCACGAGTTAAAATTACTTAAAATAACTTCAGAATTACATAATAATACATAAAAAAGACAAAAAGTCCTTGACATTTAGTATACTTTACTGATAGGTTTCGTACTGACTTAGGTGCAGGTGTATATAGGTACTTAGGTACTGACTTAGGGAATATATGGAAAAACAACCGTAGAAAATATAAGTAGGCCTATAGCTTTGAGACTATACCCAACTGTATTCCAAGCAGAAGTTATAGCAATACTGGAACTGTCCCTAGCAAAAGGATATACCAATGAGTACATCATTATCAGGTCGGAGATTCAGGCTGCTTTAAAATCTGTAAGCACACACGAACACTAGTGTGGGATCGTTAACGAACCTTATTTAAGATTTCGACCAAAAACCAGGTAATACTTGGCTGGATACCAGGTCACAGAGACTACGAAGGTAACAAAAAGGCGGATAAACTAGGGGAAAATAGATGCAAGAAATCTTTTATTGGTTCAAAACCTGTATGCGGAATAACTAAAGACGTAGCAAAAGAGAGTTTAAAACAATACCTGAATTTAGAAATTAAGGAACTATGGACAAAGACTATACGGACCACAGGTCCAACCAGATCTGAAACTCTCTAAATTTATCACTTCACAAAGTCAAAGAAATCATAGAAAAAATATTAGGCTTCATATAAGGGCATAGCGTCTTCAAGAAGTATCTTAATACCATGGGATTATTCCTAGGAAACCTGAAATGCAGACTATGCAACCAACACCTAGGAACCTAGAACATATATTTCTAAAATGCGAAATATTAGGACGTAGAAGACAACTGATCTTTGGCCCAGATATTACATTCAAAGCAACAAGCAACCTAGCTAGGAAAATCCTGTCCTTAACCAAGAGCATAGAAATAAGCTAGTCAGAAATAAGAAGAACACAAAAAGTCTTATAGGCTATCGAGGGGGTAAAAACCGGTTTATTATATTGATTGCCATCGTGAAAATCTAGCAAATAAAGTCAATACTTAGCTTCTAACAAAAATATTATACTATCATCATAAATACAAACACCATGATTTACCATTCATACTATGGAAAATAAAAGAAAGCTTTTAAAATTATCAAGTATTTCACAGTTGTGTATCGATTAAAAACTTTCTAAAAAGCTAACAAAAGGTGAATCTATTATTAGAAGATTCAAATATTATAATAAAAATTGAAAAATTTTAGACGCTAAGTAGGAGTAAAATTTCATAAACATTGTTAGGTTAGGTTTAGGTTAGGTTAGGTTAGGTTAGATAGGTTAGGTTAGGTTAGGTTTAGGTGAATATACGTTAGATTTTTTTCAGAAGGATCCGGTCTTTAAAACTGCTCTGGTTCTGTCTCATCACCACTATTATCCAAACAAATTGTAATTAATTCATAAATAAACAGATTCCTAAATAATAGAAAATTGAAAAGCCAATTTATTCGGAAATAAGGAAAATATGTAGATAAAATTGTCAGAAAATACGTGTTCAGAGAACTTGTTTGTATGTCTGGCAAACAAGCTGAGAAAACAACGAGCTTTGTAAAAATACAGTTCCAATAAATTTCACTTTTAATTGTTCCTTTCCTTCGTACAGAAAGTTTAAGCTAAAAATAATCTCTACACACAGATACACAGCGCTTAGGTGAGTTAAGAGAGGTTTCTTGTACGAAATAAATTGTGGATATACACTGCACAATCCTTCTCACTTGAATGTCTGGAACACACACACACACACACACACACACACACACACACACACACACACACACACACATATTATATTTCGCTAATTAGATACATGGGGAGGAACGCTAGCGCATTCCTACATCGAGCCGACGCTTTAACTATTGGTATGATTTATTCGGAAATGTGCCATTATTTGTGTGTATACAAAATAATACACGAAGTTTCAAAAGTATGACTCAACTTTCGTTACCAAGTGAAAAAACCGTTTAATATGACAAACATGAAAAGAGCCAATATAGACTAGTATCATAGAGTTGAAACAAAAACTAGTAACCTAAGAAAAAACCTAGGGATAAATTAAATGTAGATTCGGGCGCTAAAATAATAAATAGACTATACAAAGTGTCCCGTAAGTAAGTTGCAAAAACTGTAGGAAATGATTCTGTGGGTCAGGATAGAGAAGAAAATTGAGAATAATTTTTCCGAAAACGAATAGTTTTCCCCACCATTTTCTTTTCATACAAAAAAATATATAAAGTTGGAAATAGAAAAGATATTGAGTATAAGCATTTTTTATGTTACGTTTCATAAGTGTACCGAAAATAAAGACTATATTTTGTATATTTCCAAAATGGTGGTCCTTTAAAATATTTAATATTGAATATCTCGTAAACAATTAACTTTACAAAATAATTAGAAGAAACAAAATATAACTTCTTTTAATGTCAAACAAAACATTTTTTGTATTTTTTCTGTATTTCTCATAATTTTTTTGTAGTTGTCTACAACAATCAATATTGACCTAGAACAGAAAAATATTTTTGAATTTAAATACTTTTAATAAAAATAATAAAATTCATTGCTCGGAACTGCAAAAAATTCAAATGTGTCTCTTAACTAATTCAAAATGAGGAGTATTTATATTTTGACATCATGTTTACAAACGTAATCAGGATACAACACAAGTTAACAGAACAACACAAGAAGTGTAGAACAAGTTAAACAGGTTGATACGGTTGATATAAATTAGGATTATAGTGCCAACGGTGTAGGTACTTGACGGTTTTTAGGGTGTGAATAACCTTTTGTCCTATCTTTCAAAAGTTTAGTGCGTGACCTTGGGGTGAATATAGCAAAAAATACCATAATTAAAGGGTAACCATCAACCAAGATAACAAAAAACTTGTAGACTCAGCACTGTACTACATAACGGAAGGTGAAGGAACGAGCTCCGAGGAAGGGTGAGTAGACCATTATTATTGTTTATTATAGTTGATATTGTTGTTATTGGTGTATCTGATGGGGTTTGTATTTATGTAGTATGAGTATAGGTATTTATTTATGTTATATATGTATTGATTGATGAAAGGGAATGTATTTAAGGGTGAGGGGTTGTTAAGTGAGAGAATGGTTAATTAGAGTTGCTGAGTAGGGAGGTGTCCTGGGCCTTGGCCTGAACTGAGTAGGGTATAACAAGGTCCAGGAACGAAGAGGTAGTGTTGGGGGGGGGCGAATCGGGGGTCTTAGGGAGATGGGGGGTAATTTAGCGGGGAGGCGAGTTGGATAGGGAAGTAGGGTGTGAATGGAATTGACTAGTGGATAAGGGACGAATGAGTGTGTGGGTACGGAGGACCAGGTCAACCGGAGTGACATGCGAAGTCCCAAGCATGTCATGATGGGTGGTCGAAACCGTAGCTGGAAGACCATGTGGGTCGACTGGCGGGCTAGTGACCAGTCCAAGCCTTTAAGGTGTAAGTCCCTCGGGACCCAAGCCAAACTGGTACCACGGGGCCGTGCCCAAGCCCCTCGGGGGACCCTAAGGGAACCCTCCGAGTGCTTGGTAATTGGAGTAGGATTCGTGGGGGCAGTGTCAATGCTAAATAGTAGATGGTCTCCCTTCCTCCCCTATTTTTGTAGAGTGGGAGCTGGTGGAGAGCCGCGAGGACTACCAACACCAGCTCCTGGAGCATTATTTGCAACTCTCGTAGTACATGTACTACATAACGAACGGCAAACAACTATTACAAAGGTAGTGATAAGTGTAAGTGTCCTAACTGTTTATCAGGGTGAACAACCTTTTGTCTTTTCTTTCAAAAATTTAGTCCGTGATCTAGTCATTAATCCCATTTGTGATTTAAGCGGTTAAATTTCAGCTTTACTATTTTATTACAGCTCAAATGTTTCTATTGTTTCTTTTTACGTGTAAATCTTACATGTTAACCTGGATATATTGATACCAAGGTCGAATAATCAAAATTCGGTACGCTGCGTGAAGAGTTGTATTGACTCTTGACTGCTAACAACACAGTGTTGTTTATAACTGAACAATGACAAGATGCATAATGTATATAAATAATGGATTCTGTTATTCAACAGTAAAACACGTTTTTGAGATTACAGGATTAAGGTGTAGCCAGTTTCACAGTCATGTTTGTCTATTGACGCGATTACGTGCGTAGAATTACAATATGTGTGGAATTGTTGTCTAGACTTTATGTATCCTATTGGCAATATAATGTATTAATAATACTGTAACAGGTACTAATAATGTGTATACAGGGTGGTAGAAAACTGTAGCTTTTTAAGGCAAAAATCCTCTCGGTCAGCACCGTCTTATGAAAAAAAGGAAGAAAATAAAATAAAATTAAAACGCCTAGCTCTCGAATACTCTAATAGCGTCAGGGTTGAAAAAGAACAAGAGAGATCTAATAAGAGAGGGATCTAACCCAAGACTACGTGGAATGTAAATCAAGCTATGGACTATCGGGATTGCTACATTTCGTGGTACATTGTAAACTAAAAATAAAAACATTTCAAAATTTGATATATCTAACAGATATAAACATAACCAATATAAATGCCTCCACAATTAACTGTCATGGTTTTATGAATAGGTTAAGTTTGGTTGTAATATAGGCTAGCTTGTTAATATTCTGACGCACATCTATTGTAACTTTATTAACAAATTTCTTTCGGACATGTAGTTTTGGAACGTGCCTGAAGGTTTGGGCGTAATCGATACAATAAAACCATTTTTTAGCTTGTAGTTAAGAGGCGAAAAACCCCTCGGTCGTAATCGCCTTATAAAAAAGAAAAGTAAGAAAACAGCGTAAAGTAAAGTCCCATACCTCTATGGGCCTTCCCCCCCCCAAATGTAGCAGTTTTCGAACAATTAGAAATTAAAGTTATACTACCAACTGTATAAAACAAATTTTGACCCGTAATAATTGGGTCACTTTAGGTAGTAAAAAGAAACAATATATAAAATTGTGACAATTTTATGCTTTAAAAAAAATGAATTGATAGTTTTTAATTAGATTACAATTTTTCATGTAATTAGCGTTTAAAGTCTATAAAATTATCATAGGGGGTTTTTCCATTATTTTCTGTTCAACTATTTCAATTATATGGTTATAATTATATCTCTACAATTAAATCAGTAAAGCAGTACAATTTATATTAGTTTTATCAGGACTATTATATTAGTTTTATCAGTATAATTATATTACTTATATTGTTTCAATTATATCAGATATATCGGTACAATTATATCAGTTACACCGGTACAATTATATCAGTTATATCAATACAATTATATCAGTTATAACGGTAATTATAACAGATATATCTGTACAATTAAATCAGTTATAGCATTACAAATATATTAATTTTATCAGAACAATTAAATTAGTTATATCGATACAATTATATCAGTTATATCGTTAGCATCAATTATATCAGTTACACCGGTACAATTATATCAGTTATAACGGTAATTATTACAGATATATCTGTACAATTAAATCAGTTATAGCATTACAAATATATTAATTTTATCAGAACAATTAAATTAGTTATATCGATACAATTATATCAGTTATACCGTTACAATTATATCAGTTATATTGGTACACACATATATCAGTTATATCGGTACACATATATAAGTTATATCAGTACAATGATATCAGTTATATCAATTACACCTGTACAATTATATCAGTTATATCCGGACAATTATGTCTGTAAACCAGTAAAATTACATTTGTTATATCATTACAATTATATGAGTTATACCTGTACAATTATATCAGTTATATCAATTATACCTGTACAATTATATCAGTTATATCGGTACAATTATGTCTGTAAACCGGTAAAATTACTTCAGTTATATCATTACGATTATATCAGTTATATCGGTACAATTATATCAGTTATACCGGTAGAAATATGTCAGTTATATTGGTACAATTATATAAGTTATATCGGTACAATTTTATCAGTTATATCGGTACAATTATATCAGTTATATCGATACAATTATATCACTTATATAGTTACGAATATATCAGTTATATCGGTACAATTACATCAGTTATACCGGTATAATTATATTAGTTACATCAGTACAATTATATCAGTTATATCGGAAGATTTATATCAGTTATTTCGGTACAATTATATCAGTTATATCAGTACATACCAATATGTACTTATATGTACAATATTATGTGTTATATCAGTTATGTTGGTACAAATATATCAGTTATATCAGTACAATTATATCAGTTATATCGGAACAATTATATCAGTTATATCGGAACTATTATATCAGTTATTTCGGTACAATTATATCAGTTATATCGGTTTAATTATATCCGTTACATCGGTACAATTATATCAGTTATATCAGTTATATTGGTACACTTATATTAGTTATATCAGTACATTGTATCAGTTATATTGGTACAATTGTATCAGTTATACACGTAATTGTATCTGTTATATCGTAAAATTATATCAATTATACAGGTATAATTATATTAGTTATAGTGGTTCAATTTTATCAGTTACAGACTTACCGGTACAGTTATATCAGTAAATTATACCAAATCCATATTTCGGTCGGATTTGTGACAGTAACAAGTCAATATGCCACGATAATTTTGAATTATATTATTGTTTTTCGTCTAATTAGCGAAATACACACAATTCTCAATTTCCACACTTTTTTCCCCATAAAAAATGCACATTGCCGTAAATGTTTTTCCCAGTACAAATACCAACTCTCTTCCTAATGTTAACACTATTCTTGATATATGATTGCATGTATACCTAGACCATTATAACATCTCTTGATGGAAAGATAACTGCGTTGTTGCATGTCGTTGAATAAATCTCATTTCACGGTTCATACATAGTGTCTCAAAAACATGTTCATCCCATAAATCTCATTTAAAATATTTGTATTAATATTTTTAGAGTAAGAGATCTGTTTTAACATAATTTGACATTAAAATATGCGTGAAACATGATTTTCCTCTAATGGACATTAGGGAGTTGGGGTTACTTCGTTTTAATAGAGTTTCATAATAAAATAAAATACATTTTGTTATTAAACATTTGTTCTTATTTTTAATATTGACGTTAATATCAGAAATTTTCCTATATGCAGCAATTTCTGTTTAATTTTTTTTTTTAAGATGTATAAAACGAACTCAAGAAATACAATTTTCGTCAATAAAATTAGTACTTTCAATTATAATTTTACAAGTAGTTCTGAGAATAGTAGACTTTGATGAGTTTCAATAGATTACATTAATCATTCTTGTAAACCAAATGAGGTTTAAAAACAAAAATGTACAGACCAGAAGTATCAGTAAATTAATAATACAACAGTACACTTGAACAAAACACAACTTATTTGTGTCATTTAATTTATGTAATCAAGATTTCACAAATATAAAAACTAGACCACATTCAGCATTTATTAACTTGTCTCTTGTTCATAGGGGAAACCTTTGTGTAATCATCATATAGAAGTTGAAATAATTACCACTGGCCTTTGATTACTCTAATAATGTCAGGGTCGGAATAGAACAAGAGTTGGTCAAGAAAGACATGATTAGAGAGGGGTATAACTCAAGTCTAGATAAAAATGTGTCGTTGTAGATAGAAACCCTCGGGATTGCTATCCCAGTACTTATGATAGTTAGCCCCTAAAAAGTAGCTTTTTAACGAATAATAGCAAAAATAAAAATAAACTATTTTTTTTAAGCCCATTTTCGTAAGCCCAGTAGATGCAAGTTATAATATTCAAATGAATATCTGCAATATTGTATTACAAGATTAAATTTAAAATGATATATTATTAGATTTTATAATATCTCCCAAAAGTTGTTTAAATTATATAATTTTAATCCATAGAACCCAAAATCAAATTTATTATAAAAACTGTGCAAAATCATTCCACGCATTCTTTCACTCACCCATCCCAAAAACTAACTAAAAACTGATCAAAATAAATAGTTACCAAAAATGTCAGTAAAATGATGAAACAACCCGTAAACGCCGTCTTTGGAAAAAATATTAATCACTTAAGTAGACAAAAACATGTGCTCACCCTAAATAGCGTTTTACGACAATCAAGCTGACGACCATTCATTCCTGAACCATAAAATATTTCACTTATGTATTTACAGTAGCGCTGGTTTGGAGAAATTACGCTTAGAAAAATTAATTATTTTATGTTATTTGGGTCATCGACAATCTGGAAAGTTGAAAGATATGGCTACATAAGAAATATGTCTACATAAAAAGTGTATCAAAATCGTCCCACACGTTTGTCCTTTAGAACACTGCGACCAATGGTCACACAGACGACATACAAAAGTCAACCCAAAACCCTTTTCTTTTTTTTTACACAGGGGACCTCAAAATGTATTATCTGAAAAATGATTCGACATAGATTTTTTTTTTTTTTTTTTTTTTTTTAATTATCACCATACTGTCTCATATGTGAGAAAATATTAAAATTGTTTTATTTTACTAAGGAGGATATAATTTTTAATTTTTAAAACAAAGAATATAAATAAATTGATTTTGAGAAAATATGAACTATCAAATCAATTATTTAAAAAATATAAATTTCTATTTGGCCTAAACAAAAATTTTCTTTTCTCTAACATCTTTGGCTAATATTTACATTGATTTTCTAGCTGATTGAATTGTTTCACCGATGATTTATATTTTATAATTTATTGTTATCTTTTATTTAGCTATAAATATGTTTTAATAAACGAAATAATAGCTAAAAGACTCGAGCTTGGCAATCCCCAGTACGGTAACTAGCTGGATCTACACCTGTTTTCATGTAGTCTTGGATTAGATCACTCTCTTTCATCTTTTCCGACTCTGTCACTATTAGAGAATTCAAGGGTTAGTGGTCTTTATTTAAGGGGATGATCACTGAGGGGTTTTCCGACTTTAAACAACAAAGAAAAAAATGTGTTTACATTTCCTATAATATTATATAAAAGAAGAAAATATAAGAGGATGTGTGCATCCGTTACAATTCCGAAAAGCTTTATTTCCTTACATGTCAAGTTACATGGTTAGAGGGTAATTAGCGATTACCAACAATTATAATTAATTTTTACGGAGCTGATATAAACGGACGAACATTTATAAATCTGTACAAACGACCTTATTGAAATCTTAAAAATAATAACTCAACTTGTATACCAAATAGTAAATAACAGAAAAAAAATGGTGTATTTAGAAAAATTACACAGATTACTCTTTACCAACGCACAGTCCTTTATAAACTAAAATCCAATTACTAATTACATCTAAGACACAGCTAAAATAAAACTCTGACATGAGGGAAGCAAGTGGATCCTTTATTTAAATATCGAATAGGGGTTCACCAAAACCGAATGACCTGCAAGAGCTAAAATAGAACTCCTGCCAAGTCTAAAGAAAATCGATATCTCCTAATAATTTACGACCGAAATCTTTATAAAATATATTCCGGTACTATAACAATGCCATTGAACTTGAATCAGACATTGTTTATTCTACTACCTAATTAAAACATTTTAATTTAGCTCCATGACAAGCTACCGAACTCATTTCTTTGCAACAAAATAATGTAAATGGGAAAAAACTAATTAGAGTTCCGCCGCTGTTTCTAAAACAAAGAGAAAACAATTTAACTGTTCTCCCTCTCTACTTTAAATTAATGACTTTAACTGAAATTAGTTAAAAGCCAGTTGTAAATGAAAGGAGAGGACGAGGGTGTAATGAACTTGATATCTCTCCCTAACTTAATGAAAGCTACAGCTGTGATAAATGGTTTAAGTGTCAGTAGCATCCTGTTCCTGGGCAACTGACCAAATACTTGGCGTACAAATTAATGTGTAGCAGATAATATGAAGGTTTCGACAAGGCAGGAAAGGAAAGGAAAGGACAAGGGTGAAATGAACTCGATATCTGTTAATGTATATCACAGGTGTGTTAAATGGTTTAAGTGCCAGTAGCACCATCCTTTTCCTGTATAAGTGACCAAAATTTGGCGTTTGAAATTACAAATTATTGTTTAGCCGGTATTATAAAGGTATTACCAAGGCAGTAAAAGAAAGGACGAGGGTTAAATGAACTGGATGTTAGTGAATAACTCAATGTAGCCCACAGGTGCGATTAATGGTTTAAGTGTCAGTAGCACCATCTTTTTCCAGTGCAACTGACTAAACACTTGATGTTTTGAATTACAAATTATTGTTTAGCAGCTAGTATGAAGGTATTGTCAAGGCAGGAAAAGAAAGGACGAGGGTGAAATGTAACTTAATATCTGTCCCTAACTTAATGGTAACTGTGATAAATGGTTTGAGTCAGTACCATCTCAAACACTTGGTATACATATTAATATTTACCAGCTAGTATGAAGTTTTGGTAAGGCAGGAAAGGAAAGGACAAAGGTACAATTGTCGGACCATCTGAAACACTTGGTATACATATTATTATTTACCAGCTAGTATGAAGTTTTGGTAAGGCAGGAAAGGAAAGTACAAAGGTACAAGTGTCGGACCATCTGAAACACTTAGTATACATATTAATATTTAACAGCTAGTATGAAGTTTTGGTAAGGCATGAAAGGAAAGGACGAAGGTACAAGTGTCGGACCATCTGAAACACTTGGTATACATATTAATATTTAACAGCTAGTATGAAGTTTTGGTAAGGCAGGAAAAGAGAGTACAAAGGTACAAGTGTCGGACCATCTGAAACACTTGGTATACATATTAATATTTACCAGCTAGTATGAAGTTTTGGTGAGGCAGGAAAGGAAAGGACGAAGGTACAAGTGTCGGACCATCTGAAACACTTGGTATACATATTAATATTTAACAGCTAGTATGAAGTTTTGGTAAGGCAGGAAAGGAAAGGACGAAGGTACAAGTGTCGGACCATCTGAAACACTTGGTATACATATTATTATTTACCAGCTAGTATGAAGTTTTGGTAAGGCAGGAAAGGAGAGTACAAAGGTACAAGTGTCGGACCATCTGAAACACTTGGTATACATATTAATATTTACCAGCTAGTATGAAGTTTTGGTGAGGCAGGAAAGGAAAGGACGAAGGTACAAGTGTCGGACCATCTGAAACACTTGGTATACATATTAATATTTAACAGCTAGTATGAAGTTTTGGTAAGGCAGGAAAGGAAAGGACGACGGTACAAGTGTCGGACCATCTGAAACACTTGGTATACATATTAATATTTAACAGCTAGTATGAAGTTTTGGTAAGGCAGGAAAGGAAAGGACGAAGGTACAAGTGTCGGACCATCTGAAACACTTGGTATACATATTATTATTTACCAGCTAGTATGAAGTTTTGGTAAGGCAGGAAAGGAGAGTACAAAGGTACAAGTGTCGGACCATCTGAAACACTTGGTATACATATTAATATTTACCAGCTAGTATGAAGTTTTGGTAAGGCAGGAAAGGAAAGGCCGAGGGTGTAATATACTCGATATCTCTCCTTAACTTAATAGACACCACAGCTGTGGTAAATTGCTTAAGTGTCAGTATCGGGTCTCTCTTGACCAACGTTTGTTCTTTTCCGACCCTGACACTATTAATGTATTCGATGGCAAAGTCTTCTTTATTTTATGCTATTTTCTTCTTTGTTTATAAGGCGAGGTGTTTAGCCTTTAACCAACAAGGCAAAAAAGATATAATTTTGTCGATTTCCCGAACTACAGGCACCTGCCAAAATTAGACGTCTAAAAGGAATTTGCTACAATTTATGTGCGTCAGAATATTAATAAACCGCATCGCAAATACTTTGCAAAGCTCCAATCAAACTTAACCTATTCATTAAACACACTTGACAGTTGATTGTGAAGCCATTTGCATTACTTGATATATATCCCTCTCTGGTATCGAAATCTGATTGTAACAATTTCAAAATGGCGTTCATTAAAAACATTTGATGACAAATAATTCTAAAACAGTTTACAAGTTACAAAATTTTTAGCCCTTTTTAATGCAGAACAAGATATAGGTAAAAGATTTTATAAATATAAATTCTTGGTAATTTACAAGAATACACGGGAACGTTTCTTATCTTCTATTTTTCTTGCAGTCTTGGGTTAGATCCCTTTTCATTTATATTTCCTCTCGTGAATATAATGTATTCGAGGGATAGGTCTTTATTTTGTTCTGCGTTTTCTTCCTTTTTTATCAAGGGATGAAACTTTTGTCGATTTAATTGACAACAACAACAAATCAGCTGTGACTTCGCTTATACGAATTAATTGACGATTGTAAAGCATCGATAAAAACAACCGATACTCTCGATTTTAAATGAAACAGCTGTTACCATCGATTTTATAAATAAGTACCACTAACACAAACTAAACAGCTGTAATAGCTGCAAACTTGTGTCTCTTGTCCAAACGTTTGAAGGTAAATACGTCATAAACTTTAGTTTTTTTGCAATTGTTTTCTTATATTGTTTGCAGTATAACGAAAAATATAGTAGGCTACATCACTAGGACCAAAAGAAGCTTTTCGATCCTCGCTCATTTTTCAAGTTAAACTTGAGCTTGTATTGAAAAGCTTCACTTTTGGTCCTAGTGATGAAATATACTATTCTTGTAAGAACAGGTTTCAATGTTTTATTTTTGACAATAACTACGCTAATATGTCATCGTAGAGACGTGAAGTTGATATCGTTAAATGCAGAATTGAAATGTGCGCAACTTTATCTAATTTAGTAGATATAAGTTCAATAACACACAAGATAAGAACAAAAAACTGTTTAAATGGCCGCTATTTTGACATTTTCAATTTGATTGTTCTGTATTTTAACACGGTTCTATAAGAGAAGACTATAGTCGCCTACACCAAATTTTATGTTCCTACCTTAATATTTGTGGTCATTATCGCACTTACGTACAGACGACAACGACGACGGACAGACGACATGTCCAAAATACTTTATTCTATGAAACGTGAAGATCAGTCAAAAACGGAGTTCGAAATTTTCTTATTTTACCAAACTTGCTTCCCGAGACCCAATTTCGTTACGAGGACGACTTAAAAACTAAATTTTCTAATAAATCTACAAATCATGTCCGTAACACTTCTCAAAACTCTAACCTATTCATCAAATTCACACTAACACACGTATGACAGCTGATTGTGAAACCATTAATTTTTACCTCCTAATACCAATACCGCTATCTAGATATACATCCTAGACTGTATTATAATAAATAATAAATGAAGCGTCGATACATTAAGCGGACGTTTTGTAATTAGGTCCTAACTCCACAGCGATGAAAGAATGCGAACAGCTGATACGAGAAGAAACCGGTTTCTAATCATTTATTCAGTAGCTACCTAATTTATACAACCGTGTCCTATGTTTGGGATAGAAATGTAATCGATTCGAGTTATACAGTTATCTTTGCGCAAGTCAAAATGTTAAGTCATTCTCAAAATGCTAATGACTGAATAATTATTTATAGATCAGGTATTCTGGAACTATAGAAGGGAAAAATAGAATATATAATTGTGGTCTTTAATAGACCGTAAAAAGTCCATACGATATTTTTTTCGTAGTGTAATGTTATAAAACCTATCAAAACTTTAAAGATTATATATTCATTGTTTCGCCTTAGAAGTAGTCTACTTATATTTTAATACGTTTCGCTATACATGGGCAGCATCTTCAGGCTAGTCAATTATGAACAAAACATCACACAACACTACAACACATATAAAAAACATGTCTTGACTGTTTTAAAGTCTTAACGTCCTTTCCAACTAATGAATTTATGTGGCAAGAAATTAAAAATCTGACATCGTAGTTCGCTACGCTCAAAAATATTATTTTGTAGGTTAATTTCAAGAATTTTATATAAATAGGATACCGCATTGTGAAAATTAATGAGAGAGAAATTTCTGTGATTTTTGTCTCTATTATATTCGTAATGCAAAATTAACCAATTGTTGATTTTGGCGCTATGATGTTCGTAATAGAATATTAACAGAGTGTTATTTTTGTCTCTATGATGTTCTTAATAGAATATTAACAGAGTGTTATTTTTGTCTCTATGATGTTCTTAATAGAATATTAACAGAGTGTTATTATTGTCTCTATGATGTTCGTAATAGAATATTAACAGAGTGTTATTTTTGTCTCTATGATGTTATTAATAGAATATTAACAGAGTGTTATTTTTGTCTCTATGATGTTCGTAATAGAATATTAACAGAGTGTTATTTTTGTCTCTATGATGTTCTTAATAGAATATTAACAGAGTGTTATTTTTGTCTATATGATGTTCGTAATAGAATATTAACAGAGTGTTATTTTTGTCTCTATGATGTTCTCAATAGAATATTAACAGAATGTTATTTTTGTCTCTATGATGTTATTAATAGAATATTAACAGAGTGTTATTTTTATCTCAATGATGTTCGTAATAGAAAATTAACAAAGTGTTATTTTTGTCTCTATGATGTTCGTAATAGAATATTAACAGAGTGTTATTTTTGTCTCTATGATGTTCTTAATAGAATATTAACAGAGTGTTATTTTTGTCTATATGATGTTCGTAATAGAATATTAACAGAGTGTTATTTTTGTCTCTATGATGTTCGTAATAGAATATTAACAGAGTGTTATTTTTGTCTATATGATGTTCTTAATAGAATATTAACAGAGTGTTATTTTTGTCTCTATGATGTTCGTAATAGAATATTAACAAAGTGTTATTTTTGTCTCTATGATGTTCATAATAGAATATTAACAGAGTGTTATTTTTGTCTCTATGCTGTTCTTAATAGAATATTAACAGAGTGTTATTTTTGTCTCTATGATGTTCGTAATAGAATATTAACAGAGTGTTATATTTGTCTCTATGATGTTCTTAATAGAATATTAAGCAAGTGTTATTTTTGTCTCTATGATGTTCGTAATACAATATTAACCAAGTGTTATTTTTGTCTCTATGATGTTCGTAATGCAATATTAACCTAGTGTTATTTTTGTCTCTATGATGTTCGTAATGCAATATTAACCTAGTGTTATTTTTGTCTCATTGTGTTCATAATGCAATATTAACCGCGTGTTTATTGTGTCTCTATGGTGTTCGTAATAGAATATTAACAGAGTGTTATTTTTGTCTCTATGATGTTCGTAATGCAATATTAACCCAGTGTTATTTTTGTCTCTATGATGTTCGTAATACAATATTAACCAAGTGTTATTTTTGTCTCTATTATAGTCGTAATGCGATATTAACCGAGTGTTATTTTTGTCTCTATGATGTTCATAATAGAATATTAACAGAGTGTTATTTTTGTCTCTATTATAGTCTTAATGCAATATTAACTATGTGTTATTTTTCTCTCTATGATGTTCGTAATACAATATTAACCAAGTGTTATTTTTGTCTCTATTATAGTCTTAATGCAATATTAACCATGTGTTATTTTTCTCTCTATGATGTTCGTAATACAATATTAACCAAGTGTTATTTTTGTCTCTATTATAGTCTTAATGCAATATTAACCATGAGTTATCTTTGTCTCTATGGTGTTCATAATACAACATTAACCAATTGTTATTTTTGTCTCTATGGTGTTCGTAATGCAATATTAACCAAGTGTTATGTTTCCATGATAGTAAAACTGGAACAAAGAACAATTAAGTACTTTCTTTTCTTCTTTATTTTGGAAAATTGTTTGTTTTAGTCTGAGATTCCATGTCTACAAATAACCTAAATATTATTTCTTGTACTACCCCAAAAATAATTTAGTAAGTTTGAAAGAACTGGTATAGCAATTTTGTTTTTAGAATAGGATAAGACCTAGTTAGCTATTTTCGTAGTGGGATAACTTAGTTTTATAAAATAACTTATAAAATACTTTTTAAGCGTAGCGAACGAATGTGTTAGCCGATTTTTATTTTCTTACCTCGGAAATTCATGGCTTTTAATAAGAAAAGGCTTTTATTTGATGTAACGAAAGGCATATGTATCCATTTCTCATTTTTGATATGGGGTGGTGGAGGGGTTTTTGGATTTTGTAAATAGGTTTTCTAAGGTTCCCCCTATAGGTGAATAAATGTCTAGAGAAGAAATTTTACTCATTTCGTCTTTTAAAAAAATTCCTTAAAACCAATTATATCTAGCTGAGTATATATAGCCATAGGGTATATTAGTGTACACCTTACCATAACTATAAGCACACCGCCATTAAAGTGTTTTGCAAACAATGAGAAATTAAATTCTTTGGCAGGAATTTGTCACCTGACTTATGAATAAAAATTCACGTTACTTTGCGTTTTCATTTATATAAATTAATAAAAGGATCAAGAGGAAGTGCCAAAAACAACACGACTGTTAGGCATATAAAGACAGTATTTTTTATAAAGTCAAAGTCTTTTAAGAGGCAGTTTAAATTGTACAAATATACAGACACGTGCATGAAATTAAAAACGTCCTTAATTTTACCTACGGACCCCAATGAAAATACAAGTCATCTTTTAATGGCTATTGTTTGTCTCACATCTCGCTTAAACTGCTTTTGAAACTTAAACGCTATGCAATTCTCATTGTGTGGTTAAATTAAGTTCTATTTGTTATAAAAAAGACGATAACATATGATTTTGCACTCTATATTATTTCAAATCGAAATAATTTATTTTCAGATTTGTAAATCACGCTGTGTTCAAGTTACATGGGAGGGGGGGACGTGATATCGGACATTTTATATTTGGTCTAACGCCAACATATTCATTTTTTGTTAAATAAACAGACATATACGTAATCAGAATAACTTTTAGTTTTATTTGATACCGTCACATAATATTAAAAAAGAAATTTCAACTTGATAGTTTTTTCTCTTAACTACTCCAGTCTTTTCTTTACCACTATATTTCTCCTATGTGGGACAGTAGAAAGAATATAAATGAATTGTTTGAAATCAGAGTATTGATTTTTCATATTGTCTGTGTACACGGATTATGGTTTACCGACGAAGAGACACGCGCGTGAAATTATAATGGTTCTTGGTTTTACTTACGGACCCTAGAAACCTTTTCGAGTTTCACAGAGCTACGAAAATATTATTTAAATAACTGTTAAACTGAGATTTCCTCTTAAATATGATATAACTTTCAAGTAACTTATACATTATTGTGAATCAGAGTACAAACACTAGTCAGATCGTTTATGTTTCCAACAGACTGGGCCACCGACGCCCATCAGTGGTGGGGTAAAAGTTAGTTTTTTTTTAAATTAAAGCTCGACAGAAGTTATAACTCGATCTATCATCTAAATCGGTTTCACAATAAAGCATAATTATATTGTTCACTATAATAGGACGTGATAATCACGAGGGACATCAACTCTGCCTTTCATCTTTCTTATCCGATCTCTCTTGACCAACTCTTGTTCTTTCCCGACTCTGACGATATTACGCTATTCGTGGGCTACGGATCTTTATTTGATATATTTTGTTCTATTGGGTGATGATGACGCTAAAGTTTTTTCCCTTTAAAGAATAATGGAAATATTAATAAATGCTGAATGTGTCAGTATTTACATTTGTCATATATTCATTACATTAATTAAATGACTCAAAGTAGTGGTGTTGTGTTCAAGTGTACAGTAGCTGTTACTTTTTAGTCTGAGAATTTGATGCAATTCCTTATTGGATTTGTAAGAACGACATATTGAACCTATTAAAACTATAAAAAAGTGATCTCTACTGGTCTCAAAACTACAAAAGTACAAATTTTATTAAAATAAATTTTATTTCTCAAGTACAGTTAGTTTTATACATCTTAGAAAAAAATAGTTTATTGTAAAACATCATAAAGAGATTTGTTTTGTTACATATTTGTTTTTAATTTATCGGTATTTTCGTCATAAAAATAAGAACGAGATGTCTTTCAAATTTAATTTTATATCAGAAAATAAATTGTTTAATGTTAAAACTACGAAACATGTTGTAAATTTATTTTAATATCAAATTACAGTATGTTAAATACAAATCTCTAACACTACAAATATAAATCAATTTATTATACACGACATTTATGGTATGAACAAGTTTCGTGAGACATCCTGTATAAACCGTGACATGAGGTTTATTCCACGACATGCAACAACGCAGTTATCTTTCCATCAAGGCATACATGTCATCATATATCAAGAATAGTGTTAACATTAGGTAGAGAGTTGTTATTTGTTAGGCCTACTCGAAAAAATTACCTAAATGTGGATTTTTTAATGAAAACTACATATGGAAATTGAGAATTTTGCGTATTTCGCTAATTATACAAAACATAATAATACAATTTAAAATTATTGTGACGCATAAATTATTTTTGTGGAGCATAAAATTGACACAATTTCTCTATATTGCTTCTTTTCAGTACCTTAATTAGCCCTGTCAAAATTGGAAAAATAGACTATTAAAAAATATTTGTAATCACTTTAATCACAAATTGTTCCAAAATTGCGGGGTTGTAGTAGGGGGGGGGGTATATTCACAAGGGTATAGAGCTAAAAAAAATACAATTAATAAAACAATAATTTACCATTATATAAATTAAAGACATTACAGAAGTTCGAAAACAAAATGCAAAATAGCAGTTTTCCTGAATCCTAGAGCTTTTCTCAGGTAAATCGAAAAATAATTTGCCAATGTTAAATTTTTCAAACATCGTTTTCTTAGAGAATTAAATTACTAACAATTTCCTATTCTTAATTATTTATATTTTTAAAAATAAGAACTAAGACGCTTTAAGTGGATAGAATGTAAAATCACGTTGTTTTTTTTTTGCCGGAAAATTTGGGTTTTTTTTCGAATTAAAAAAGTACGCGTGAAAAGAAAATTGGCAATACATATATGTTTTTATAGAGTATAAAATTACGTATAAAAATGTGTTCTTTTTTCCCATTACGATGAAAACTAACCTTGTAACGATTTGACTAAAATAGTTATTTCAGTTAAATACCCAAGTCATTTGATTATTAGTTATTTATATAAGTTTACAAATAATACAGCGTCATAGTATTTTTGTATAACATGCATATTTGCCTTCCCCCCCCCTCTCTCAACCCGGTCCTGTCGTAATGTCAGTTCGATTTTTTATTTTATTTAATTTTGTTAAACCTATTTTCTCCATGATATTTTAACGGAAAACTCGGGAAATGTAATTTTTTTGAGGTATTGCACACGAAAAATCTTTGATTTAACTAGTATGGTTTTGTCTTTATGATGTATAATGACATGTACTCAAAGAGTTTCATTAGAACTAATTACTAGAACTAGGAGTGCCGATGTATGTAGAGCCTTTCGGCACAACACCGACACCTACCCCAAGAATCCACTCTGTCCATGCCATGATGTCTTAAAAATTGAACAAAATTCACCAGGAGCCTACAAAGATCTGCAGGAAAACACGCCTCAAAGCCCGCCAAGTAAACACCACTCTGTCCAGGTAAAACTACGCCATTCTCCTGTAACACTTCATAGCAAAAACTCACGTCAAAACTCTGTTAGAACAGCGTTCTAGCGGTGCTTTCAACACCTACACAACAGTCCCCGACACCGTCTGCTCTGGGACAAGCTCCCAATCTCCCCAAGAGACCAACTTAACGCTGAAAATTCACACCTTTCTTCATATTCTCCCAGTTCAAAACATATAAATTAACAGTCCCTGCTAAAATCATCAGATCTTCCCGGATTTTTTCCGAGATAGACCGTATCATCCAGTCCTCTCTGGACACACAGCTTCTCAATCAGATCTCGACCATTCAGTCCTACTCCGGACTCTTCTTCTCGCCGCTCCGACCCGACACATCATCAACACGACACCATCACACACTGGCTGGTATTGGGAAAAGAGAAAGATATTTTTGAAAGAAACTGCCGTTTCATTTCTCTCTTCTACCACCACCGCTTCAAGGCTTCTTCCTACAGGGAAGGCAAATTAGGGTCCCGGCGGCCCACTCACCAAGCCGCCTGCCCGCAGGGAAGGAAATTTTGGTAACACACAGATTCCCGCTTTCCCCTACCAGACAAGCTTTACACCACAAACCTCCCCATACCCATCCTTGAGGACCATCCCATGTACAATTCCTTTTTATTCTCATACAACCATTCGCCGCAAGGCCCAGCCTCTACTGGTGTAGCATACATATCATTGACTTGGCTTTTCCGAACCCGACACCCGAGCCTACATCTATTTCTTATATTTTTTGATTTTAGTAACTTCATTATTGTGAATCAATTTATCAACAACACAAAAGCGATTGAAATCACAAATAAATCAAAGTATAGCACATGTTTATATTGTTAGTCGTTTATAACCAACATTATACACATTGCACTGATTTATGAAGACTTTAACGAGGATGAAGTGTGTGTTCTACCGACATTTAAACTTTGTTCAAAACATTACAATATTGTTAAGTAATGTAATAAATATTTACTGAGCAAGTTTCCTTCCTAGAAAAGAGAGTAGGTAAAAGGTGACCGTGTCAAATTTGTGCGAAATGTTTTAAACTTGTAATTTTGTAATTGTAACAGAAATTACAAAATAAAACATCTATTAAATTTATTTGAGAATAAATTTAATAATTAACGATGAAGAAGTATCGCAAAAATTTCCTCACATACCCATGACGCTTCAACGTGTCTTCTTCAATTTCTACCTCTATTCAATATTGTCATCAGCCACTGCTCTCAGCCAATCCTTATTCCCAACCTTTACTTAGTACTGGCTTGTTAATCACGAGGGGTCCGTTTATCGTCTTTACGGACGGACGTCTTGTCGAAAATCGCTTTTCCGGTATTTTGAGACGTGAATATCAGTGGAAAAAACAGAGTTTGAATTTTTTGAGATTACCAAAAACCCTTACACTTCTTATACTGGCTAAGTTATGTTATCTCTAGTAATCGGGATTTTAGTTACATTTATCATGGTGTTTTACAACACGTTGAATATCACTGAAAAAATGGTTGGAAAATTTCAAAATGACGGCCATTTTGAAACAGTTTTTAGTGTTCTTCTTATCTACGACCTAGCACGTAAAATATAATGGGTAATATAATTTTTTGTGTTGTTTAAAAGCGAAAAACCTCTTGGTCATCATCGCTTTATAAAATAGAAAAAAAGAAGAAAAAAATAACATAAAAAAAGACACCTAACCTTCAAAGCTCTAATAGTGTTCAGGGTTGGAAGAAAACAAGAGTCAGTCCAAAGAGAGTTGAAGGAGAAGATGAAAGAGAGAGATCTAACTGAATACTTCAAAGAAAAGTGTAGATCCAGCTAGTTAGCTAGGAATTGACAAGCCCATAATCATTATAGTGACTCCCGAGGTTAGGTAAATTTGAATTTTATTATCTTTTTTCCTTAATATTCATAATTAATTCCCACAGGAGTCATCCATCACTATGCAAAAATATACGGAGTTTATCACGACTCGAACTCTCAACCAACCCTCGCTGTTACGTACACGACCGAATTTCAGATTCCTCACTGTTCGTGCGTCCTGAACGGGGACGTACAAACAAAATAACTCCTAAAGCAGACGTTCTTCAGGTGGATTTGATTGTTATCAGTTGTCCAATTAATTATAAACGTATTTCCTGCAACATGTGAGTTTAAGTTTAATTTAGTCCTGGCATGCAATACTCCCCTAAATTTGTCTGTCAGTGAAACACAATTTATCTGTGTAAGTGTTTCGGCAATAACTTTATTGCCCGCTATTTTAAGTTTATTCTTATACTACATTTCTTCAAAACATTATGTTTTTATTTTTATTTTATTACAAGAAATTAATTATTAAAAATAAAAACTAACAATTTTTGGATTAAGTGCTAACATAGGCATTTAGCCTGCGAGTCGAATACAACATAGGCCTACACAAAATTATGTGTAAATACAGATAAAAAGCAAAATAAAAACAAAAAGTAACAATTAACTAGAACTATTAGAAACAGCAAAGATAAACCATACAAATGAACACGTAAAAAAAGAGACAATACAAGAACAAAATACACATAAACATACAGGGTGTCCAAAAAGTATCAGATCGGCGTTATATTTTTTGAACCATTAGAGATTAAAGAATAAAACTTACTACATCAATACTATACCTTAAAATCTAATATTTGAAACAACTATCAATTTACGGGGACGGCCTGCAGGGAGTCAGAAGAAAATCTAATAGAAAAGCATAGGACGAGTTTTACATCACATTAAAGGTCTCTGTTAGAATACAATGCCGCAATCCGTCCTCAAAAGGTTCACCCTATACAAAATGGCAGCTGTTTAAAGTTACAACGTTGGACTTGTTGAAACTGGCTTAACTTTCTTTCTTTGTATGAGTTACATAAGTAAATACTCCGACAATCCACACTAGATGGAAGGAACATCTTTTCTGGATAGTGAGTGACTTTTCACCTCCAGTAGGAACGGTCTACGAGGAGGACGGAGAATG
Source organism: Aphrophora alni (assembly GCA_963513935.1). Classification (NCBI taxonomy): domain Eukaryota; kingdom Metazoa; phylum Arthropoda; class Insecta; order Hemiptera; family Aphrophoridae; genus Aphrophora; species Aphrophora alni. Next base: position 75,591,621 of record OY740774.1, read on the forward strand.
TTATTGTAAGCCTAGACCTACTACCTCATCAAATTAATGTGTTATTTGAGTCAAAAATTTTACTGCAAACCGCATCAAAAAGGAAGGACGCCATCAGAAATTACAACCATTACGATATTATTAAATAGCACTAAAAAATATTATATTATTATTAACTCAAGAATAGATAAGCGATCTAACTAGAAAACCTCTATGGCCGGTCAGTATTTCCAATATCTTTTGAACAATACGGGGGGGGGACATGCTTCAAGAAAACTTTGCAAAGAGTTTACCATTAAACATATTGTTATTATTTTATGTTAAGATTAACATTTAATGATCTCCTGAATATTTTTGCCTGTAGAAATATAAACAGCAATAATTATGATAACCTGTCCAGTTCCTGTTACACATCTACTTAAACAAATATCTCCGATTTTCGACTGGAACACTCCAAGACCAGGTGATTTGTTTAAATGAATATCCATATGTGAGGTTACTATATTCTAACTATCACCTGTATTACGACAAATTGTTACTCCACCGGCAGAAACCTCGGGTCGTATATATTTTGTAACGCAATAGAAATCCGGAATGTCTATGATCTCTCCATCTTTCATATCAGTACTATACAGCCCAAATGTATGCGCAGTGCTATACAACACAAACGTATATTATTATTATGTTCAACATACCGTCGCATATGAACATATATAGGTATACACTTATGATTATGCCGCTCTTATGGTACGCAGTGACCGTGACGCGAGTTTGCCGTTTTAATCCCATCCCAGAAAGTGCCCAACGGGCCTATAGAAGGATACCTAAAACCAAGGGTACAAAAATGAGCTAGATAGAGGAATCAGGAGGTACACAGAAAGTACCAGCTTCCAATAGTAATAATAATAATTGTTAGATGCTTGAGGATAATTTACTTATGTGCTGGTAGTGAACCTTAATGAGGTTCAGAAAAATCGAATTGAAAATGACAAAATGGCGGCCATTTTAAACAGTGTTTTGTTATAAACCGTTATTAGTGACAATTGTTAATACAACGTCCAAAGTTTTGTTTAAACTTATTATTGTTATATCCCAAATCACATTTAAATTCCAATAGCAGTTAACTAACGCTGTGCGTCCGAAAGGCGCACAAAACCGCACGAATGTTTTGAAGATCACGAATAAGAATTGATAGTTGCGCCGAGTCGTAACTTTGTGTGTAGGAATGCGTTACATTGACTTGCGGGTGGGCCTGAGTCTACATGCAATCATAAAAAAGGAAGACGCACATAGCTTGATGAACAGCAAGTGAACACAGAAAAATCTGAACCTTTGAATATTTTGCGCGGGTAAGAACTTTTCATGGTTTAAAAAACATTGCACATACTTTTACACTCACTTAGTTTTTCTCAAAACCATTTTGTTTTGTTTTCATTATATTTGTCCTATAAGTGGGACAATACAAAGAATATAAAAACAATGTTTGAAATATATAGTTTTTATAGTCTTGTTTGTATAGACTGTTTGCGACTTCAGACAGACACGCGCATGTAAATATTAGGGTCTTTGGATTTACCCACGGAAGCTAATAAAAAGAAATGAAGAAAATGCAATCCATCTTTTAATGGATATTGAATTGTTTGTTTCACAACTCAAAAACAAACTGCTTTTAAAATTTATACTCTATGGTATACATTTCTGGTTGCGTGGTTAAGTTAAGATGTATTCGTCATACAAAATAATATATGATTTCGCACAGCAATTTAATTTCAAATCCAAATAAATTTCATACACGTAGGTGACGCCATGTTCAAGTTAGGGGGGGGATAATATCTGAGACTTTAAATTTTACATAAAATTTAAATAATAACTTTTTTTAACTCGATAGTTTCTGCCCCATAACTTCCCCAAAATCTTCTTTTTTTGTAGTTTACCTATACGTGGAACAATACAAAGAATATATATCAAAGTTTAAAATATATAGGATGTATCGTCTTGTCTGTGTAGACTGGTTGCGACTGACAGACATGCATTAAGAGTACTTGATTTTACCTACGCATCCTAAAAATCGAGGCATTAATGACGGCCATTTGGGTTCACTTTTGCCTTCGCCAATTATTCCTGAACCTTAATATATTTTTACTCCCAATTTTGCACTCAATTTAAGGTCACTATTCTTCAGATTCCACTAACATTAGAACGCAATCTGTAAAGCCGATTTTGAGGAAATACGATTTTTTGCGTTTTTATCGTTAATCAGTAACAGGTATTTTTAAAGGGATGGCGTCGAATAAGATTTCTTTTCGTCCTTATTGGATTGTTTTTTCTTCTTGATATTGGGTATTTTAAGCCAGCTTACTTTATATTTTGTGTTATTGAAAAAAATGTCCCACTAAAATATCCCCACATAACGATTTTTTTTTTAAATTGGCTCTATAAACAGATATATTCACAAAAACCTAACAACGATTTTCGACAAATATATACTGTAAATGAAAATAGAAAACGAGTTCATATTAAATTGTTTTGCAATGTGAGAACTTTGTAAAAATAATCGAATAGGATCACTGAAGTTTTGAGGTCGTCATTCCATTTATTAGGAACTGACGTATAGCGGATATTAACGTCCATATTTCGGTGTCCAGTTGTCTATATTTTTTAGTTTTTATTTATTTACAGACTATAAATAAGCCTGACAACTTCAGCTTCATGTAAGGTTTTGGAGTAATAGAGAATACATCAACCAGCGAGCTTCTCAATTCCTACAGTAAAAGCGTTATCTTCTTCTAAATCAGATCTAGAACTTCCTTCTATTCAATCAGCGTTCCCATCGATTTGAATTGTTACACCTCACCATTCTCAAGGATCAGTAATTATCGTTGGAATTTTGGCATGTTTTTACTTCCCAATATACGAAAGTATACTGTAAGTTTGGTAATCACAAAAATGGAAACAACCGTTTTTGGTTAATCTCAACGTTTCCTGGCCTAAAAAAATCCAAAAAAGTGGTTTACAACTTGCCCTCCTTCCATCGTCGTTGACGTCTGTACAAAGGCTCGATAGCGGCTACAAAAAGAAAGATGAGAACATGAAATTGTACAGGAGACTATAGTGTGTTCATATAGAATTGGAAAACATTGTCAGTGTCTAGGTCTCCAAGATCTCTTATGGACTTCTGGCTCTGGGGGTATCTGAAGGATAGAGTTTATCTTAAAACAAACAACCATTCCAGAACTGAAGGCAACAATTGTTTAATTAGTAGTAGTAATCAATCTCGATTAACTTGATTGATGCCGCACACGCTGTGTAGAAAAGGTTAACGATTGTCCAGGAGCAGAATGGCAGCCATATTGAACACTTTGATTACATGTCAAATAGGGCGTGATTTTGTTACATTTTACAAATCCCACTTTTTGTAAATAGTGTACATGTAGAGTCAAAGTATATAAATTATTAAAAAATAAATCGATTGTAGTAAGTTAAAATTACCGTTGAAAGACCCGGTACTTTTCTGCAATAGCTTGTGATTTTTTTTATGAATTGATTATAATTGCTATTGGATTTATTATTCGTCAAATTAATATGGACAGATTTAGTCGTATATTTATCCACACCTGCAAAACACACACGTTCTGAGTGTCACGAACCTACGTATAGAAGTGTACAGATCTCGATTTTTTCACTCAGAATGGCTGCAATCACAGATCTATTCGTATATCATCTTGCCAAAACCTTCATACAAGCTGCTAAACATCAAGTATTTGGTCAGTTGCCCAGGAACAGGATGCTACTGACACTTAAACCATTTATCACAGCTGTAGCTTTCATTAGGTTAGGGGGAGATATCGAGTTCATTACACCCTCGTCCTCTACTTTCATTTACAACTGGTTTTTAACTAATTTCTGTTAAAGTCATTAATTTAAAGTAGGGAGGGAGAACAGTTAAATTGTTTTCTCTTTGTTTTAGAAACAGCGGCGGAACTCTAATTAGTTTTTTTTTCCATTTATATTATTTTGTTGCAAAGAAATGAGTTCAGCTTGCATTGGACCTAAATTTAAATGCTTTAATTATGTAGTGGAATAAAGAATGTTAGATTCACGTTCAATGACTCTGATAAATATAGTTCGGAAAGTTTGTGATATTTTATATTTATAGATATTTCGGTCGTAAAGTTCTAACATAAATCGATGTTTTTAATTATTTTTTATTTGGCAGTATCTTAAATAGAGCTTCCAAAACGTTGCTTATTCAGAATCTCGTGCTAGAGTGGTAAATGACGGTGAGTTGGTAAATTTTTTAATTTTTTATTTACGACTAAAAATCAATAAATGTTTCAGGAAATTATTTAGGATCTACTACCCCCACAACGTTTCAAATACGAAACTCTGAAAAAGCATTAACCAAGAAAATATGGCCGTTCCCTTCCAAAGTAGAACTTTGAAAAGAATTAGTAATTTGCAAGTTCGTATTATATTTATATATAATCTGAAAACATAGACACTGTATTAAAATTCTGTACAAAATATTTTTAAAAAATCGAAAAAGGTTCAGTAAACAGTTGAAAGCCATATTCTAAAATGGCGGAAATTTTTCAGCGTTTGCGAAACAGATTTTTAAGTTATATGAAAAAGTAACAACGGCTCCCATTTAAAATTTTCCATCATATTAATAATTTACGATATACCAATAGTACCTACGACAAAAGAACACCCCTTCATATAAAACTGATGAACATTTAAACTGATATTTCAAGACAGTAAACAAATTAGTTTTTAGTACTTACTATCTATCAAGGATAATTTATTTATTCAAGAAGACAACAACGTTTCAATGACTACATAATTATTACATCTACACAAACCTTCTTGGCTTAAAAAATTAGACTTATAGAAGAGAACGCTAAACAGACACTCACTATTTCGTTTTTCTGTTACAAAACTTTTCTCTCTATAAATAGTAACAAAGGAAAATTATTCTCAATTATTTTACTTTAAGTTGTTGGCAAAATTCAATCTGTTTTAGTCAACCCCTAAGATTACAGATTTATGTTGCACAAGCAATAGTTATATTGATGTCATATTACTTCCCCTCAACATTTACCGCATCACAAGACTTAAGAGTTGTCACCAAGTGGAGATGTATAACATTACATCATATTGCGTGTTTCCAGTGACTTCCACTTTATGAAGAGACAGGAAATGTTTTACAGTTTAAGACTGCAGGGAAACTGAATGTATGTTGCAAATTCATATTCCGTAAGAGTAATTCCTTGAATTGTGGTTTTCATTGACAAACTGCTTCGTTTTGAAAAATTAAGGAAAGTGTATTTTATCTCAAAAACGTCGCCAAGAATATAATGCATCCCCAAAATCACAATTACAGTTATATAACTAATAATATGTACAGAAACGTTTCTCCCATACCAATTCTGAAATTACGAAGGCAGGGTTCCCTCAATGGTCTGATTTCAGCAACATTGTTTTGCATTTTTAATTTTCATTTTCGTTCATTTATTTTTCGACAATTCTAAATTTGAAAGCAGCTCCAGAAAAGGTTACCATTAAAAAAACACAAAAATCGGCGGTTAAACTTACAAAGATGTAATATGTATATGCTCTACCAATTTAGTTCAATTTTTTTTGATATTGGAAGATTAATGACCCAACCCAATACAAAAACCCAAGTAATACAAAATGACTGTTCAGAAATAATTAGCAAAAAACGTACAGTAACTTTGCCCAGAATGATTCAGCCTGGAGCTAGTTGGTCATCATATTTTTCTGTACGCGTTTTGTAAAGATAATTTGAAAATTAAATAAAAACTTATTCTAAATATAACATGTTCCATATATATATATATATATATATATATATATATATATTTGTAGTGAACTGTAGAATCTGATATGTTCTAAAAATTGAAAATAATATTTTTTTATCAAAAATTTTAATTTTCTATTCATTTTGTATTTAGAAAGATGGGCTACAATGGGCTACTGGTGAATATTCACATCCATACAATACAAAATAATAAAAAAAGCCAAATTGTGCATAATTTTGTAAGGTATTGGAAAACATAGTCTACTTTACAAGACATATTTGGTCAATATACGTTGTAGAGCACAATAAATTGGAAAATTGTGCAAAATAGTGAAAACAGCTACAAAATAATATTGTTATGAAAAAAAAATCATAGAATAAAATTTCTAACATAATGTACTTATAAAATATTTTTTTCTAAATATATACATTCACAGAATAATAAAATAAATATAAAAACGCCAGGGTTAGGGCGTTTGGAGGATTTCCGGAGGTTCAATTCCCAAATCGAATGTATGATTTACTTAATATATTAATATAAACAGGGCGAAATAAGAATAAGCAGTGTCAAAACTCAACTCTATACTTAATTAGTTATTGTGTTGTATGACTGGATATTTAGTAATTAGTAATAAATTCGGTAACTCATTATTAATTAGACTTATCTTTTCAAAGCTGGGTACCCTATGGTGCATTGGCAAACCTGTACTGAGCGATAGTTGTGCGCTTAAAGCAGTATCATTTTCCAAAATGTAGAACGTAGGCTAGAACTAAACGTAACGTTATAGTTTCCATTGGTTTGATCGATGCAACTCGATGATAATTTTTGGAGGGCCATTTAACAAAAATTTAATTTTGTGAGTTTTTTAATGGCAGCTACTCTAAAACTTTCATATATCGAAAAAAGTCTCGAATTATGGCCACATACCAAATTCTATTGAATTTCAATCCACAGTACTGCTCGTACAACAAACGAGACAACATTCCAAAAACCCATTTTAGAGCCCTCAAAACTGATATACCGGTAAAAACCCGACATCGCTTTTTGACCCCTCACATAATATTTCTCTATTTTATATATGTGATAAAGTAAAAGACTTACAATTGATTAGAAACAATACGAAAACATAATCAATAAGTTCACAACAACAAAAGTATGGTAGAGTGGCGTAAATGAACATCTCACACGCAAGTACCTAATTCTATTCGCGACACCAAAGTACCAAGAGAGAGACAACACAATTATTATATATAGTCATAAACATGACAGTGGGGAGGGATTTATTAAATAAAGTTGCATGTTGAGTCCAAACGACAGCTCTAAAATCTGACAGTATAATTCCCGTGCAATATTTCAACTCTAACTGAAAGTCAAGCCAATTATTTCCTTATTTGACAGACTTTATCTTCCATGTCCGACGATGTTGACACAAAGTAACACATTTTACATTATTGTTACAACAGGAAAGGAATATTTTAAGTTTGGGGATAAATTGTGTAATACATTTATGGGAAATTAATTTGATTTGTATATGCAGACTTTGCAGTTGATGACATTTTCAGATCGACAACAAATTGGTAAAATATAAGAGAACAAAACCAAACATCAATAGAAACTTGTTAATTTTATGACACGCTTTGTAAAAAATATTTCTGTAAAAACCTCTCATTGTCGCTTTAAAAAAAAAAAAAGAAGAAGAAGAAAATACTATAACATAGACCCCTAGCCCTCGAATACATCAATGTCGTCAAGGTCGGGAAATAATAAGAGTTGGAAAAGATAGACCTGATAGGAAAGCAAAAAGAAAGGTATCTGAGCCAAGACTACATAAAAAAAGATGTATATCTAGCTAGGTAGATCGGGATTGCCACACCCGTACTCAAGACAAGTTCTTGAAGAAATTTTTTTTTAAATCTAAAACAGTAATTAGTAGTAAACAGGGTGTTTCTGTAATGCGTGGAGATAATGTTTTCAGGGGTTGATTTATTAGTCTAAATAAAAACAAAAGATCCTATAAACATAATTCCGGACACTCTTCTTTTACCAACTATCCGCTAATTTTTTTATTGTTTCTACTAAATAATTTATATCTCTAAAACGGCTTAACCGATTGTGTTGTAATTTGACACGGTACTTATCAACGTAAAGACCGAGTTTAAAAAAAAAATCAACTAGTTACAATAATCTGTTTCAAAATCGCGAATTAGTAGCGCGAAATTGTAATTTTCAAGTGTTAGGCACCCATATCTTTAAATGTCAGTATTACAATCTATACTAATAAACTAATGTACCAGGAGTTTATTTCTCCTCTCAGCTGTTAAAAACTATTAACATATTTGAATGGCAATTGGTTGCAACATAGTTTTCACTCAGAGGAAGGTTGTAACTTTGAGGTTTTTTCGATATTTTAATTAGAAGTTGAGTTATGCGATAAAAAGTTTTTCTTATTTATTTCTCCCACGAGGAAATGGCAGCCATAAAGGTTGATCTTTGTTCGTTGTAATCACAGAATCTATTGGACCGATCTCAATGAAACTTTTCACGCTTATAGTAGTATTTTTGAAGACGGTTTTAGACTTTGTTTCATATTGGTATCGTAAAAAGAAACTGAGTTATTATAAAACATACAAATTTGTAGCAGTCATCGTTCCCGCATTCGCAGTAAATAGATCACGAATAGGTCGGCAACACTCTGTGATTCTGTATTTGAACAAACCTAATTTATGCCAAGAAACATTTTATGTTTAAGATTTAGTGCGAGATTATCACACGAGTTCTTCGCTATTTCAGACTGATTTTATTTTAATTTCAGATTTTTAATTCTATAGACTACAAATAAATCTGTAGTCCTCTTTTTGTAGGCAATCCTCACTTAGATCAGCTGCTTAGATCCAATCAGCTTCAATAGTTCAACACAAAGATATGTTAGGACCAGTGTGAAACATTTTACTTAAGTACATCAGTTTTAATAATTCAACAAAAAGATAAATTTGGCCAGTGTGAACCATTTAGGAAAGTGTTTCAAACTTAATTTTAGTTTTACAAACAAATTTATTCACCAGAGCAACCAATAAAAAAAACATACTTAAAACAGCTGATTAGGTCCATTAGCTTTAATAATTCAACACAAAGCCAAGTTAGGTCTAGCCTAGACAAATATATAACATTTTGGAAAATGTTATTAACTTGATTTTGGCCTGTTGATGTTTTATTATATATTTCTATAACATTTCTATACATATATATATATACAGAAAGTTCTCAAAAACTATATATGTCTTTAGCTAATTTCGATTCTCATAATATGTGTTATGTAGCTAATTTAACAATCAATATTTGCGTGTGAAGCTGTGAGTAACAACAGAGCTAGTATTAAATAGTAATTTCCCCAATGAAAGTTCATATTATAGTAAAGAAATTGCTGTAATTTTGTAACTTTATCATGAATCTAAACTGAATTAAGTTGAACTTGTTCACAAGCCGCTATTTTTATCACAGAAAGAAAACGAATTCATGTTTGTGCAGTTTTTTTTCTACGATACAAGATCTTTAAATATTACTCAGGTTTACATTAAAACTTGCCACTTTGTATACATAGGCGATATCAGAAAACTACATCTTCAATATTGTACATATTGTCACTCTATAATGAATCGTTGAAAGCTTAACTAGGCACAAACTAGAGCAATTTAGACACATTTCGATGACCTACACAACAAATAATATTAAACCTAATAATATGAAAATTATAAATTAGTTGAAAATAGTTACGATTTTGCTCTAGTAGTATAGCCTAGCTGCTACGCGTCCAAACACAAATAAGGAAATACATTTGAGCAAAATTTAAGTCACGCAGGGCCACGTGCCCGAATCTTGTTGAATTAAAATTACCATAAGCTCTTCCTGCGCAGAATATTAAACTACATTACCAATTTTCTTTATTTCATAAATAAATAATATTTTTAGCTCCAAATAATAGACTAATCAGGAAATATGAATAAAACGTTATTTCGTTTTTAGAAATTAAATTTTTGACACAAACAATTCAGAATAATTTGAATCTAAAACTAAAATACAAACTATATTCACCAATTTCCTTGTTAGATAAGAAATCAATGATTGATAAAAAATATTGTATAGTCATTCATAAGGTCTTACTCACACTCACAGCTTATCAGGACTTACCTGAAATCAAAGATAAAGAAATAAATTAGAAACACATTATATTTCATTACTAAGCATAAACAAAATATTTATTTTCAGCGTCTTAATTTTTTAAATAAAACTTATTTCCATGCAAATCCTAAATAGTGTTCAGAAGTTTTAAACGCATTCTGGAAATGTATTTTTTTTTAAACGCAAAGCAATTTATAAGTAGTTAATCTAATTTTATAATATTTACAATGTACAATCTTGTATTAAAGATTGACTATAAATTAAAGAGCCTGTAAACAATACATCTGAGCATCCTTACACCTCCGATTTTATTATGAATTTAGTCTTAGATAATTCTCAAATGAAAATTATCAAGAGTTATGAATTAAGTTACTATTATTAAGCTTGAATTATTCTATACCAACAGTAGTTAACAGAGGGGTAATCAATTGTTGCGACAAGATGTTAGTAACCTTCTGAGCCTTACAACAATCAAACGCTAAGGCTTGAAGGAAATTGAGATCAATCGATGAGCGGGCGGATTAGACGTAGGGAGAGAAGCTGCCAGAAGTACCGAGAGTCAGGGTGCTGTAGAAGTCGATAGTTCTTAAGGAGGAGAGTTCAGAAAACCAAGGGACACTAAGGACCACAGTCAGGGACCGGTTAAGCTCCAGTAACAGAGGTGAGCATATTTCGTGTGTGATTTGTTTAATTATTGAATTTAAGAGAGAGGGAGAGAGAGAGAGAGAGAGAGAGAGAGAGAGAGAGAGAGAGAGAGAGAGAGAGAGAGAGAGAGAGAGAGAGAGAGAGAGAGAGAGAGAGAGAGAGAGAAATATTGAAACCACCATTAAGATATCGCATAAAAGCGAATTAGGCTAGTTAAAGTCTTCTATCAAAACATACCAGGGTGTATGGTCAAATTGTGGAAGAATTGTAATAAATATATATGTATAACTGAACCACCAGATACATTAACATATCTATTGAACCCGATAAATTGGCCGTAAAACACAAGCTTTTTGTGTTGTTCAACAAACGTTGAAAAGGAGAAACATACGGTAAACATTCTGCTCAGAAAATTTTGCATATAAAATGTATTATAAAGAAACAGTTCTTGAAAACACTTGAAGTAAAGGAAAATTACTATCATCGGAACGTTGATTTAATCACGTACCCACGTTATATCATTTATTGCACGCAAGCTTCTCTCCTACTCCCACAACTCTATAGAGACAAGATTTGTCTCGTAAAATCAACTACGAGCTGCCTCTGTGACCTATTTTAAAACAATATTCCAACAGTTATTGAAATTGAACAATAACGTGTTATAAATAACTTTATCTCTGTTTGAATAACACAATAAAATAAGTTTGATTCTTTATTCTATAAAGTGTTATTAAATCAGCTAACGAATCTATAGCATGTTTCTATATTCTGTGATTTCTCTCATGGTAACCCGATACCAAGAAATGTTCAAAGATCCTACTCATTTGAATAGTTTGACACTAACTTTGCCTCATACATTTAACGCACTGTGATTTCATAATGAGGTAAAAATCTAAAATTACTTAATTAAAAGTAAAACTGTTGTTTTGAAACCTCACAGTTTGGATATGTAATGGACTGAAGAGACGGGAAATGGTCGCACTAGCATAAAGTCTATCTTAGCCACCACGTTTTGCAATTCAGGCCCACGGATCCCTTACATTTGAATAATAGAACGATAATAAATTGCAAGGAACTTCAATTAAAACCTTATTTAATAAATACATACGTAAGGGCTGATAAATGAGTAAAAATTAATTTCAATGTCGCATATGCGAGGTAATTAGTTTAGAAACTCAAAATTGCAGCAATAGGCCCTAAACGTAAAAAGTCAAGTGAAAGATCTACGCCCTGTGCTGGGAAGCGACTAGGATAGCTCAGTTGGTAAAGCATTGGCGCGTAAAGCCAAAGGCCCTGGGTTCGATTCTCAGTCTAGGTCGTATATTTTTCACTTTAAATTTTATTGTATTTTCAATACCTGCTAAGTAAAAATCGTATAAGCGGAAAAATTAATAAATTAAATTTAAAACCTTATATTTATTGTACTGGATTATTACTATTATTACAAGGAAAATAATTATTACCGTTAAAGCAAAAAATGTTTAAAAAATAAATATGTTATTACTGCTGTCATATTGTTAATGTATCAGACTAAACATGTATAATTTTTTTTTAAACTATCGTTTAACTCATAAAAAAGTATGCATACACAATAAAACTACTTATTTACGTAAATCTATTACCATTGCAAAACGTCGGTAGCCTTGCTCGGAGGTTAGCCTCGTGCAGGGAGCTGTTGGAATTGACAACAGCGCGCTACTCTTCCTCTCCTATTAGTTTTACCTACGGACTTGATTCTTGGCGCTCAGAATAAACTGTAATTTGATACACAAAAAACTGTTTAAAATAACCGCCATTTTGAATTTTTTCAACTCGATTTTTCTAAATTCAATAGGGTTTTAAGAGCTCACTATAGTTCTGTAATATATTAATATTTGTTGCCGCTATAGTGCTTACATGACGGCAACGTCAACGATGACGGACTGAAAGCTGTTGAAAATCACTTTCAGTTTTACTATATCCATGAAACATAAATTTCGGTTAAAAACGGACATTGACTTTTTCCGATTAACGAAAATACCCGATACTTCTATATAAGTAAAAATGTTAAGAGAAGTCCAACTTGTAATGCAAGAAAAATGCAATTATTATTCTAATAAATCTCCTTCATATATTGATATAATTACTTTTTTTAAACAATTATGTATTGATTATATGTTGCGTGATTTTTGGCTAAAAATGCGAACGCTCAAACTTTCAGGTTCTTCATTTTTTAACAATAGATCTTTATTTCAAAAGGAAATCTACAATCATAATAAACATTACCACCTACCCGAAACTGTCATGACCAGTATTACAGCCAATATGTCAACACCAATCTGATATTATTTTTACCTGAAAAGAACCTAAAAGTGACTCAAAATGTTAACGAGGCTCTTAATAACGTTATTTGGACGGTCATCCCAAAAAGAGTATTTGTTAGTCTAAAAACACTCAGATGTTTAGCTGTTGATTGTGCATTCAATGACGGATTCTATAGCAATCTACAAAGTATGGATTATGTGTGTAAAAATCCTGGCAAACACCTTGAATCGATTAGAGCAGATTGCGGTATGTAAAGCCAAGAAATCAGTTACTGACTTGGGGAGGGGGGGAATGATACAGAGCAGATTACTGAAGTAATGGAAACTTGTCCTGCAGGAATATCTCAACAACCCATCCTACAGTGCTCGGTGATACTAATCTACAATCTTCCATCAGTAATATATAAAAACCCTAACACGAGATCTCACAAAAATTACGTTTACTTAATCAAACGCGTTTCAACGACAAAGTCGCCATCCTCAGTGATACATGAGCTACAATAACTAAACTGTAACTGACGTTTGGTTATATATCTGAGGATGGCGACTTTGTTGTTGAAACGCGTTTAATTAAATAACCATATTTTTTGTGATATCTTGTGTTCGGGTTTGTTCTATATAATATTATCTCATATGTGAAGCTCAATATTTATTTATTCCATCAGTTTTACCGATTTTCTTATTTTTGAAGATTTCGCAAACTACAAATTTTCAGGTTTTCATCATTTTTTTTTTACGAAAGCTACACATTTTTACAGTAGATCAGACATTCCGTTTACTAGTTCCTACAACAAGATTATTATAAAATATTAATTTTTATGGCAGTAAATAAATATATATATATATATATATATATATATATATATATATATCTTTTTTTATTAAGTATTCTAGAAAAATTCAAAAATAATATAAAAAGTACCAAAAATAAAAATAAACTCCTGGGAAGGTTTTTTTTTTTTTTTTTTTTTTTTTTTTTTTTTTTTTTTTTTTTTTTTTTTTTTTTTACAAGTAAAAAAAAGAAATGATTTAATCATATATAGCCTGAAAAATGTTTCAAAATCTTAGCATTCCATTATATAGGGAAATTAAACCGATAAGATTTTCAAACTATATCGTAAATTATTTTCACATGGAATATATAATTTATTAATTTTATTTATTTTCATAATAAAATTAATTTTGCTTTCTGCAGTGAATGAATGAACGGATATAAACTAGACAATCACTATCAAACACAAATCTTGACAACTACCGAATAACAATAATTGAAAATGTTACATTAATCGAGATGTTGATAACGATAATTAAATTATACGCTGACACATGACACGACGCGAATTGCACGTGTATCCGCTTGTTGACGACCTCAACCTTGGCATATATGCAGATCAACAGCTGTATAAAAAGTTCATTGAAGCTCCTAGTTAACAAAAATCTACAGGAAAACCTTTCAAACGGCCTCCATTTTGAAATTTAGCGGCCATTTCAATCATATTCAATGATAAGTAAAATATAGTTTAAGTGTTAAAATATCATCAACATTCTGACTACTAAAGTTAATATTGCAATTTGATTTCTATTTTCAGGTTTAAATCTGTGAACAATAATTATGTTTTACCAGTACCAGTAACTATTTTTTTTTATCAAAGGAGACCTCTCTTGATTGAAATTTATTTTTCGTCATACTGCTTCAAAAACAGCTGTTTTCAATACAAGCATTGAGATGCTATAGCCGGACATTGAGGACATTGCCGGAAGAAGGGTACAAGCGCTATGTGCCCTTTTTCCGGCAATCGCTGTTTTCGATCCGCCATGATGTTTTATATATGCTCAGAAAATTTCAAGTGGATATCTTAATTCGTTACTCTTTGGTGAAACTTTTTCCAAACTCTGTCATGTTCAAAAATCAGCTGTCAGTGCTGTGCTGGTGGTGTGGTGAGTTGACAGTTTTGTTTGTTTTCTGTGTTTATACTCCTGAGGTTATGTTCCAGTTTTAACAAGTTAATATCTGTTTTAGTAAGTATATTTTCCTAAAAATGACATCCCCATTGAGTGAAGACGGACTTGTCAAAAAGAAAAAACGTAAAGTTTATGGGAATAATGTAAACTTAGCTTGAGGCCCTTATTGATGAAGCAAATTAAGTCAATGTATACCTAAAATAAGGTCAGTATCATTGTAAATATTATTCATAGGTTGTTTTCTTCCAAATAAACCAGATTCTTAATAAAAGCTTTTTATTTATTTAGCCTATCAACATTTAATGTCGATTGCCGGAAGAAGGGCACATAAAATGCATTTTTATATATTTTTCCCCAACATAGATCTTAGACAGTGTAATGTTACCATGGTTTCTAAATCAGATTTAAATGGTTTAAACAAACATAAAATTGTTTAACAAAGTATCAATAATAATAACAAAGTTATAGAAAAAATAACTTTTCATTCGGTGTTTACTCAAAACACCTTTTAGAGCTATATGCTTTTCTTCCGGCAATTATTGATCTTTTTAGTTCTAGGACCTAAAAACATCAGCTGAAGTCGAAGTCATCAGCTGTTACTTCGTTTATACGAATTATGTAAAGTATCTATAAAAACAACCGATGCTCTCGATTGTAAATAATAGTTAAAACAGCTGTTACCATCGATTTGAAGGTAAATAGGTTGTATTTTAGTTTTTGTGGAATTGTTTTCTTATATTATTTGCAGTATATATTTCATCACTTGGACCAAAAGAAGCTTTTTGATCCTCGCTCATTAAACTTGAGCTTGTATTGAAAAACTTCACTTTTGGCCCTAGTGGTGAAATATACTATCATCTTGTGGGTTAAATCTGAAACACGTAGTGGTTATTATCGCCTTAAAAAGAAGAACATAAAAAGACCTAACCTAACCTAACCTATCCCTCTATTACTCTAGAGTCAGGATTGGAAAAGAACAAAACTATATGAAGAAAGGAGTAGATCCAGCCAGAGAAACCCGGGGTTTAAGTGAGGAGGGGAGTTGAAATCGAGATGTAACATTACATCTAAAAAACAATTTTACCGATTATCACAAATATATTAAATGGAGAAAATTTGTATATTCTGCTAAATATGTGTAGAGCACATTCAAACAGACATAAACTTATTTTGTAATTACATTATTATTAGCAGATTTTAATAAATACTTTTGTATAGATAACTGCTACATGTTTCGTTGCACACAGGCAGCATCTTCAGGCTAGTCAATTATGAACCAAATTATTTGTTCAAAAGTTATACTGTTTGTATACTTTTTTTCTTGAATATAATTTTCGGTATTGCGTTTAAACCTAACAGCCAGTTTGCTGCTAATATACGAAGATCAAATCAAATTAAAGCTTAAAGCTTAAAGCTTACTGCGAAAGTTTTCAAATTATCAAAGGGCATCAACCCACTCACACCTATTACATTAGACAGTTACAAAATGAACCCAGTGAAGCTTGCCTTGCATACATAAATTCTCGTCTCATTTCCGGGCATTCCTGCCATTGATAAAAATGCTCTCACTTGAATTTAAATAAGTACTAGCTTTGGAATTTCGGCAATGTTTTATATGAGTCATTTAAGTTGTCAATGCATTGTGAAGTGTAAGATTTATTTTTTAAATTTTAATTCTAAGGATTAATTCACATAACGCGTGCGTAACGTACGATTTGCCGCTGACCGTCAACGCGCGATAATGTTATCATAACAGGTATGCAGGGAAATTAGGTTTAAACAAATTCGTGCAAACGAAATATAGCATAGATTTAGTTTTGACCATATTCTGTAACACCCGTCCCTCAACTTACATTCTATGTCCCGGACGGGGGGGGGGGGCAATATGAGATATATTTTCTTTTGGTCTTTAGAGGCTTGTTTGTTACCAATTTTTCCTGAACCGATTTTTAAATATTGAAAAAAAAAAATTAATTTACGGTTTTGGTGCCATTATCATAATCTCACGTTTCATTGCAATTTAAACGAAATCGGTAAAGAAGATTTTGAAAAATTACGTATTTCTTAATATAACCGATTTTTTTTGGTTTTTCACCAATGATTCAGGAACAGATGTTTTTGAAGATATGTCGATGAGATACCTTTTGTTTAGGTCTTTAGAGGTTTATTGTTTGTATCGTTTGTTACCAATTATTCCTAAACACTAATATATTTTTTTACTTTACATTTTGGGCACAGTTTTGGAGTCATTAACCTAACCTTACATATCACTGATATTTTAACGAAATCGTAAAGACAATTGTTACGTATTTTATATCAGCCACTTGCCGATTTCTTGGTTTTTTTTTGTTTTTTTTTACCACGGACTAGTATTTTTTGACGAAATGCCGATAAGATATGATTTATTTAGGTATTTTATAGGGTACACTTGAGCAAAATTTGATCACAATCGTTAAAGCCGATATTGAAAAAAGTCGTAATATGTTTTTCTTATGCCTAAATCTTGACTATTAGTCAAAAACAATTAAAAAAGTTACGATCCATAACTAAAATATGTCATCTTAATAATTTGATTCAAATCGTTGCACGCTTTTAGGCTGTAGAGCACTACACATTACGACTGACAAATTTTTTAAAAAACACATTTTTGAATGCAAGGGACCTCAGAACAGATAAAACTTAAAACGATTTATTCACCAATCACATAACTTTCTTTATACAACGTATATGTGACAAAATAAATACACCAGCGTTGTAGTAACGACAACAATTTTAGAGACCTTGTTCGGTGTACATTTCATGGCCTCAGAATAATCAGTAGGCTACTACAATATATACTTCCAACATAGTAATTAGCTAACAAGCATAAATATATAATAATCAGTAACAATAGTCGATGTTAGTCGTCAGTAGGCCTAAAGCAATAATTGTCAGTTGTAAGATATCGTTTTCTTCAACAAAAAAAAAAAAAAAAAAAAAAAAAAAAAAAAAAAAAAAAAAAAAAAAAAAAAAAAGCAGAAACAAATGCGGATCTACATAGTTTAAATAATATACTTTTTAAGGTCTGTCCGCCATCTTGAATCCACAATATTAAATTAAACTTTTTGTTAAATAGGAAAATGGACATGTGATACATGCTTTTCATGTAAATTTTTACAAGAAAACCGATGGTGATATCAGTTTTTTGATAAATGCCATCGTATAATCATTCAAAGTCGCAATGACGGAAAATTCGTGTTAGCAATAAAACGGGGTAAAATGCGCCTTTTTTATTGTACATTTCCTGCAGAATACATCCAATAACGATCCAGAAAACAATTTGAACCACTACAACTTAATTTTACAGGCGAAATGAATAGTTAATAAGCTGCATTGTTGTAACGTAATGCTAACAGCTGATTTAAACTAGGCCTACTTTCATAAACGGATATTAATTGAGGTTAGCGCACTGCCAATCTGTAGAGGGGACGCACTTTGAACATTTATTGTTGAATGCTATGCTTTCAAAATTTATTGTAGGCCTATTAGTAATATTTGATCGAAAATATTTGGTTGAATTTTAAAATTAAACATTGTAATATTTAAAGTGAATAATAGCAGTTGACATTTAATTTGTAGTTGTGTTGTTAATAATTAGTTACTGATTATTATTATCATTATACTGTTTAAAATTCGTTATTGGATGTATTCTACATGAAAAATAAAATAGAAAAGTTTTGACAGCTCATTTTATCTCATTTTTTTGCTAACGCGTTTTTTTCCGTCATTGCAACTTTGAATGCTTACAACTCGAAAATGATGGAATTTATCAAGAAAAAACTTTCACCACCGTTTTTATTGTCAAATTTTACATGAAAATCATGTTTCACATGTCAACTTATCTATTAAAAAATATATAATTTGATTCAATACGACGGATCCAAAATGGCGGACAAAACTTTCAAATCTACAAAGTATAATTTTTGAAACTACTTAATTGTTTCTGCCTTCACGTACCTCTCAAGTTATGGAGTGTAATGCCGCTTGAGGAGAGAGATGGACAGATTTAGCTAGTAGCTCAAGACCCCACAACAGGTGACACATCTCTCTCAATATGTTTTGTTTCAACGTCACCGACAACTGACAGAATGAGGTTATGGCGTTTTGTGAGCCCACTCTATTACTTTGTTAGTCTGATAGTTTTGCTTGGCACAAGTATATTGATGGCTTGTTTGAAACGTATATTTCTCAGTAGTCAATTCAGGGCATCACTTCAGCATGTTAAAAGTGGACTTCATAAACGTTGAGTTTCTGAATTCACAGTCAGTTAATTGTCTTGGATTTTTAGCATTAGTTAGTTTCAACTGGCTTTAGACATATTTTTTTTATAATC
This sequence comes from Aphrophora alni, assembly GCA_963513935.1. Lineage (NCBI taxonomy): Eukaryota > Metazoa > Arthropoda > Insecta > Hemiptera > Aphrophoridae > Aphrophora > Aphrophora alni. Next base: position 75,610,880 of record OY740774.1, read on the forward strand.
GTTAAAAAATACCGTTAATTTTTAAGTAAACATTTTAATTTTTGTTTACAATTTGTCTAATAGTCTCCTCGTGTTCATCAGGACGGACGTTTCGGGTTTTCAACCACTTTCAAGTTTCTATCTCGGCTAGATTTGTTCTTGTTGTTTAACCTTGGAACTGGTGCATGTTAAAGGTTTTATTTTCTTAAAAAATTCATAAAAAATATTATTTTTATACAAAACCTAACTTATAAGACATCATTTTTCTCAGAAAGGTGCGTAGAATTTATCTATGTAAATATATATATAATATATATATATATATATATATATATATATGAAACGGTTTTGGAGTAAGTATGTTAGATGGCAAAAATTATATTAACTTTTTTCAGAAAAACCTGTATCATCCAAAATCTATAGCTTATTACCTTTTTCCAAGATATAAAAGTTTTGTGTAATATTTGTGAATATATTTAGAAAAAATAAAATAAAAATTTGTTACATTTTCAAAAAAAATTTACGAAAAAAGATAAATTGATCTTTTTTTCCACAAATTCTCAAAAAATAGTAATATATATATATATATATATATATATATATATATATATATTAATAATATAGAGAAAAACCTCTCGGTCATCATCCCCTTATATAAAAAAAGAAGAAAACAACATAAAATAAAGTTGTTTAGCCCTCGAATACTTTAACATCATCAAACTCAGAAAAGAACCATTGGTCAAGTAAAGACGAAAGAAAGGGATCTAACCCAAGACTACAAGGATAGTTAATATTCTTCGTCCCATATTATAAACTTACAATTAAAAGACACAGTTTTACACCTAAAACACACTGAAGTTATATTCAGGCGAAAACAGAACTGCCACACGTTGTTGGTTGAACATCGTAACCTTATCAGTAATTATTATGTACCTATTATTGTGTCGAACAATTAGTTGGAATAAAAGCTCAATTTCTCAATGGGGATTTTCCAGGTTCTGTTTTGAATGCTTTGTAAATTTTTTATTCATTGAAACACTGTTATTTAAGTACATTCATCGTAGAGGACATAAAATTCAAAAACATTGCACTACATTTCTCACTTACCCATCTCTAAAACTAAATAAAAACCAAAAAAAGCTATTCGTCACCAAAAATATCAGTTCGCTAGTTTTCAGTCAAAAAGTGAAAATGAACTGTGGACACCGTCTTTAAGAAAATGTTTATATGTTTTAAATAGGGCCTAGAATTGATTCGTTTGTGAAATAACACTTTTCCAGTAATTAAAAACGAACTTTTGAACGGGTGAAGGTTCACTTTGTTTCGTTCTTTTTTTATAATTTTTTTTTTTTATATATTCCTGAACCGTAAAAATTATTTACTTGCAATTATTTATTCCTGTTAAATAGTCTTCACGTTTTACTAAAATTTTAACATAATTTGTTAAATTCATTTTGAAAAAATAAGTTTTTCATAAAACGCCTCTAAAATCTCGATATACGAGTGGGGAAAAAACTATTTAGATTAATTTAGTGTGTGATTTTACTTTAGCCATATATCGAGATTTTTTCCATCGTTTCGATAACTCAAAATTTAGGAGTGCCAAAAACAATAAATAACTCAAATAAAACCAAAACAACATATTACGATTTTACTAAAATTTTGTTAGAATACAGTTTATAAAGAACGAAACCTGTTTGTCTCTCTGTCCCCTAAATGTGGTTTTTGTGTTATTGGTAAAAAACAATGGGTCACAAAATCGTATATTTCAAATTTTGGCTAAATGTGAATATTAAAGACCCAAATTATTCTATAAAATTGCAAATAACAAATTATTGTTTAGAAATAATCGAATCGGTCATTTGTGACCAAAAGTTAAAAATGTAACAACGTTAAGGGTTGCAATGAAACTACGGCGTAGAATAGGCAAACTGACATCACCCAAGTGATGTGAAATGACTATACAAGTGGTTGAAAGGCTTAATCCACTGATCAAAGATTGGTGCCGAAGGTTTTGGGTTCAAATCGCAAATAATACACAATCTTTTTTGAGAATATTTGTTCACGCCTTCCTGTGGTATAGCGGTTGGTGGCTTAGGGAAAGTTTAATTGAAAAAAAGAACACCATTTTTTTCACATTTTACTTTTGTAGATGTATTAAGTAAAACAAACAATAAAACACAAAAATATTAAATAATAAAATTTAATTAAGAAAGTGTAGTACAATTATTAAAAGGTAAAACTGCATAATACTGACATTTTACTTAATTTATGTTATTAGTGTTTGTAGAACTTCCTATTATCTCCAAAAGGAGGAAAACTCTACGACACAAGGTTTCTTCTGAGCATTTTGGTTCACAATAACCTGTGATATAGCGGTGGGAGGGCCCACTATGAATACACGGTTGTTAGCTTTAGTGGAAGTTTAAAAATAGTGATTTAATTTAAAACAAATTGCACAGAAAACACCAGTTTTGCACATTTTATTTTTTTAGATGTGTTAAGTAAAAATTAAACAACAAATTAAAAAATAATTAATAAAAATAAACATGTGCAATACATTGAAAGGTAAAACTGCATAATACCGTACTGACATATAATTTAATTTATTTTATTACTGTTTGTGTACTTGCTATTAACTCAAAAAGGGGGGGGGGATTGTCGTATTGGATTTATGAAATGACCTATTCAATTGTGGCACAGTGTAAGCTTCGAGAAAAATTATATCAAAAGCAAGAAAGCTTAAACTCTATTTAAATATATAAGTATATTTCATATTTTGTAAATCTCTTAAAAATAAATATAAAACAAATTTTACAAAAAACTTGATAACGGATGATTCTTTTATATAACTATTTCTCATAAAAAATACACGGGGGTGGGGAAGTGATATTAAAAGTTGTTCAGTATTCATCATTTGAATAAACAATTGTTTCCTGTAAATTTCGTATCGTCAGGCTTCGCTTTTTACAACTGTTTTGCAACTTAATGTCACGAGGCATGGCTAATAACTAAACTGACCAACAAGAACCTACCTTCATTCTCTTACACTTGACCCTTGGTTATTATGATTGGCTCAAACAAAGTGACGCTATCTTCACCGGTTATTCTAAAACCGCGTAAAAATCGAAACACTAAATTCTTAAGACATACTTCGAATTCGCTTTGATAAGCACCTTACGCTGCTATAATGCCCATTGTCAAGGCGCTGGGCCCTCTTTAGAAGTAAAATATTTACGGCAGCGCTAAATTAATCTTTAAGAAACCGCTAAATCTATATCAATAAAAATATCGCGATATGCTATTAAATTCGCTACGAAATTTGTGTTAAATCTGTGCGTAATAATAAATTGTATATGTATACAATATATATTTTATTTGTGTAAAATCTGTGCGTAACAATAAACTGTATATGTATACAATATATATTGCATATGTGTAATAAAACATTATGATTAAGTGTGAAATGTGTGTTAAATTTGTGCGTAACAATAAACTGTATATGTATAAAATATATATTGCATATCTGTAATAAAACATCTATGATTAAGTGTGAAATTTGTGCATAACAATAAACTGTATAATGTATACAATAATTATATTGCATATGTGTAATAAAACATGTATGATTAAGTGTGAAATTTTTGTTAAATCTATGCGTAACAATTAACTGTATATGTATACAATATATATTGCATATGTGTAATAAAGCATGTATGATTAAGTGTGAAATTTGTGTTCAACTAACTAGCACACGGGAACAGTATCCAAACACGCGTGAAACTGTTCTACTACCAGGAGATTCTTCAAAAGGTATAAAACAACTAAATTTACATAATTTTATAGCTTAATCATAGATGCCGCAATTTCATATTCATTTTTGTTTGTTTGTATATTTGACTCATTATAAATAACTAGCTGTACCCGGCCACGCATTGCTGTGGCTCATCTGGTTAAATGGAAAATAAATAAAAGACATAAATAAAGACATAAATTAAAATATGTTTATTTAAACAATGCTTGTGGGTACACAATATTTTTTGTAGTTCCATTGTTTGTGTATATATACAGATTATCTGGTTAACGTAGCAATCCGTTTCTAGATCTAAGCCACACAATTCTAAATTTTGGCCCTGAGCTTTGTTAATGGTAATTGCAAATGCCAATCGAATTGGGAACTGCAATCTCTTAAATTTAAATCGCATGTCTGTTGGAATTAAAGGAATGCGAGGAATGAGGACATCATCATTTTTGTAAGGTCCTGTCATGATTGTTGCTTCTATGACGTTGTTTATTAATTGTTTCACTGCAAGTCTTGTGCCGTTGCAAAGCTTTGGCTGGTTGATATTTCGCAAGATGATTATCGGCACACCGATTTTCAATTGCATTAAGTGTGGTGGCATCCCTAGCAGATAGAGTGAATTTAAAAATTCTGTTGGGTAATTATTTGCTTCATTTGCTTCTACAACAGTGTCGACGGACTTGTATGTGACTACCTCACTTTGAATTTTAGTCTGAATAATATTATTTAGTTCGTAGACGTCTTTGTTCTTGGAGGCAAGAATAGCTCGTTCACTCAGCCAATCGCAATTCTTATAATTGGTTTGAATATTGGGAAATACTTGAACATTTTTATGTTGGAAATATGGGACCAATTGAAACATTTTTTTAAATAAAAAGCTACACTATCCCAGAGTAACATAGAGTAGGATTCATTTTGATAAAATCATTTTTTTATATTCCATATTATTTGTAAATTTATTTTGAAAATCGTAAAAAAATCTTTGGGCATTAAACCCAGTGTCTAGCAGCTGTAGTATCAATAAATAAACAACATTATGAAAAACTAAAAAATTACTATTGAAAGATGAAATTTATAAATATCAATAGAAACGTACTATGCCAAAGATATGCACAACAACATAAATTATGTGTGTATGTTGCCATTAAGGTAGGTAAAATAAATTAAATATAATTTTAGGTTAGGCCTAGAAAGATGAACCAATACATATTTCTTGAATGTACCTATTTGCATTCATTACCATAGCAGCCAATTTAATAAAATAACTGATGAAACAGTTGATTCGGATGTCCAGCTAGTACAAATAATATTTTTAAGTTAGGCCTAGATTGAACCAACATATATTTCAACACACACAAACCAATAAAAGCTTGCGTTAAGATAATAATATTTAAAATTAAGAAAACAATATGTTACAATCTAATTTTAAAAAAAAAGATATTAGAATTTAATAGTAGGCTAGGCCTATTTATAATATGGTAAATGATATATTTTATAAATTGAAAATTGCCTCTTTTATTTATAACAATACAAAATCTCTGTCCTAATTAATATTCCCGAGAAAATAACATTGTGTACAATAACCTGTTTTAAAAAAGTTATTATTTATGTAACATTTAGATAAGTTTTTATTTAAATTGTAGGCCTAACTGTTACAATTTTATGTTTTGTATTTATAAAGATTCTTTAATTTTAAAATAAAGATATAAATATTGTCTTTTAAGTGTTTTTTATTTCATATTGATATATTAATTATCTTAGAAGTAATTAATTATATAGTTATGTTATTATAAAATTTGGAAGTGTAATACAGTTTAGATTATAAAATAAATGGGTTTTTTGAATTGTAGGCCTAGTTGTTACAATTTTATGTTTTGTATTTATTAAGATTTTTTAATTTTAAAAGAAAGATATGACCTTTTAGGCCTAATTATTTTAAATTTTATATTGATAAATCAAATGGTTTAATATAGCCTAGTTATTAATATTATAATGATGAAAATAGGTTATGACAAAAAATGTTATTTGAGTTATTGTAATTTTTTTATTTAATCTGGTTTAACTAAATGAAAGACGGTGAAAAAATACAAAAAATTATTTATACTCGCGAAATTAATGCTATAGTAAATGTTATTGTACTAACGGAATGTCTTACAAAATAATTGATTTAAACATTTGTTAATTACAACAATACATTTGGAAACATTGAAAATATTTAATATAGTGTGTTTTGTTTTTACTTCAACAGATGTCGTTGTTCACAAAAACCTATCTTAAAAGATAGAAATCCAAATACATACAGTTGTTTGAAGTTTGAAATCAGCTGATAATGGAAATATAGGAAACAGTTGACTACAGCTGTTATTATTATAGTCCATAAACATATGTAATGGCGCTTGCATTTTTGTTAAATATTGAGCATATATTTTGTTGTTTTTATGTTCATTAGATGCTACAGTTTTTCAAAAAGTATATAAAAACACTCGTGGATTCGAATGGAATACTGTGTCCAAATTTCAAAGCAATCGGTGAAGAACTTTCTGAGATTATCGATTTTGAACAAACGCACATTTACATTTTTATTTATATAGATAGATAGATAGATTAAGTATTAGAGCCTTAATTTAAAATCTTCTGATGTTCTATTTAATAAATTTTAATACTATTATTTAGGAAAACTGAACTGTCCAGAAAAGCATCCATATAGTTTTAATGGCTTCTAAATATACACTGAAAAAAATTATTCAATTGTTTTTTTTCAACAAAGGCGTACAGAGAGATTGTTTTTATAAGTTCATTGTTCTTATGCAATCTTGTTTATTTTTGGGGGAAAGATGAAATGTAATTTATGATCCTACTTATTCAAGAAACTGTTAATAATTTATATATTTAAATATGATTTTACATTATTCAATTAAAATTTAGAATGTTGAATAGGGTTAAATAAATTCTCTCAAAGGATAAAGAAAAATATCTTATATTGATATATATATATACACAATTTCTATTCATATCGGCGAAGAAAGTCCCGCGATATTCTTCTCCAATCACAAACTTCTGTGGGCGTGTATTTTATAACTAACGTCTTGCTTCTAATGGTCGCCATCTTAGTTCCAGATTTTCGTTCATATTTCGACAGATTATGTCTTTGTTATTAAATATTTATATGAACTCAGGTGATGTTTTATATTTAGAAATATCTACTTCGTATTTCTGTATATCTCATTTTGTCTCTAGGTCTTCTGTATTTTTATAATCGGCGAAAGATCGGAGTTATATTTTCAATTCGGTTATTTTCCAAGTTGACCTTTCACGTCTAGATAAAAACAAATTATTTAAGTTTTCTTGTCTTTAACTGTGTGTTGTTATTTTTTATGGATTAATCAAATTCTTAGGCGCAATTTTAATATAGGTTTTGATTTGTTTTAGATTGACAATTTTCTGGATTAGTTATAATTGGGTCGGAAAATATTAGATTTAGAATTTGTTTTGATTCGAGTCTTATCTTTTTGCCGCTAGGCGCGTGTATGTTGACGTTTAAAATTAAATGAATGAAATTGACTTTTTTATTTTTTGTATTTAATACCCTTTAAAATTAAAATTTCGCAAAATCCTTTCTTAGTGAGCGTCTATGACCTCATACAAATATGCCTTTAAATTTTGGTATCAATATCTTTGTTGGTTTTTGCTCTACGTTGATTCTCTGTCAGTCATTCATTCAGTCAGTCAGGACAAAGCCGTTTATATATATAGTGATTTGTTACCTATTGTCTTAGTTAAATTGTTACCTCCGACATTCAATTGTTCTGAATTACGCAAAAGTTACATATTTTCTTTTTCATGCGTAAGTATGTGGACATTTAGGTTAGTTTTTGTTTTTATAAACGTATGTACAATGAAAGTTAGTGCAATATATTTACACCGTTTATTACTATTATTTGACGCAGGTTGGGGTGTCAGCATTCAATATTGGGCCTAACAAATAAAAAACAACAGAAGTACAATAGAACTAATGTCAACAATGCAATAGCTTTGTTCTGGTCCAGATTAATAAGGACTTGAAGAAGCTGTCAATGAATTAGACAGACAGTGAGACTTTATTCAAAACATATGATCTCGTTCAGATAAAAGAATAAATTAATAAGCTATAATTATTTTTGTGTTTTCTGTTCATAATATGGGTTTCAGCATTTTATATTTGGCCGAACGAATAAAAAACGACAGAAGTAGAATAGAACTAATGTTAACAATGCAATATCACTGTTCTGGTCCAGATTAAGAAGGACTTGAAGAAGCTTGAGACTTTATTCAAGACATATGCTCACGTTCGGATAAAAGAATAAATGAATAAGATATACAGTAGTTATTTTTGTGTTTTACGTTTATAACAAATTACACTTTTCAAGACTATAATAATAAACAATATACAGGGATAAACTTAGAACTATGGTCTTCCCTTAATTGGGTTTACCACCACCTAGATAGAGAATTATGAAAGAAATAAACTGACGAAAAACATGCACAAACTTTCCCATTTAAACATCTCTAAAAATATATATAAGAACGAACCATAAGTAATCGTCATCAAAAATATATCATAATTCAAACCGAGTGGCATGTGGGGCCCCACATTTAATTTCGTTATATGTCAAACAAAACTCGTTATAAAGTGTTCTTTTCAACTGAAAGTGTATACTTATATTTAATTAAGAACCTAAATTTGCTTCGTCTGTGATAAACACGTCCTCAGCAAAAGTTGTATTTTTTTTTAATCGAGCTTTGAATTGAATGAGATTCATTTTTATTATTTTGCCAATTTTCCCTAAACCGTAATATTGTATTTGCAATTTTGTATACGAATTTTATATACTAATCTTCACTATTGACTAATATTTAAACGAAATTTGTACAGTCAGTGTCGAACACTAAAGTATTTTATAACAGATCGCATTGCAGATATTTTTACCGATAACTAGCGAACCTGTATTTTTGGAGACATATCGACCAATAAGTTTAGTTTAGAGGCTACACTTGAACAAAATTTTATCAAAATCCATATAACCGATTTTGATAAAATATTAATTTTGTATTTAAACGTATGGAAGCAACAACTTTTGTAGTATATATATAGTCAATTAAAAGTCCTAAGGTATAGCCACAATTTGATTAAAATCGGTCCACGCTTTTGTGCACATACCACAGACAGACAAGATGAACCTATTCCAAAAACTATTTTTTTAGTCTCAGGGGACTTAAAAAGGATATATCAGCAAAAACCTCCTGTAAGACACAAGATATGAACAAAAACTATTTACAATTGCTGCCATTTAAACATTTTCAATTAAATTTTTCTAAATTTCAATAAGGTTCTATATAACACCACTATATTACCCTCTATCAAATTTCGTGTACGTACTTATGATCAGACGGACGGACGGATATCACTAGATTTCCTGAGACGTGAAACTCAGTCAAAAAACGGAGGTAGAAATTATTGACGATTACTCTAAACTTACCCTATAGTTCTTATAGTGAGTAAGTAACACGAAGCTCGTCTATTAAATAAAGGGACTAATAGAATAGCCTACCTCACCTTTATTTTTATGTAAGATAATTCCTCTTACCTAACCTAACCTAAGTTAACCTAACCTAAACTAACATAATCTAACCTAACCTCAGCTTTATTTTTATATATGATAAGTCCTAACCTAACCTAACATAATCGATCCTAACCTAACCTCACCTTTATTTTTATGTAAGATAAGTCCTAAACCTACTGAACATAATCTAACCTAACCTCAGCTTTATTTTTATGTAAGATAATTCGCCTAACCTTACCTAACCTAACCACAACTTTATTTTTATATATAAGTCCTAACCTAACCTAACATAATCTAACCTAACATAATCTAACCTAACCTAACCTAACCTCAGATTTATTTTTGTGTATGATAAGTCCTAATCTAACCTAACCTACCCTAACCTCAGCTTTATTTTTATGTATGATAAGTCCTAACCTAACATAACCTAAATTCACCTTTATTTTTATTTGTAATAATTCGTCTTATTTGTGTAAGTTGGGACTTGCAAACAAAAGATGGGCAGACACGGGCGCGAAATTAGCCTATAAGGTTTGGTTTTACCTATCTAGAAGATGATAACATAAAACAAAAAAAGACCCACTCTAACCCTCAAACACTGTAATTCCGTCAGGGTCAGAAAAGAATAAGAGTTGGTCAAGAGAGAACCGGTAGGATAGAGAGAGGGACTCCTCTGAGATTACCAAGCTCGAACTTACTCTAGTGATCCCCTGGGTGTTGCCATTGTTTAATTTCTACAGAAAAATACAGCACCATATCAATAATTCTTAGAATTACATGTCATGTTTCAAAATATCCGTCATTTAGTTTCACAGACGATTTTAAAAGAAAGAGCAAAAAATTGTCTTTATTTATGAAAGCTAGTATTTCTTTTTATGCAAAAGGAAAAACATTTAACGAAAATTTATATTTAAATCGTAAATAAACTTAGTGTAACAAACTTGGAAATTGCAATGAACAAGAGAAATGCAGTAGAGAGATTGTTTTCCTAAAGCTAGGCGTACGATAATAAATGGCAGTTCTGCATGCGATGTGGTCCGACAATAAAATTGGCCCACTTTGCCAAGTGCACAACAATGGCCCTTTCCCTTTAATTTACAAATTACACGTTATTTATGTATCTAATTCACACATAGTGGCTGAGTTATTAATGTGGCTATTATTTTAAATTTAGTGTAATCGCATTCAACAATTTTTAGCCTGAAATTTTTTAATTATATTAAAAGGCATTCAAAACACAAGAATTATTCAAATACAGCCCAAACGTGTTGGTTAAGTTAAATAAAATTTTGTATGTGGCTGTATTTTGGAACAGTTATATTGATAACTCAAATTTTGGGGGTAGTGCCATAAAATATACACAATTTTTTCTCAATATCGATTTCAACGATTTTTATAAATTTTGCTCAAATAGAGCCTCTTTCGACTCAAAAACAAATCTTAGGAACAAGGATATCTCCAAAAATCCTGTTTTTGTGAATAATAAACCGAAAATTTGAACTTTGAGACTGTTATAAATTCGCCATTTCTTAAAACCGGCTGTACAGATTTGATTGAAATTTGAATGACACAAATCTGTGTGAATAAATCCATGTTCTGGAATGTAAAAAATACGAAATAAACAAATGAACCTTGACTGTCATCATTAAAAGCTTAATTAAATCAAAATCAAATTAATTCCGGGTTATTTATTGTGAACTCGAAAATCCTAAAAACAGTTCTATTAAAAAATAACCGATGAAAAAAGTTAAAAATTGACTATTGGCTTTTACATTTTTTTGATTAACAGAAAATGTCTATGACTATTAATATTCTGCAAAATTATATAACACTTCCCCAGATACTTATTTCATCTGGACAATATAGCGACATACCAATAAATACTTGCCCCCGTGTGGTTTACTATAATCAGGAATAGCAATTCTGATTTTTCCCTTAGATGTTTAAAGGCAAAAAACCTCTCGTACATCATCGGCTTATAAAAAAAAAAGAATAAAATAAAAAATAAAAAACACTAAAACTCAAATACTCTAATAACGTCAGGTTGGAAAAGAACAAGAGTTGGTCAAGAGAGACCGGATAGGAAAGATGACAGAGAGGAACCTAATCCAAGACTACATAAAAAAATATGTACATTCAGCTAAGTTACTTCGGCATTGGCGAAAGCCCCTGACGATTCCTAGGTTCCCTATTTGGATTTACACCTGTTTTCATACAGTCGGCGGTAAGATCACTCTTTTCCATCTTCCTCTTCCGTCCCTGACACTATTAGAGTATTCGAAGGCTAGAGGTCTTTAATTTAAGGGAGGGGGGTTTCTTGGTAATGATGATTGAGAATATTTCGTCTTTAAACAACAAGACAAAATTTGTAAATTAATAATACTTGAAATACATTCTTGTCATGTTTCAAATATTACTTGAATTATGCATCATTATAGTTTCACAAACAATTTAAAAGAAAGAACAACCTTATGGATGTTTATGGTGTGTTGTATTGTGAATGTGAAATGAACCACACTCCTCGACTGAAAGATACGAAGAAAAATTATTTGTTTAGAGCGAAAATGTAGGCTATAAAGAAGATTTCGTCTTCATATCTACTTATTTAATAGGCTAGGGTTTTTTGAGAGTAGAACTCCTGACACCGTTTATAACCAATATTGAACCTTTTAAGTCAATTCCCGAACCTTCCCCCCTTCCTTCTTTGCGATATTATAGACGTGTTAGGTTCAATAATTCTAGAATTTCACTAACATTTTAACGAAATTGATTATGCCGTTTTTGTGAATTAATGTTTTGTTTCTTTACCGGCAACTGTGTTTACGTGACCATAAATTTATTTGGGCCCTTGCTTGATACACTTGAGTAAAACTTCTTCAGATATACGGGGAAAAGGTCACCATAAAAGGTAAATAAATTGATTTTTCTGTTATTGGCTAAAGAAATTTTCCTGTATCTACTGAATAAAATTATATACAACACAATGTAGGTAAAAACATTTTTAGGTAGTATTTACAGTGCATCCACTGTATTGAGCAAGTTCATAAGTTCACATTTTCAAAATATATTCAATTTACATTTTGTGTTTAAACATCTTTCAATCTATTTTTCTGGGGACTATGAAACTGCTCGATATTTTAGGTACGTTTGAAATTATGAAATTCCCCCCGCTCATTAAAGAGTATCATGAAGCGTCGCCTCGCAAGACCAGAAATGCTGAAATTACCCCGAGCGCAATTTCGGTAGTATGTGTTTAAATTTAACCTCAATCAAGCATATATAAGCCTGTAAGGTTAGTTTAATTAGGTTAGGTTAGAGTAGGTTAGGTCCCGTAGCGTAACATGTAAAATAAATTTTTCAATATTATTTGGGCGCTCGGGGCAATTTCAGCATTTCTAGTCTTGCGAGGCAACCCTTCCTCCCAATCCTCTTTAATGAGCGGGGCAGTTTCATCGTTTCAAAAGTACCCAAAATGTCGGGGCAGTTTCACTACACCCATTTTTCTAACTTACATGTTTTTCCAAACCCCTGTGCAATAGCAAAGAATATGCAATTCCAAACCCCTCTGCCTTACACCAAACACCTGTTTATTTTGTTTTACAGCTGTTTAGTTCTTTTATTGTTGTATTTACAAAGTTTTGCGCTAAAAATTGTGAGGTTATAGATGAGTTTTGTGTTAAGAATTATTAATGTTTTACTATACGTTTATCAGAAATGTCACAATCGCGTAGTTGTCTTTCTCAAAGAAAAGTTAGAGGTAACAAGCACAGTAGTAGAAAGTGAGAATAGTTTGACGACTCAACAATAAATGATGATAGATCTATTTCTCATTTAATATCATCTTCTAGTCTTTCAAAGAAAACTTGGATATTTCTCTGGAGAATAAATGGAGACAAATGAAAAGAAAGATTGGATACTCAAAAGATATGCAAACACAAGAATATGTGACATAAATAAAAAATCATCCTTACAAATGTTGATTTCCTTAAATTTCATTTTCCCGAAACTTGGGTATTTTAATAAAAATGTACCTTATATCTCCTATTTATTTAGAGAGAACTTCTAACTTCTATTTGTAATAGAGAAGCGAATTTTTTTTCACACGTAAAGGATAATATTTTCAAGATACTGTAGCATAATTATTGTAGTATCTGTAGTATAATTCAAAATTAAAAAATTTAACGCAAATAATTATAATTTTTAAAAAATATATATAATAACAAGTCCTACAGGATCTAAGGAATCTTCAGTAAAAATTTCAACTTGATATCATGGAAATCCCTTTATAAATGCCTCTGGGAACCTTTTTCCTTTCAACGGATTTTGAGAAAATCATAATCTTGTCTGAAGTCAACTACCTCGAAAATTTAATTCCGAAAAAATTATATCGACATATGACTAAACTATACGAAATTTTAATAAAATTGTACCATACCGGATTAAGTAAAATAAGTTGGCTTAGAGGCACCCTAGTATCTACTGTATGGAAAGATTTAATAAAGCTTATTTCGCTGCTAACAATAACTCATCCTAAATATAAATCTTATTAGACTGAAATCAAGTTTATAATAAGGGTGGCCTAGATTTATTTTACGGTGTTTTACTTCCTCAGATATACATAAAACAGAGAATGTTATATGATGTGTCAGATAGTCAATCTCAAGTTTGTGCAGTTACATCCGAATTTTAGGTCCCCTGAGTAAAAATAAAGTGAATAGTGCCTGTTCTTCTACCGTCTACAGCCCAAACATATTTATAGATTATAATCCACATTTGGTGTGTGGGCATATTTTGGTCGTATCTAGTGGCTGTAGCTGGCATAAAACAAAACAAAAAATTAGGATTTTCTCAAAAAGAAACTATAAACACACTAGTAAACTAAAATTAAAAATGGGTTTCACTACCAACGGAGTAATTACCTAACGATTTAACCTCTCCCTCAAGAGTTTAGCGCATGACCTTGTATTGTCGCCTTGCCGCAACTTAACCGAATATAGATGAATGTTTAATTAAGATTTTATTAATAGAATATCTGCATTATTTCTACACTGGTTTAGATAGTAGGATTATCTGTAAGTTATATAAATAAGGCTTCATCATTTTTGTTTTATATAGGTTTTTTCCTGAGTATTATCTTTGCCTCTTCCTAATTAAATTTATGTTTTTTAGAGTAAGTATATTGGACTATTTTCCATTTATCTATGAACACTAATCCCATGTTCTTTTTGTGTTCAGTATTTTTTTTTTTAAGTCATTTCATATTGCTAATATTAATTATCAAAATCAAAGTTAATGCTGTAAATACAGTTTTTAGTATCCTGAATACCATTATTATTACTTTTTCACAGATACTCAGTATAGTGAAGGTTATGATGAATCAAAAAATCGATGTGTAGTTTTTCGAGGCTATTCGTTTTGACGTCCTCTGAGTCCGTGCAACCAAGACGCATAGCATAGAAGAAGGAATTAGAATTAGAAAGTCACAGGTATAGGCTCTAGCGTGATACAAAATATCCTTAGTTTGGCTACTGGACAACAGAAAGCGCTAGTAGCCAACAGGGCTTTTGTATACAGTAGCCAAGCCTTTTTGTCCCGATACTACTAGCGCTTTCTGTTGTCCAGTAGCCAAACTAAGGATATTTTGTATCACGCTGTTTAACATGGGCTGTCACTTTCTTAATCTAATTCCTTCTTCTATGCGCATAGTCCGATTTTAATCAAAATTTGTGCGTGGAAATTTTATAAAATTTCTTGATCAAGATGGCGTCAGAGTCGGTAGTCGGTGCAGTTTACTTTGGCAAAAATGACATGGTAGACGGATGGGTCGCAAGTCGGTGCAGTTAACGAAGTTCCATAAAAACCCATGTTATTGCCACATCTTGGTAGTCTTAGTTCGAATCTACTCAACGATGTTGATCAAACTCAAATGTAGCCTCTAAGGTTCTAAACAAAATACAGTGGCCTCTCCAAAAAATATCACTTCGTGAGTTATTGGTAAAAAAAACAAAATTACAACCATTAGACACGCAATTCAAAAATCGGCTTCGCTTATTTCGTTCAAATTTTAATGAAAATATGATGATTCCAACATTTTTGGTGATGATTAGTTTAGGTTCACTTTTGATTTTTGGGGTGAGGTTAGAAAGTTGTGCACCATATATAGGTTCAGACGATATTTTGTTATTTTTTCTGAAAACGGTACTTATTTTATATTTCTAACAACCCGCTTAACTTTTTTCCGAAAATTATAGCCTACATATAAAATATCGTCATTAACTATGAGGGTTATATGTAGAAACTTTTTTATTTTTGTTAGTAAACGTTTTATTATAAAGAGCAGAACAAATTCAGTTTAAAACCAACATTAGTAAAATAACACACCAACTGCATTTAAATACAAACAATGATTCTTTAAAGAGTGTTACAACAGCTCTGACATGAAGGATTCCAGTGGGGAGAACGAAAATCGCAGTTGTTATGTCAGTAGACAGATGACAAAACCTAAAAATATTCACAAAAGGATGTTTCACCAAACATTCATTATACTTCGTAGGCTATATATACGAGAGTACAATTAATATCCTTTTCACATGAAACATATTGTGAGTTTTCCTCTTTTCTTTGCAAGCTTTGAAAAAAACTGTTTCAAATATTTGTCTACATAGGCTATCCTGTATATAGACTTAAGATTCTTTGAACTTTTGTCCTAATGACAAATAAAAATTCTAAATCAGAATTTGTGAAAGATCAATTAATTAAATTTTTATTACTGTTCCCTCAGGGAGTATCTTACAGTGGTTACGGGTTTGTCAATCCCGAGGAGCTTCACTGGATCTACACTTTTTCATGTAGTCTTGAGTTAAATACTTTATTTCATCTATCCTAAGAGGTCTCTCCTGACCAACTTTCGTTCTCTTCTGACTTTGACGCAATTAGAGTATTTCAGGGCTAGCGGTTTTCATCATACGTTCTTTCCACCAGTTTTTATAAGGCGATGATGACCGAGATATCTTCCGAAACAACAAAGAAAACTTAGGTTATATAAATTAAGTAGTGGTGTGACAATACCGAGGAGCTACACTTTTTACGAAGTCTTTAGACATCCTCTTTATTTCCTGTGTATATAACCGTCACGTGACTTCTTAGTCGTATTAAAGAGACAACATGTTTCGGAGCCGTAACTCCATCATTAGATCCTTTATAATGTGTCACTAGGAAGAGATCGTCCAACATTAAAACAAAACTACAGCCATTACAAGTTATGCATAAATATCACACAAAACACAGATAATCCGCAAGGTTAGGTGCGCACCTCGAGGAGATCTAACAAGATCAATCCGTCCTATCGATTGCTGTCGATCCTCAGCTTAACAAAGATATCATCTTCTATTATTTATCTTTTCTTTCATATTTCCTATTAGGTCTCTCTTAACCAAACCTTGTTCTCTTCCGACCCTAACGTTCTTAACGTATTCCAGAGCTAGGTGGTCATTTTTATGGTTATTTTACGTACTTTTTAACTTTTTTTGTAAGGTGATGATGACCGATAGTTTTTCCAAAACAACAAAGAAAAACAAACAATATAGGTTATAGGCTATACATAGAGAGTACGTCTGTGACAATACCGAGATATACCTAGCTGAGATATCTAGTCTTGGGTTATGTCCCTCTCTTTCATCTTTCATATAACCACTCACCAACCACTTTGGTCACTTAACTAACTCTTTCATATTACATAGTTGTTCCCTTTCGACCATGAATATTACAGTATTCTAAAGCAAGTCTTTATTGTATGCTTTTTTCTTCTTTCCTAAATGACTGGAAAAATTAATTTTTGAAAAAAAAAAACAATAAAAACTTTAAACAATGGTGGATTAAAGATTCATCTTTCAGCATCCCACGTGAAAGTCCATAGGAATTTTATGCTATTCTTACACTTTGAGATTTACAATACAGCAAATTTCACAAGTTTTATCACAAATTTTATTTTAAAAAACTTATCAGTGGTTATAAATTACGTTCAAATTCTCGTTAAATAACCCAAATTCGTGTGAAAATAGCAAGTAAAAAATATTAGGCTATGATTCTGAAACAATTGGCATTAAAAATATAACTTCCGCTAAGGATGCATAGCACAAGTGATGCAAACTTGCATCTAATTAAAATAAGTACTGTTTAAAATAATCAATAAAATCTAAGAGAGTTGGTTTCGCATTATTATTAACAACTACCGAATTGAGAATATTTGTTTGGTTAGAAAATCACTGTGAACGTGTGTCTCAGAAAGGTTGTGGCAATGTTTTTGCGTTATTTATTTTTTAACTAAATTCTGGATGACCGAAAATAGCAAACACACCAAGCCTAACTTACAAATCAGCTGTCTATTCCTTGAAAGTTGAAACCAATTCAACATTCGTTACCATAACAAGCAATTTAACAAACTTAAGAACCGCTAATTGATTAGAATAACCAAACAAATCAATTTGAGGTTAACTTAACGAAACAGATATATTATCATAATATATCATTTCATAATCATACATATAGCATGTATAATCATATATCACACACTCATCATAATACATTATTTCTGTTGTGTTACATATAGGCCTATTTTTCTCTTTTGGACAAAATTATCGCACAAACTTTCTGACAAAGAGAAATATTCTAAAAGATTACTCCAGCTGATTGTTAATCTATGTTTTATTAAATAATAATGGTTTAACCCGGCTTCGCCCGGAACTTCTAACATATGTTATTCACGAATAAATTTTGAATATGATCTTTATTTCAAAATAATCGCAAACCCATCTGGTAGCACCTAATTGAAGGATCATGCGCAAGACCCTAAAAATGATAGTAATGAGTTAAATAAAGTATTTTTACAAAGTAGAAATTTACTCAGTTAACTGTACCTTTTTTCAAGATGATCCGGGGCTATAGGATTGTGTGGTAGTTGGAATATAAGGAGATAAACCTCAAAATATAAGAAGTAAAAGCTTTTTATTGAAAACATTCTAACTATTTATAATACTTGTTTATAAACAATATTTTTCATTTTGTTATCTGTGGTATATTATACAAATTTTTCGGATTTCCTACTCGAGAGCAAGCTACGTATAATTGACCGTGAGAAAAACAGGAATCTTTGAGACTTATGCCGCAATACTTTAAAGTTTGTCCCTATGGTTTATTTGGTTATTATTAATGTGTGACAATTGGGTCTGACTATATAATCTTACAAAAGTTAACGGCTTAACTGTACATACTGTATAGTGTTTACTTTATTCCTGATTTATCCCTTACATCTAGCAAAATTTAATGGTTTATGTGGCTTATTTTTAATGTGTGACAATTGGGTCTGACGTTGTTATCTCTCAAAAGTTAACGGCTTAACTGTACATACTGTATAGTATTTACTTTATATCTGATTTATTTCTTACATCTAGCAAAAGTTAATGGTTTATCTGGCTTATTGTTAATGTGTGACAATTGGGACTGACTTTATAATCTTACAAAAGTTATCGGCTTAACTGTACATACTGTATAGCGTTTACTTTATTACTGATTTATCCCTTACATCTAGCAAAAGTTAATGGTTTATCTGGCTTATTATTAATGTGTGACAATTGGGTCTGACGTTGTTATCTCGCAAAAGTTAACGGTTTAACTGTACATACTGTATAGTGTTTACTTTATTTCTGATTTATCCCTTACGTCTATCAAAAGTTAATGGTTTATCTGGCTTATTGTTAATGTGTGACAATTTGGTCTGACGTTGTTATCTCGCAAAAGTTAACGCCTTACATACTGTACATACTGTATAGTGTTTACTTTATTTCTGATTTATCCCTTACATCTAGTGAAAGTTAATGGTTTATTGTTAATGTGTAACAATTGGGTCTGACTTTTTTATTTTACAAAAGTTAACGGCTTAACTCTATATACTGTATAGTACTTACTTTATTTCTGATTTATCCCTTGCATCTAGTGAAAGGTAATGGTTTATCTGGCTTATTGTTAATGTGTAACAATTGGGTCTGACTTTTTTATTTTACAAAAGTTAACGGATTAATTTTACAATTGCAATCTCTTTAATTTGAATGGTAATTCAGTCGATATCAGTGGTATTCTGGGGATAAATACTGTATTTCCCTTGTATTTTTCGGTCATAACTTCGGCCTTTTTTTCTGCCAATGAACGCCCTTAGAGACAAAACGGAAACCTTCTTCACGAATGGGCAAGAGAGGACTATCACACCATAATATACCCCCTTTGATTGTACCGGGATTCGTTTTTGAGTTTTACCGGCACGCACATTCTAGACTTCCTTTTATTATATATAGGCCTTATATGTATATATATATATATATATATATATATATATATATATATATATATATATTGATTTCCGTAAATGAAAACTTTTCTTGAGGTTTTTTGTTTTGTGTAAAATTAATTGTTAATTTTGAATCAATATATTTACATGCTGCGCTCCAGTCTGTCCTAATACTTATTTTACACTTTTTTGAACACAAATTCCGGGGAACTGGATTATTTCCTAACTTAAGTTATGGACACACTGCGACGTAGCAAATTCAGGCTAAATCATAGACTAGGGCTTTACACGACCTTGACATTTTATGTTATATTTGTACTACTTGTAGTTAGTTATAAATAAATTTCATTAGAATTGTTTCAGACGTTTCGTAGAACTAAAAAAAAACGTAAATAATAAAATACTAGTTTTAAGAACTTTTGTTCACGTCTACTTCTACACTTTTAGGGCTACAATTTGACATAAATTTCGTGAAAATCCGTTCCGTGGTTCTACTGAACTCAGTTTAAGTTAATCAAAATTGGTGGTTTAAACTAACTTTAAGATTAAACATTCACTCATAACCTAATTTATTTTTGAAATACACCCCAAACATATGTTAGAGTGAAACTTTAGAATCGCTATTAATTTTAAAATGGAAGATGAGATTGAAATATACGAAGAGAATGAAGATTAAGATTAAGAAATATTAAGTAAGACTAGGCCTAGTTGGGTCTGACAGATTCAAAATAAGAGTAACTTTTCCACAAACTAAAGAACAAACAAAAACAGCAATGATAACACTTTGGCAAATTGAATACCTCGTTATTAGATATGATAAACCATAGGCCTATTATACAAAGTATCCCATAAGTAAACTGTCAAACTTTAGGAAATGATTCTGTTTTCTTTGGGTAACATCTATTTCATTTTGTGTTAGGAAACCTCACTATCTGTTATGAAATCAACAATGGAGGTCTAATAACGGTTGATCAAACTTTCATTCCATACGATTTTATCTCTATTTAATTCCTGATTTAGCTAATTTTTATGTTTCACAAATTATTTATTTTACATTTAGTCCTTTGTTGGTGTTTACACTTCCTATTCTATGCCTAATTAAATTTTTTACTTGATTCAACAATGGGAAGTAGGAAATATCACCTACCAAAGTGCATCACATGTTAATTTTTCGAAATTAAGCGCATATAACTCTAAAACGAGTAGCTTTTTCAAAGAATTACAAGGAATAAAAAAGTGTTATAATTTTGTGTAGAATAAGAAAACACCATAAAATACAGGTAGTTCATAAGAAATTTAACATTTTTTCCAACTACCATGAAAAAGTAATGACAGTTCCCGATTTAACGTTTTTCGACAGCAAAATAGTTTATGAGATTCCATTGGTTGTAAAGATAAAATGATCATCCTGTAGAATATAAAATTGAATTTATGATAATTATATTATATGAAACTATACATAACAGAAATTTTAGAATACAGGTCTTGTGTTAATACAAACAATAGGCAAAGCTAGTGTATGCTTCATTGTCGGTAATTTACAAACACTTACCTCGTAAATAATGTAAAAGAACTAGATTTTTAACCTTAAAATAATCAACTGGTTCTGTACAGAAATGCCAACAGTTAAATTTACACCAATATTTAAATCAAACCACCTCTAAATTCAAATTGAAAATATGAAGCAAGATTTTAAACAAAAATTTAATACGTTTTATGTTAAAGGATTTAAACTTCAATTGAAAATACGGGTTTAAAAATGGAAATCTTTAATAAACTACAATAAAAAGATACTATAATCCTAACAACTTACAGTTTAATGAGACTTGAAGGTAACTCCGGTATTGTTGTAAAACCAACGTTTTTACAAATTAGCTCCTGCATCTCTCTATCGCAAATACATCCAGGATCAAATTGACATCCTTCCAAAGTTTCTTCCTGCGCGAAGACAAGCGTCGCTGCTAGTACCAAATACCAATACATTCCTCCACTATCTTCACTTAAAGCAGATCTTCAATCATTATCACCAACACACCAAAACAAAAATCCTAACCTCAAAAATTATTGTGTTTCGAATATCCTTAAACAATCTGCTTTAAACTGACCGAAAACAATTGTCATTATTCAATTTCGTTCATCCTACACGGAATTCGATTTTACACAAATAAATCGATTCATTTTTACGATATAAACAAACATTACACTGAAATTCCATTTCCGTTTAAAATTAGTTTTACATGGTTAGTTAATGGTGTTAGGCCTACGTAATATTGATAAAGTCATAACTGAATGATATAAACACTGTTTTGTAGATAATATAACAAAGTTGTGTATAAAGTAAGAATAAGAAGCCAGTAGGTTAGAGTCTCTCCCACTCTTTCAAGCAGCCTACTTTCACTCCAGCATACTCTCCTATCTTACGTAGACTTGCACAATGATTCAAAACATATGAATAATTTCTACAATAAACAGAATAGTTTATATTTACTAAACTTGACTTAATTAAATCACAACTCTAAAATCTACATAAAACTAAAAATCAAACCACGTTTTATAAAAACACAAAAACAAGTTTTATAAATCACAAACACTGCTCGTACACTTTATAGGTTAGTTTTGTTGTGGAACTCGTTCAATATAATGATACCATTGCACCGCGGTCAACACGATCTGTGTACAGTTATGGTTTTGAAAACAAGAGCTCGCCACTAAACCACATAGATCGAAGTTGTCTCACGGACTGAACGTTTCTCTCCTTCAGCGCAGGATTGTAGTAGGGGGAAATCCCCTCTTTCTCCTCTCCTCGGGGACATTATACACTCAAACCGGGATCGCTATAATCCAATCGCTTTGTTTCTTCCGGTTTCATATTATTTTTCTACACTTAGGAAAAAGTTTAGTTAATTTGTTGACACCTCTGATTGCAAAGAGCTAAGTTAGTAGATAACAGACCGTTACCTAGATATAAAGTTTATCAAAGTTTTGATGTGTTTATTGAGATAACTCTAATTTGTAACTATGATATGCGTCATACTGGTTAGCTTCTAGCCAAGTTATTTATCTCAAATGCTATTAGATTGTCAGGTATATTGTGTGGGCGTACAAGGATTAGGCCTACTTTTAGTGAAATGTGATTAATAAGACACTGATTTGACTGAAATGACGTTAATTGGATGAGTCAAATTACAATTTACTTTGTGAAATGTTTTACTTGCAACTTTGAATGGAAGTAAAGTATACAAAACCTTATTATATGACATGCACTAACTTTCTCACACTTCCTACAAAACCAAAATTCGTATAACATCTCCCCGAAAGTGCCTCCATTTTGTAAGATTTGTTTCCCATTATTACCAATTTTTATCCAATATTATGCAAGATACACGGAAAAAGAAGGGTACCCCAATAATCTTCTTTTTGAAAGAGAAAGTTATTAATAAATTTATTTATAAGTTGAGTTTAAATGTTGGTACGCTTGTGTTACAAGCTCTTCTTAAACGTAAATCATATTATTTGACTTAAAATCGATTTTGAGAAATTTGTTTTTGTATAACAGCATAATAGTGATTTTGTTTTCTTCTTCGCCGGACTCCCAAACCGGCTTTTTAAAAAGATGCCAAAAATACTTTATTAGTGGGTTCTAAGGTTTTAACAAAATTTAATCCATATTGGTTTTGAAGAAAAAGAATTATGAAAGATTTGGCAAACGAAAAACATAATCCCGAAAAAACACTTTTTTGAGTTCAAAGAATCTCAAATCGTAAAATATTTTAAACTGATTCTTTTAAATCTATCATAACTTTCTCTATACTGCAAATGGGTAAAATTATAGAAAACAGTTCATAAAAACCAATGCCTGAAATGGTTACTTCTCTATCTATCCGCCATTTTGTGTTTTGAACTAACAAAATCATATCTTTTAAACGACAAATTATGGAGTTGACATTTTTTCTTGCTTAATGTTACAAAAACCCAATTTGAGAAAAATTATCAACCGATCTCCTCTACTCATTTCAAAATGGCGGTCATCAAACATTTTTAACATCGAATATGTCAAAAATCGTTGATTTTAGTAAACATTTACAAGAGACAAAAACGTTTAAGGACAATTTTTTTTTTCTATAAGTCAAAGGATAATTGAGTTATCAACAAATAACTGAATATATAATTTCGTGGTAGTTGTCTACAACACCCATTATCACCCTAGAACGAAATTTGTCTCCGAGTTCTACAATTTTTACTTAATTTTGAATAGATTGGTGTAAATAGTAAATATTAATACAGAAATTCAACATTTATTATAAACAAAATAGATCCAAAATGGCAGGAAAGTTAACAATTTTAATCCAAAACAAGATTCCTTTCAATAATCACGATAATATACATCGCCATCTTGCTGAAAATGATTCAAACGTGAGAAAAATGGAAATAAAAATGTATATTAAAGATAGTAGAAAGGTATTATTGAACCCCCTTTTCAAATTTAAAAAAAAATTATAGCAATCATATTTTAAGACAATTATACAGAGTGTCCCATGAAGAAATGTAGATTCTTTCAACAACATTTTCGTTTTAGGCTAATTTTGGGTATTGTAGACAACTACCAAGATATAATGTTTTCAGTTTTTGTTGATAACTTGTTTATCCTTTAACGTACAGAAAAAAAATACTATTTTATTTATCATATTAAAATAGGAAACTTTTTGTCTCTAGTAATTTTTTTATATGTATAAACGGTTTTAGAGAAATTCGAATTTAAAAATTTTTAATATCCACCATTTTGAAATGAGTACAGAAAATTGGTTAATGAGTGTTTTAAAATTGTGTCTATAACACTAAGTAGTATGGAAAATTTTAACTCTGTATCATTTTTGTTCAAAATTTATCATTTTTTGTTCAAAATACAAAACGGCGGCTAAATAGGAAACATATTTAGGCCATATGTTCATATGAAATTTTCTTAATTTTTATCCATAGAACTAATTTTTTTTCCGTTTCTCTCAGACCCTCAGTTAGTAATAAAAGTCAATATGTATGATAATTTTCAAACTTTAATTTTACTTTATACAAATAATACAATTTTTGTTTCCCAAAATATATTTTTGCTCAGTAGGTATTTATTTTATTTTAAATATTTTTCTCAAAACTGTGTTTTACCCCCTTCCATTATTTACCCCTGGTCGTTATTGAAAATCAGTTGTTTATAATAGGCTACTATTAATTTGGTACACATGTCCAAGATATTTAGGTTAACTTCAATTGGTAGCATTCATATATACTACATCTAAGTAAGCTTTAAAACATTTAATTGGTTAAAATAATTCCTGACAGATATAAATAAACGTCACATGACATTTCTTGTCGCTCTATATTTATAATTCATTTTATATTTCACAATTAATTGTTCCCCGAGATTAACGTAATACAAAAAGAAGAGTTTTACTAGTTTTTACCATTATATCTTTCCGCTTGGTTGGTCACAATGAAATGAAATGTTACACAAAGGGTACTTATTAGGTCACTAAACAATGATGGGATGTCGACCCTATTCCTATTCTGTACCAACTTTACAACACTAAATATTCTGTGACATGTTTTCAAATGTATTTAGTAAAAACGAAAAATAATTATTAGTCTCGTCTGAACATGAATTTTGCGTAGGAAAAAAACCCGGAAAATACGAAATCATAGGCTTCAAAAAATACAATTAGTTTTATCAAAATCTGTCAATATTTTGTTTCTTTTATATAGTGGAGAATCGAGTTTGTGTCAAACCGTTTTAAAATTAACCAATTTTTTTAATATAATATTATTTGTAAAATTTTTTAATAAATTTAAGTCCTAACACTATTTTACTCGACAAACTGTAAAATAAATTCAAACTACTCATTATTGAGTTAATGATCACCAGGTACCTTTTCTCATCCATCTAACCTTAATATTCTCCAAAATGTAATCTTTCCATTTTCATTTCTCGCAAGAAATCTTCTAAGAGACAGCCTAGATAAAAAAAAATCAACTTTTTTGTACAAAATTATAATGGTGTTAGTTATTTTATTTTTGTTTGATCAAAAATTCCCTTTTAATTCTGAACGCTTTCATATCATGAACAGCTATTATTGAAAAAACGGCCAGGCGTACGATAAAACCATGCCTTAGGGACATTTATTTTTATTAAAATCAAAGTCTTTTAAGCAGCAGTTTAAATTGTGCAGACAAACACACGTGTGTTTAAAGGTCCTGGTTTTACCTAAAGAGCCTAATAAAGACAAATCAATGAAAATCCATTCCATCTTTTTATTGGCTATTGAATTGTTTATCTCTCATCTCACAAAAACTGCTTTTAAAACTTATACGCTACCCATTTCTCATTGTGTGGTTAAATTAAGTTATTATATTCATCATACAAAAACTATAATATATGATTTCGTACTGCAATTTAATTTAAAACCCAAAATAAGTTTTTACAGATTTATGGGTCAAGCCGTGTTCAAGTTAGTATAGGGGGGGGGGGGGCAGATATCTGACACTTTAAATTTGGCCAAGCGCCAACATATTAATTTTTTATCAAATAAACACATATATTTGTAATCAGAATAACTTCTAGCTTTATTTGATATCGCACACATAATATTTCTACAACAAAAAAAAATCAATTTGATATTGTTTGCTTCTTAACTACTCCAATATAAAGAATATAAATCCAAATTTTAAACATATCTATCTTAAAATTTTAAATTTCAAAAAAAAATTGGCAATTTATAAGTTTATTGTTTGAATTTTATTTAATGTTTATTTATTTGGTTGTAATTAATTGTTTTTAATTTATAATTATAATTGAATGTTTTGCAGTGCGTATATTTAGCCTATAGGTTTGTTGCGAGAAATTTTATTGTCACACACAATAATTAATAAAGTGTTGAATAGGTGAAACAAATTCATAAATTATGAATTTTTAATCTTTTATAAACACCCTTAATAGTAAATATAAGTAGTCATTTTGTTTAAAGTCAAAGTCTTTTAAGCTCCTAGTGCCAACGAATTCATGTTTAAACACACATATTCGTAATCAGAATAACTTCTAGTTCTATTTGATACTCCACACATAACATTTTCAAAATAAAATTTTCAACTCTATAGTTTTTGGTTCAGCGTCCATGACAACTATCACACTCACATTTTCGGTAACAATTCATTTTGGTTGGTTTTTTTTGGTTTTGAGAATACGTGAGTGAGAAAGATTGTGAAATTTTGTTTACGCAGTTCATTCTAAGAGTAAAATGCTCGGAAGCCGTCATAAGTTTAAAGAAAATGACGAGTTTTATACTCGAACAAGGTTCAAGTCTGTTGGTGGCTCACTTCTAGACTTGGCGTGATGCGAGAATGTAAAACCAATTGTTATTCATTAAAACTCTCAGCTCAGGTATAGGTCAACAGATGTGCGTGTTGGGAAAGGTCAGTACTAGTAAAGAAAGACAATACCCACTGTCACAACAATGAAAACATTATTATTCAGTGATCTCAACATAAACTACTTTGCGGTACGAGATTTTTTAGTAAAGCTACCTAGCACATATCCTTTAAATTTTATGAACATCTGCTTCCCTCTCATTTATACTTGTTTAGGACAAGCCACCAATTAGAACAAGGAGAGGAAAACAGGAAATCGACAATTTGAAGTGAGCTCGTTAAAAAATCTCGATTACAGACTCACATAATAATATAGTGAAGTACGAGCAAGCTAGGCAATACCAAGGACTTAAAGATTTAGAGTAGGGTTTGGTTCCCTACGCTTGTATGGACAAACTATAATACACTATAATTTAGGCTTGGGTTAAATCCCTCTCTTTCATCTTTCCTCTCAGCTTCCTCTTGGACAACTATCCTACCCTGAACCTTAAAATATTCAAGGGCTAGAGGTCTTTAATTTACGTTTATTTCTATAATGTTATGATTACCGTTATTCATATTTTAAACGACAAGAATATAAATATTCTTGGGCATTTGTAAACCTGGAGACGTTCTTTTCATTTTTAAACTAAAATTCTTTCCATGGAATAGCTAAAACATTTTGTGGTAGCTGCATTTAATAAATTTTGCACTTTAACCCTGTGACACGTTTCGAAGAACATCCACCCCGACTCAAAGATGTTGGCGTTCCGTTTGGATAAAGACGAATCTTCGGTCGCTCCTTCAAATTCATCAACCGGATTCCCAATAGCTCAGGAATTGAGATGGCATTTTCCTACTGGCACAGAAAACCCTCTTACGTAGAAGACAGACTTTCGGCGTAGTGTGGTGCCTCGGAAAAGTAAGACTGACTGGTATCCTGTTCCTGAATGTATTTAGTCTATTTTAATTCACCAGATTTTTCTAAATTATTATGTCGAGACAGGTTTCGGGTAATGACGTTTCCGACTTCTCAAGAAGGCCAAGTAATGTCTCGCACTATATTTATTTAAATAGATGAGTTAGTAATATGACCATAGCTTCGACCAATATTTCAATGAGTTGTGTAGATTTACTTTAAAAAATTAAATATAAATCCTCACTTTTAGTTTGTTATTATTAGATTATTAATAGCTGGTTAATTGGAGTGGTTACTGGCCTAAAGGGAGTAGAGAAATTAAACCCTCAAAGGAGTTGAGAGAACGCGTTTACCTTATGTTAGGTAGGCTAATCCCGACAATAATTAATTAGTTTGACACTAAGCAATCATAATGGGTTGCAACTCTTACGGGCCCCAACAAAATTATTGATTACTATCTCCTCAAAAATGATAGTTCGGGAGTTTTCGGTAGAAAACAAACACAAATTAAAAATTGCACATGGAGTTGTTAAAAAAGACCAAACTTTTTCTAAATTATCTCTAAAAATTTCGTAAAATGTTGACAAAAATCGCGACTAATGATTTAATCAGTGTGCCAAATCGTAGTGTTGGAATAATCTCTTTGCTCAGTTCTGCAGCACATATTTAGTTGCCCGATCTAATTAGACCTACAGTAAGTATAGGGACGTGGGAATCACGAGGGAACCTAGCTGGATATACATCTTTCTCATCTAATCTTGGGTTAGATTCCTTTCGTTCAACTTTCCTATCAAGTCTCCAATCACCAACTGTTTTCCTTTTCCAACCTATAGGATATTAGAGTATTCGAGGGCTAAGGATTTTTTTTACCTGCTTTTCTTACATTTTTTAAGAGTTAAAACAAGAAAAAAAATTGTGATGACAATTATTATAACTTTCATTAGACTTTTATTAAAGTCTACAACTTTTTAACACGAAGTAGTTTTTTGTAAAATTTGTAATGTAAGTAATAATTTTAAAATATTCTACGTATAATTTATACAAAGCATCATAACTTCCGAGTTATTCCTAAGTATAGTTTTTATACTATTTCTAATATAATATTGATTTCACAATAAATAATAAAAATATTTATTTTTTATTAATTAAAAATATATTATTTTTTATTATATATATATTTTTTTTAGCGGTAGTGATGAGTTGAAATTTTGCATGCTACTTGGTGCTATAAAGACACAAATTGATATAAATAAATATCAACCGATTTCCTTTATTCATTTCAAAATGGCGGTCATTTAATATATTTAACACAGAATATCTCAAAAACAGATAATTTAAAAAATGTTAAGAGACAAAAACGTTTCCTCTTTTAAGAAAAAATGAAATGTTAAACAAAATTCCTTTTAATTTGGAGAGTGAGACTTGACGTGTTTTTAAAATATATCTAATCTCTGTTCATACATAACGCATAAAGCCTGTATCACTTGAAAGTTACCTGATATTATGGATATGAATTAATCGGATATTTGCCATCATTTGTATTTCGAGAGTATAAATCAACTTTCGTAATCGAGTGTAAAACTAGAATATAAAAGAGAAAAACACCAACATAGCCTATGAGCCTAAGGCCATGTGTTCATTAGATCAAAATAAATATTGTTTTACTTCTTTCCCTTTTTTTGTAAAATTCATAGCTTCCGATTTAAAACTTTGTAAATATTCAAAAATATCTTAAAAAGTTGAAAAGAATTTCAGACAAAATTGCTTTTTTGTTTGTTTGAGATTATAAAATATGGGTTATAAATGCTTAGAAAAATAAGTAAATTGACCTTGAAATGCCCTTAAACGTCCACCAATCCAAAAATTATTAATGTAATTTTGAAGCCTCCAAACTAAACAATTATTGCCTGTACTTTTTTTTTTGAATGATGTATGTCCTTTAACTTATTTTGTTATTTCAATTTGAATTACAACCTTTATTTAAATTATTTTACTTGAATTAAATTTCTCAAAACGACTAGAGATTATTCGACTGTACTTTGAAACCATCAATTTTATGAAAAGAGTAAGTATGAGAGCTTTTTTGATATTATAAAACTTGGAGAATTATTTCAGAATATTTTATCATTTCTTACACAGCAAAAAATATTGAAAATATGTTTAAATTAAATTATTTTAAAATTCTTCATATTGTAAAATAATTACCCTAGCTTTGTTAGACGAAAATAAACATTTAGTTATTACTTTCACTTTTTCTTAAATAAAGTTCATCTTTTCTGAATTAAAAATTCTTAAACATCCAAAATAAATCTAAAAATTCTGAAAAGAGATAAAACAAAATTTAATTAAAAAAATTAATAGGTTCTTATTTGGAAAAAAAAGTTACCTCTAAATAATAAATTGGTTTTCTCTTTAACCAAAAAACTTTTGTCTGACATACTTTCGTTGTCAACCTAAATGTCACCCTGTATATAGTGATTTAAAAATGGTAGTAAATTCTCCTAACCTTCTTATCGTTACAGCTGTAATTTCTCAGTCAGGAACTCACTAAAAGTCAAGGCAAGCGACAACTCAAGTAGACGAAATTTCTCAAAGCTTAGTGCCACACACCAAGATATAAAATAAACCACGTGTCAAAGGAAGAAGGAAGTAAATACAAACAGCACGCGAACACATTTAGTTAGCAAGAATGTGTTAATAAACACAGAATGTGAAGTAACGCTAACTACTCCTCGCCTACACGTGCTGTCAAAATGTGATAAACACAAAGACAAGTGAGTGGTAGGTAATTTATTAAACCTCTGGCCTATTTTAGAAAACTGTTAATATTATAGTAATCTGCAATGTTTAACGATAAAAAAATCCGTTAAATGTTCGTTCCAGAACAACCGCGTCCTTTTATACTTATCCTAAGGGTACGTTTAGGGTAAAGTATAGGGTAAGTTTTGTAATCGTCTAATATTTTAACTGATCTTCACGTATTGTGGCTTTAAAAAACTCAAAAGATGATTTTCGACTACGAACTTACAAAACAATTACAACTGATAAAAAGTTTCCTTTTTTTAATGACAAACAATACTTTAAAGAATAACCTGAATGGATTCTAAATGTTAAAGGATGAATTGGGCCTTATTTTAAAATGGAAGATATAATTGAAATATTCCAAGAGAATGATGAAGATTTAAAAATACATGGGCCTGAAAATTTCAACCCAAAAAAGAGTATCTTTCTCCACAAACTAAATCAGAAATGATTCCTCTTTAACAAATTGAATACCTCGTAATTAGATGATAAACCATAAGCCTATTCCACAGAGGGTCCCACAAATAAGTTGCCAAATTTTAGGAAATGAATCTAAATTTTAGGATTTTAAAAAAAAAATAGATCCCCCCCCCCCGAAATAGCTTAGTTTTACAATTATCCGCCATTATATTTTTTACTAAAAACTTTATAACTTTGGAATAAAAAAATATCCAGTTCGATTTGGTATACGCAATTTGTATGTTTTAAGTTTACAGAAAATAAAGACTTCATTTTGTATATTTTCAAAATGGAGACCATTTAAAATAATTAATATTGAATATCTCGAAAACTATTAACTTTACAAAAAAAAATTACAAGAGACAAAAACTTTCCTTTTTTAATGACAAACAAAACGGTTTTTGTATTTTCTCTATAGCTCAAAGTGTAACCGAGTATGATGACATAAAAGAAAACGTAATTTATTTTGAGTTGTCTAAAACAACAAAGATTGGCCTAAAACCAAAATTTTATTCATTTCTAAGACTTTTAATAAAAATAATAAATTTTGTTGGTTCTGAAATTACATAAAAATTCAAACGTGACACATAATTACTTCAAAATAGAGAATTTTAAATTAATTATTATAAACATTTCGAAAAATGTACAAATATAAATTGTATTTAACAAATGAATGACACTTTCAACTTAATTGTGTATTTTCAATAGGTAACGGAATTATGAACGACAAACTATGACAGAATCCACCATGACATTGGTTATTTAAACAAAAACAATAATTCTCACAATACTTACAAAAAAAACAATTTAGTAGGTTAAGTTAGGTTAGGTTAGATTAGGTTAGATTAGGTTAGGTTAGGTTAGGGGGCCTAAATAATCGTTATGAAAAACTGATTTCACAGAAAAATTAAATAGAAACCATTTTGAAGTAGTTAATGGTCACATTTGTATTTTAATTTAATTTAGAGCAATAAATTTTATTATTTTTATTTAAAATATAAGAATCAAAAATATTTCGGTTCTTGGTCAATAGGTTTTTGTAGACAACTACCAAAATATTGTTTCCTGTTTTTTGTCATTAACTCATTTTTGTCCTTCAACAAAAAAAAATAGAAAAATTAATATTTTTTGTCATTAAAAGAGGAAACCTTATTGTCTCTTGTGAATTTTTTTGTAAAATTAATGGATTTCAAGATATTAATATTATATTAAACGGCAGCCATTTTTAAATTTACAAAATAAAAGTTTTTATTTTCGCACACTTATAAAACGTAACTTACAAAATCCCTGTACTAAATCTGAAATCAATATATTTTCTATTTCCAAGGTTATAATGTTTTAAGTAAAAAAAGAAAATGGCGGATATCTGGAAAAGTTAACGTTTACGTAAATAAAAATTATTCTCTATCCTGGACCCACAGAATCATTTCCTAAAGTTTGTCAGCTTACTTACGGGACACTCTGTATATAAAACAAACAGCTGATTTCATAACAGGCGCCCAATAAATCAAATAACTGTAGAACGACTGTACATATGGTGAGAAACTATGTAGGCTACGCTATCAACATGTAAGCTGGATATTGGCATTAATTAACCATTTAAACGATGCAATAGTTATAATTAACTCTACTGACTATTGAGTCACGATCAGATGTTCCTCGAGCGATGTTCCATGGAAGCCGTTACACGATAACGTCGTGGAATATCACTTGCATAGAGAGAGTTACGTTAAATTACTGGAACACTATCGTGTTGTTTTGTGTTTTGATTGTTGTTACAAAAACTAACAGTGTGAGACACTCAGAAATTCTCCTCCCCCCCCCACATTGGTCCTAAATAACCTATAAATGCAAATTTTGAAATATGTAGGATGTATCGTCTTGCATGTGTAGACATCTTGTGACTTACAGACGGACAGACATGCTCCTGAAATATAAGGATTCGTGGTTTTTACCTACGGACCCTAAAAATGGTTTACAATTTCCTCTTTCATATATTTTTATTTTTTATTTTTAAAATAATTTCTTATTTTTTAGACTTAGTTTTTGTCTCTAGGTCTTGAAATTTAGGTATGATTTTTATTTTATGTTTATTTAATGTGTTGTAATTTTAATTATTAACAATTTACAATTATAATTGAATATTTAGTACGTATACTTAGCTATCGGTTTTGTTGCAACACATTTTATTGTCACACACAATTAATAATGAATAAATTGTGAATAGGTTAACAAAATTTCAAAAATAAACGCATTTTTATTCTTTTATAAATATCTATAATAATAAATGTAGGTTTTCATTTCAAAATGTATGACTTGCAAAGATGTTATACATTTAAAAAGCACTACAAAACAACTAATATAAATTTTCACGCTGTTTTGACAATATTCACCTGATTATTGAGACACTCTGTACATATTTTATATATATTTAGAGTATTATTTTCAGCTGGGACGTTCAGCTGTATTATTTTCTGTACTAGTTTACATACCGTCTTGTGATTTCATATTATTTTGTATTTTTTACCGTTAATTAGTTATGGAAGACCGATATACCGGAACACACTGTATTCTAAAAAAAATAATTCTAGTTTTTGCTTGAGTAGGCCCGTTATTATGAGATTGATAGTGCAATATGTTTGACTAATAAAAACTACACTCCATATTCATTCTAATGAACACGGTCTCTATAAGGAGACAGTTATAAATTGAATCTGTACGTGCAGTATATTTCATGTATTGTTTGTGTGTAATCTGAAATTAAAGGTGTCAGAAATGATCTAATTCAATTATGCATGAACTCTTTAACAGCTCACCTCCTCCACATCTAGGTCTACTTAAATGGAATCCAATGCTCATTACAGAGAGTTCAATCAAAGGGAATGTTAGACATTAGGCAGTGAGCCCGAATAGAAAGTAGATAAGAGTCAATTAAGTCGTTTTTATGAGACGTAATAAGGTCGAATAAATAAGAAAAGGATTATGAATTTATTGTTAGACCAGAGTTACTCTGTACTCTACCGGATAAAGATGGAACTTTGGATAGTGACTGATAGTGCGACCAACTATCTAATAAATTAATTACTTTGTGATCGAAGTAAAAACAATAAACGTGATTTTTTTGAGACGTTTTTGACAAAATCCTCGTCTTCTTATAGCCTCAAATGAAATTCGATGGAAAATATTTCAAATATGCGTTGGATATTTTAGTATTCTACACGCCAAAATGAACAAAAAATTTTCACTAAAATATTCCCTTCGTTTAGCCGTTATCCTCCATTTCCCATTTTTACAAAAAAAAAAAAACATAAATTTGAAAATAGACTTATACATAAAGTGCTTATCATATTCGGATTATACACACAAAAAGGAAAAAAAAAAGTTTTAATTTCCCTTCGTTTAGCTGCTATCCGCCATTAAAAAAAAAAAAAAAAAACAATATGACTTTGGAACAATAGACAATATATTAAGTTCATATTTTGTACACGCACTTTAAATGTCATATTACACAAGTATACTAAAAAAACTTTATTTTGCATATTTTCGAAATGGCCTCCGTTTGGAATTTGTAAAATCAAATATCCCGAAAGCCGTTGAATTTACTAGACAAGAAATATTTTCTTCTTTTACACCCAGTTATTGATAAAAAGTGAAAACATCATTTCTTGGATTATCTACAACAGCCTAGAACAAAACTGTTTTTTGAGTTACGATCAATTTGTTTTGAGTATACTTGTGTAACATTCAAAGTGCGTGAACAAAATATCAGCGTATTATCTTGTCTATTCTAAAGTCATATTGTTTAAAAAAAAAAAAGAAAAAAAAAGGCGGATAGCAGCTAAACGAAGGGCGATTAAAACTTTTTTTTATCCTTTTTGTGTGTATAATCCGAACATGATAAGCGCGCCTTTTTTTTTTTTTTTTTTTTTTTTTGTAACACTCAGTATAGGGAACATTTTATCATATCTAATATAATTTCTACTAATTTATGAAATTTAATTTTTCAAAAATATAAAAATCACTATGGTTTTTTTATTTTTTGCAAAACGTTTATGTCCTCAAAAAATACTTTTTACTCCGAACACTAGCAAACTTCTGATTTCATATTTATAAAAGAGATACATTGTGAGAATTTAAGATAATTTTGACAACTACCTAGACTTTTACGTCTTCAAAATTTCGGCATAAAGTCTCGTTTTTAGAACCGATAAGTAACAATATGCGTCCAGAAAGGTATATTTTCACCCTCGTAAAATGACTGATAAAGGTTTTGTAAATACCTCATGCAAAGCCACAAATATCGCCAGGACGGTTTTTTGACTGTACATTTTTTCGCTTAAACCGTTATATCTTTAAACAGAATAGACCGATTTTAAGGAAACAAATGAAACTCGAAATACATATGGAAAATTGTATTAGATCTAAATAGTTTTCCTGCAATTATTATAAGGGGTTGAATTACAAAAATCGTCATATTGCAAAACGCTATTACCCCCTCCCCTCCAAACAAATTACTGTTTTTCTCCGATTACTACCAAAATTCAGTTTTTGATATTTACTAAAGAGGTACTTCACTTAAATACTAAACCATTAAAAGCAGAACGAAAATAATTTACTAGATCTTATCGGGGTTCTTTTTTAATATTTTTAGTGTGCTCAAAAATAGCACACCCTTGGAGGATAGGTAAAGTTAAGTTAAACCCCGAATGAATTTCTCAGTTTAGTCTAGCGAAAATTTAAATAAATGGTTAGTGTTCTGATTCGACACATTAAAAAAAAAATTAAAAATCTTGAATACATTAATTTTTGTCCCACCATTTTGGTTATGGTTATCCAAAAACTATCTCGCGAGCGCCATTATTTTGTCCTTGACCTTTCATTCGACTTGTCACAAGATGCGGGTTCCTATTTGCAAATTTTGAGTACCCCCAAAATCCCCCCCGCTAGGGGGAGGTGCATAATTCCAAACTATCATAAAAGAAACTTCGGGTGAACTAGTTAACAAAATGGTTTGCCTCTATTGACATACAAAAGTTAAGGTGGGGAGGAGGGACTTGTCTTCTCATGTCGGGGAGATGCAAATTTCCTTTTATTTATCTTAAAACAATCTAATTAACAGACGAAGTTTTAGTCACTGTCAATAACAAGAGTCTTTGTTTCATTTTTCTTGTCTTATCGGGCTCTAAAATGATGTATAACTCCATTTGAATATTTCACTTATCCCCTGAAATCCAAAATTTAAAACGTGACCTTATAACCAGCATCTCCCTACAAAGAAGAATGCAGAAAACCGTGTTTAGTTAATAAACTTAATGAAATTATAAGTTTATTTTCAATCACCCTGTATGTTAGAATAGTTTTGCATAAAATAATAATAACTAAATGATTATAAGTGAGGTATGACGTCAGTAACTTACCGCTCTTCAAACATTATCTGTACAAATCTTATCTTCTCTACAAAATTTATCTTAAACTTTAAGAGGACGCTCAGTGACCTTTACTTATGGACTGAAGATTGTAGGCTACATCAACGTTAAGACGATGTCATTCATCATACAGCAGAGATCGTTAGTCACCGCCCCCTGGGATATCTAAACATACTTTCCTTCCGTCCGGCCATTTAACCTTAAAGTCATCCATCTTGAGTTCAGCCCTAGTCAGTCTATACAATGCAAAGTTTTGTCGTTCTAAATGTCTCGGTATTTTACTTTCTTATGCGCAGTGGTAGAGGGAAAGTTTTATATGGGTCAAAAATATCGATGATGAGTTTTAAATGGACATATTCGTTCTAAAATTGAAAAATTGTTCTTTTTTTAAATGGAGTTATTATTTTTGTATTGTACATCCCAATCAAGAGATAAATTTTTATCAAAATTTTAAATGTGAACATATTCTGGCCATAACTCGAAGAGTATTGAATTTTTTGCAATAAAAAATTTATTCAGTAAACTACTTCCTAATCTATTTTAATAAAATTTAATACGAGGATACATTTCGATGGTACATCGAAGTTTAACTATGTTTTTATAACTTAAAATTGATGGAACCTAAAAAGGAAAACTAGGCTCTAAAGGTTAGGTTAGGTTTCGTTTGGTTTGAAAGCTACAATGGCATTCATGACCAGCCGCAAACATCTCTCTACCTTTCGTTGTAGTTAGTCTTGATACCCATATGTATTGTCGGCGTTAAAGTCTCCACCAATGATACATCTATTCCTTAGGGATCTGAATAAGGTGATATATTATTATTTTTTAATACTGTGTTTCGGGAGGGGGGGCAGTATAGAGCTGAAACAGTGAATTTCTTGTTTTCCCCAAGATCTGCATTCACAGTTGTAAACGGGATTGCTTCTTCTTCGTTTTCCCAATGTTTCAGGTACTGTTTTATTAGTATTGCTGATACCCCAATTTAACGGAGATTGTCAAAATGTACCGCAGTGCCAACCTCACAACAAGAAGGCTGAAAAGGACGAAGCCAGTGGATCTCTCCAACCAGTGGACCTCTCCTGCCAGTGGACCTCTCCAGCCAGTGAACCTCTTCAGCCGGTGAACTACTCCAGCCATTGGACCTCTCCAGCCGGTGGAACTCTCCAGCCAGTGAACCTCTCTAGCCAGTGAACCTCTCCAGCCATTGGGCCTCTCCGGCCAGTGGACCTCTCCAGCCAGTGAACCTCTCCAGCCAGTGAACCTCTCCAGCCATTGGACCTCTCCGGCCAGTGAACCTCTCCAGCCAGTGGACCTCTCCAGCCAGTGGACCTCTCTGGCCAGTAAATCACATTGGGAACAGCTGTGGAGCTGCACCCCCAGCAAACAGTGACCACACACACGAAAGAAGAATTACTAGATGGGGCACACCTCAGTTGTAATAATAATATGTGAATAAAAAAATAATTAAATTTGTACATATTTCGAATTAATGCAATGCGTTAATTAATTTTCCCTTTTGACAGTGATAAAGCATTTTTAATGATTTAGTAATACTGCAATAGTTGTGGTTTGTTTGAATAATACCTTCGACAAACTTAGAATCGATTTTTGTGGAATTAATTAATTATAATGCAGATACTTTCTTTGTATCAAGGATCTTTCAGTTTGTCGTATATACTTTTTCCAATAATCAGAACATGATAGTTCATAAATTCCCGTATTCTCAAATTTGCCCTCGTGGATTTTCCTTTTACGTAAGACATTAAAAAATTGTTTTGTTTTTTTATTTATATGCAGTGGTGTATTGCCGTTTTTAAAATATATTACCTTCAATTAGCTCACATTCCTTGTACAAATTGAAAAAGATATATATATATATATATATATATATATATATATATATATTTAATTCAATACAATTTTTGTTTGTTTTATTTTAATTTGTCGATTATAGACGAGCTGTATCCATTTCGATAAAACATGCTGTGGCTCTATTTTTTTTCCTTTTTTTTTATATATATAAAAAAAGAAAAATTGTTAGTAATTTAATTCTACAAAAACTGATTTCTTTCCAATTTTCGATTTACAACGTTTTTTCAGATTTATCAGGGGAAAACATAAAGCATCTCGTTTAGTGGTGGAATTCGATTTTTTCATAGCAGTGTAAAATGTAGCTTCTTCATTGCTCGATAGGTTAGGTTAGGTTAGGGCGTACCAAACAACAACAAAATGTAAAAAAAAAAAACCTTTGCAGTATCAGAACAATTTGCAATTAAATTTTGAACTGTAAAACATTAAGTTATCATAAAGAAGAAAAAAAAAACACACGAAGATGGGAAATAGTACACTATTCTATGTTCAACAAAAACTGTTTAAATTTTTACTTAAATCATTATTTTAGTGTAATTAGCGATAAATGTTGAAAATACATTATATTGTATATTTTTTTAAAATACGTATTTCGGTTGATTTCGATTGCAGATTTTTTTTAAATTTTAGTTTGTAGGCAATTTAACATTATGAAAATTCAACGTGTTGACATTTTTTAAAAATAGAATGAATATTTATAAAGTTAATGAGAGAATACAACTTTGCATTCCCTCTCCCCTTCAAGGAAAAATTTTTGTGAGTTTGGGGACGAATGTTTAGGAATTCTTTGTGGATTATACTATGAATCCGTACAACTAATATCCCCACATCATTAGTATTCATTTTGTGTTACGTAATGATCATGTCATAAATAAAAAAAAATATTTATTTTAAAACCCCAATCCTAGACCATGCAATTTAATAATACCAGACATTGTATAAAATCTGACAAAGCTGGATATGTAATTAGATAAAACGAGACATGCGCACTGCGTATGAAAACATTTTGTCGCTTATTGAATAGAATACTGGTTATTACACAGACTGCGTCTATCCCAGTCCCGCCAAATAGCCTCATTGTGTCCCGTAATGGTAGCAAAGCTTTTTGTTTGGCTAACTTTGCAGACATTTCACATAGCCTACCTCAGATCGATATCAAATACTTCAGATATGGCAAATATGGGCTGAGCGAAGCGACGTAGTTTCATTTACATTGTTTAACATTGTGCATGTATTTTTTTTAGGCAGTTACGGTTAAACGTGGGTAACGAGAGTAATGAAAATTAGGAAAAAGGTTATTTGCAACTTTGCCGATCGATTTTTTCGGTAATTGTCTACAAAGACAGTCACGTTATTTTGAAATTTTTCTAACATCTTCTGCATACCATATTTTTTAATAATAAAATAAGTTTTCAAGGCGCAGCTAATTTTTTCACCGAAAAATCGCAATTTCCAAACTATTGAAATCAATGCATTTATATGGTACCGAAGTCAAGTAACATCGAGAGCGGTTAGTACTTGGATGGGTGACTGCTTGGGAAATAACGCACAATTTCTACTTAACCTTGTAAGGATAAAATTCACGTACATACATATTTTATCCCGTAACTCACTTAATGTACCTTAACCTAGAAAAGTTAAAATTATGTTTATTTCCCGTGAAAAAATTATCTCCTCCTTGAAAACTTATTTTATTACTAATAAATAAGGTGTGTAGAAGATGTTAAAAAAATTGCAATAAAAGCCGTGACTTTCTTTGTAAACAATTACAATTTTTCCTTTTGAACTTTCGATCATCCGATCGTGGCGTCTCATTAAATCGATATAACTCGATCGACATAGCGGTGGGAGGAATTGATAGTATTATGTTTTATTTTTGTTTAAAGGCAAAAAAACATTCAATCATCATTGCCTTACGCAAAAAAGAAGAAGAGAAGAAAAAATAAAAACATCTAACCCTTGAATACTCTAATAGCTTCGGGGTCGGAAGAGAACAAGAATTGGTCAAGAGAGGGATCTAACCTAAGACTACACAAATAAAGATTGTTGATGCTGTTAAATCGGGGCCGCGACACCCGCCACTCATTATGTGTGAGCCCCTGAGGGTTGAATAAATCATTTCGTTTATGCAATACAGTAGAACCCCTCTAATCCACCCTCGGCTGATCCGTCTCTCCGGTTAATCCGACCGTGATCGAGCTCACGAGGACTTGTCTATGACTCACGGCCTGTTGCGCGCCATTATTTACGGTTTGTTATCGCTTGGCCACTTCAGTGCTGTGTCATCTCTCTCGTGTTGTTTCTATTGATTTGTCATAGTACTTGATAGACTCATTGTATGTACAGTTGTTTGTTTTTCAACATGTCAGGAGGAAAACGTAAACATGTTACTGTAAACTTTGACTTATGACTTTTTAAAGTTTATATATCACTTATTTCACTGTAAAAAAGTCTCTTTTATATGTTATAAATATTGGCATTTTTGGATAATCCGACCTTTTTTTGCGTTCCGACCATGCCCCTAGTCCCGAAGGTGACGGATTAGAGGGGTTCTACTGTACAAGTGTACAAAAATATGACTAGACAGTTCAAGACCGCTAGCCTAGAAATGTTATGGTTCGGATTAACCAATAATAAGTTGAAATGTAAGTCATATTAAAATTGAATGTCGTAATTATTAAGAAGTTATTAACCTTTGAATTACTAAAAAATTAAGTTTCATTAAAACCATTTTTTTACCATATTTCAAGCCTCTGGTTTGTTTATTTTAAATATATTTTGTATTTACCTTAATTGATCTGTCTAAAATAATCGTTAATGGAATTTAATTAGCTAAGTCAATTTCGTCTACAAAAAATTCTCTGATCAAGAACAAATCATTCAGTTAACTGATTGAGAACAAGAGAGTAGGGGTGTACTAGGGCCCAAAACCTACATTGATTATGACTAAAGTAACTAACTTGATGAATTTTAAAGTGTATATTGTGTTGTTAATGTTTTATTGTGTGTAGTTTTATAATTGTGACAAGTGCGAAGCCTGATGATGTCTCTTTGCAGACGAAACGACGTAGCTAAACAACATTCCAGTTAGGATTATTTTAGACAGAACAATTAAGGTAAATACAATTTTTCAAATTTTTTTTTCATGGAGGTAAAAATGCGTTTAAACAGATCTCTCTCCTGAGAATCTGTGGGACTCACCCCTCGACAATCGAGAGACAATACCCACTCAAAAACCTCCCCCCTCCCCCACGGACATGCACTGGAGAGAGCGGTAGCAGCATGTAGGGAACTCCCTATTGGCTGCAAGCTGCAAACTAGTACTTCACTAGAACAAAAAAAATTAAGAGGCATGCATGTTGAATTCACAAACTGACTGTAGAAGCGCAGCAGGTACTCCCTACAGTGGATCGTCCAAGATGGCGGCAAACCGAGGCCTACCGTCTTCTATGATGCCGTGCCTCTTGCAGATGTCTGAGATTCCTTGGAATCTCGAATCTTGGACACTCTGAAACAGTTTAATGGCGCACCGTTTACCATATGCACCTAGGGTAGGGATGCCAGCTGACCCTAGAATGGTGACGTTACTCACAAACCAAGGTTGGCGTGTGAATCTGCGAAAACTATTGA
This sequence comes from Aphrophora alni, assembly GCA_963513935.1. Classification (NCBI taxonomy): domain Eukaryota; kingdom Metazoa; phylum Arthropoda; class Insecta; order Hemiptera; family Aphrophoridae; genus Aphrophora; species Aphrophora alni. The sequence continues at coordinate 75,653,094 of OY740774.1, forward strand.
CTGGAATCTCTCTGATTTTTTCTTGCCAGATTTGCTGGCCAGAGCCCACCAAGCCGTGGACGCGTACATCAGCACTGTTAACAAAAAGATTGTTACTTTAGTACGAGTCGTTAATGGGTTCCTGCCCGCTAGCATTGGTGAGAGGCATCCTTGAATCTTCTTTCCTTCGGAGACCTTATTCAGCACGTGTCCCCTGAAGTTGAGCTTGCTGTCCAACGTGATGCCAAGGTACTTGACGGTAGGCTTCCAGGGGAAAGCCACTCCGTCAATATCCAGCGCATGTTTACGTCTCATTCTGAAACAGATAGAATAGGATTTGTCCGTATTAATCTTAATGCGCCATTTCTCCAGCCATGGGGACAGCACGTTTAGCTGCTTCTGCATTGTTCTTACCCGCGAATACAGGGTTCGCACTACTACAGTTTAGCAATACATCGTCTGCATAAAGCGATAGTGTCACACCTGGAACAGTTGGAAAATCATTTGTATAAATGATACAATACCGATCCCAAGACAATGGGAACTCCAGCAAGTATCGGCCGTAGCGATGATATTTCACCGTCTACAAAGGCCCTAAAGGATCTGCCCGTGAGGTAAGAGCGGTTCAGGTGTATAGCGACATCCGGTACAGGAGAATCGCTCAACTTGTAGAGGAGGTCCTCATGCCATACCCTGTCAAATGCCTTACTGACGTCTAGTAGCACTGCAACAGAAGACAAGTAGGCCTACTCTTTAGAAGTAGTCTTCGGCGAATTCTTCGATTATATCTGCATGATCCTCGTCGCAAACATAGTGGTTTGGTTGGAACTGGTCTTCCATAGTATTAGCAAACGCCTCGGTTTTATCCACGACAGTGTAGGCTAAGCCACGCTGCCCGTGGAGAGGCCGGCTCGAATCTCTTCACACTACGGAGTGTCTTAGCCAATTTCCAGGCGCTACCATCGTGTAAGTGTAGAGAATTGAGATATGAATCCCACGCCTCGAACCTGAAATCATTTTAACAACAATCTTAATCTATCATTCTGGTGGTTGAAACGGTTCTTCGCTGTCGGAGAGCAAGTGAACTGCCAGTGAGTTCGAAGCCTTCCTAATCCTAAAAGGCAGCTTTTCCCTGGGCGGACCTTGGGTTATGGGGACGGAATAATCTGAAACACACAAGGTGAAAGAACCGTGGAGCATGCTGATCTGCTCTCCAGCTCCTCAGCAGAGGCAGGAGGCGGGGGCAGCATAAATGTCGTGGCATTCGCAGCGACTGTCACCAGCAGCGGGCAGTGATCCTGAGTGGCTAGTACTTCTGTGGGAAAAGGAACATCTTTTGTAGGAACAATGTCAAGCACATCCGCATTCCCCCGTGCCGGATGGTGAGTAGGCTCCTCTGGCGCCAAGACCTCAGCATTAAGCTGATTGTCAATGAAACGGCGAAGAGCCTTACCCCTCCCGTTGGACCTCCTGACCCACGATGAGTGCTTGGCATTGAAGTCACCTGCAACAAAAACATGGTTTGCAGCCTAAAACATGGCACTGAGATCAGATAAGAAACCAGCCTCAGGCACATGTTTTGGCGATACATAGGCAGCAACTACCAGCGTCTCCTGGGCCCCGACGTTTATAAAAACCCCTGTGGTCTCAAAGTACATGGTATTAGTAGCAAAGTCTCTGTGGGTAAGCCTTCGGTGCACCAATAGGTTAATGACATATAATTCATATATATGAATTAAAGAATATGTTGAATAACGTGTTTAGAATTTTTTATTTTTTTAAAGATTTGTCCTAGGCATATTCTGAGAAAACTACTTTTACCTGTTTTGATCATAGAATAGATTAACAGTATGACATTATTTGTTGGGGGGGGGGGGTCATACAATACAAATTTATATGCAGCCAAATTGGTTCAAAAATCAGTTATTCTTATAATTACGGCTAAAAACGAAATAGAAGCATCTCGGCCTCTTTTTCACATTTTGCCTATCCTTCCACTTAGACATCTATAATTATACAGGGTGTCCCGTAAATAAGCTGTCAAACTTTAAGAATGATTCTGTGGTTCAGGTTTATCCTGATACAGATAAACGCTTACTTTTCCAGATACTCGCCATTTTGTTTAAAAATAATTATATATAACTTTGGGAATAGAAAAGATATTGAGTTCAGATTTAAAATACGCAGTTTGTATGTTAGATTTTATAAGTGTACCAAACATAATGACTTTATTTTGTTTATTTTCAAAATGTCTTCAGTTTAAAATATTTAATATTGACTATTGCGGAAAAAACATTAATTTTAAGAAATTTTCAAGAGATAAGAAGGTTTCCTTTTTTTATGACAAAGAAAACGGGTTTTTGTATTTATTTCTGTAAGTCAAAGGATAACAGAGTTATTGATAAAAAAGGAAACTAATCATTTCTTGGTAGTTGTCTAACACCAACGATTAACCTAAAACCAAAATATTTAAAAATTCTAATAATTTTATTAAAAATTTTAAATAACTTTGATCTAAATTGCATAAAAAATTCAAATGTGGCTCATATTTAATTTGTTCGTGGTAAATATATCGGAACATGTATAAAAATAAAACAAATCTGTGGTCTCCGGATAAAAGGGGATAAGTCAAGTTTTACAAAGTTACGGAAAACTAAAAAAGAAACTTTGTCAATTACTTGTAAATCAGCACATGTCATTTCACTGGTTTACAAATTTTTGTTTGCTAGACTGAATAGTATTGTATTCATTTAACTACTTTCAGTGAAAATGTTAAAACTGCAATGAAATGTATTTTTGTTTTATATATTTATATAACGAACTTATCCCCTTTTACACAAACGTTTCCCTACTTATCCCCCTTTTCTCGAAATACTTTACAATATTACTTCTGTTCTTGTTAAGGGTTAAAAAGATAATGCAAGTTTATATGTCAACTTAAGTTTTATTTATAAACTTAAAAGTAGTTGTCAAACAAAATTCTTAACCTAATGGCTCATTTTTCAACTTATTTAACCACTTCGTCTTCTTCAACTTCATCCACCATTTCAACTATGTCTGGAAGAATGTCTGGGGTGTTGGCGGTAGGTAAGTTCATATAGAAGTCATGAAATACTGATGGAATCAGATGCAGCAAACTAACCAGGTCTTTTTTCTTTTGTTGTGTTACTGGAAGTCTGCCACTGTAAGAATGTTGTGGTATAAGTCTGTTTTTACCATGGCCTCTTTTCAAAACAGTAAGGCTTTTAAATGGCTCCTTTGCTTCAAAAGTTGTTTTATAAAGCACTTGAGCTGATTTTTTTTCGAATCGAAGCCATCTAACTTCTCGCCAAAAGAACCTTTCACCCTGATCATTGAAAATCTTTCCGTTTCTTGCTGGCATCCTTAGAGGAGTTTTGGGATTTTCCTTATTTTTGTCTATCAAATTTCCATACTCAAAGAAACTATTTTTGCCCATTTCTATAACTTGTATTTTTTTTGATTCCCCACACTGCCGAACTAACTGCATCCAATCATGTGGGTGGTACACTTCTATTTTACTCATCTTCTTTTTTCTCTCAATGAGAGCATGATACGCATCACATTCCATGTGTGTATGCCCAGGAACAAGGAATTTGTGGTCAATCGTTTCAAGATACTCATGGTTTTTAAGTATAGACATACACATTGCCAATACCACCGAATTCTTATTTTGACCTCCACACGTGTCGGAATACATGATTACATGCTTTGTTTGAGGAGGGATTTTAGTCATCAAATGTTTGGCAATACAAGAGGCAATCTGATTGGAACCTCTACCACCGTCTACCTCACTCCACATGTAGCAATAGGCTTCATTGTCTTTACTGTCGTGAACAGTTAAATTGAAAGTCCACAGTTGTCGTTTGTAGAAAACAACAGAAGTGGTAAGGCTAGGAGTTGGAAGACATTGCTGCAAATCGAAAGTTAGTGTAGTTTTACTTCCTCCAACTTTAGCTTCTTTTTTATCTTCATCCTTTGACTTGTACGCACTGTCAGCTAATTCGTGATGTTTTAACAAAGCTGTTTCGGCTTCAGTTTTTTCTTCACCTTCACTTTGTTTAATTTTCATGGCCAAAGTGTCACATGTAGAACAAGTATCATTTTTTGGTGTCTTTATGGCTAGGTTTAAACTGTAAAATATCTTAGAATATACAGTGATACTAACATACTGTGTGGATCCATGTTTTTCCTTGTATTCACGATACATTTGAGCCAAGGTGTAATGAGAAGGTAGGTACCTCTTCTCTGTATGTCTTCGCGAGTAGTGACTCTCATACGAAGGTATTGACAAAATGTGATCCCTCGCAGTCTCAATTACAATTTCGGGTAACGCATTAGAAGGCTTATGTTTCCCTCTACAATCATTTTCAATTACCCCAGACAAATTTTTCTTTGTCTTCGCACACACAACCTCTATGAATTTATTGGAGATATCAAAAGTTTTAATGAAACATCCTTTGCAAATTTTAATTAATTCTCCATTGATCTTAAGATGGTAAGCATGCGTAACTAACCTGTTTTTTTGTTTATTTATATCTCCAACTTTTTTCTTCTCGTAAATTTTATCATGTGTAGTTATCAAACTTGATAAATATGAAACCCTTTTTGAATAATCCCCAATATTCCAAAACTCACGGAACAATCTTTTGGCATTTTCATCATTCACACTTTCTTTACATTTACTCCTACAATTTTGCAGGGCTGTCCACTTTTTAGCTATGACTACTTTCCCACTTTCAGTTTCGTATTCTTTGCCAGTATTTCTTTTCTCTTTTCTTGACATCCTCACTTCTCTTGATCTTCCTTTCACACTTTTCCTCTTTTTACTTATCTTATATGGTATAGGCCTACAGTCACTGTTGTTTTCATCACGATAAATTTGTTCAGGGTGTGTACTAGTAGTGGCAAGAACATCAGTGTCTGTTATATCAGGTCTAACACTTGCCAAATTGATGTTTACTGTATGGTTCCTTTTTTCTTTAGCTTTCATAGACTTCTTGACCTTTTTTCTTTTTGGCGTAAAATCATTTTCTGAATCAGAAAGACTGCTACAACTAGGTTCATACAGAGGATCTTCATCTGAATCCAACCAAAAGTCCGAGTGGATTGATACATCAAATCCTGTAAATAAAATTTGTATTAAACTAAAGGTAAAACATAGTTATATTGAGGAATATTGTTCACTAATTTATAATGAAATTGGAGTTGCCATTAACTCACACAGAAACACTTACTACTATACTAGAATTAGGAGTTGTAATGAAACCTACCTTTATTTGAATTATTGCTTCTAACTTCATGAATATTGGGATCACAATGAGAACTTTGCTCTGCGTCTCTTCGACCAACATTGATGAGTGGACTGTGGAAAGCTGGTCCGTCTGTATCCAAAGAATTCCAAGGATTGGGACTAGTAGGCTGACGACTAGATTCTTGAGAATCTGAAAAAATAATACTTCTTTAGTTAAATATAAAATAATCTGAATTAAGCTACTCTAATGTTATCTGTAAAAATCATTAAATCTGTCATGCATTTGCAACTGGGTTCCAACTGAAATAAACTACTGGTCTTGTTAGGTATCTACCAGTATAACCAAAATGCACATTCTGGGTAGTTATCGGTCTACAAGCTGTAACAGTAACACGTTTATGCTCACTAAGTTGTTTTCACAAAAAAAACATTTTGTTTAACCAATTACTGGGATTAATAATCTACGATCCATAAACAAATATAAACATATCATTTGAAATAAAATCAGTAATTTGGCAACTAGTGGTTAAGCTATGAAATTTAGATTAGTCATTAATATAGACTCTTCTGGTTTTATAAAGTTATGAGTTAATAACGGAAGCGAATCCGTCCAATTATATTTCAATATTGACATTGTTTTCTAGGCCTGGACCTACTACCTTACTGACATCACAACTTTTAAAATTAGGTTATGTAATAAATAGGCTAGGATCTATTAAGGAACAAAAATATTGCCTACATGAAAAATTAAACATATTATTTCTGATGATTTTCTAGGATTATGCTACCTTGTGACTAACTGTAAGCCTTTGTGAACCTGCATTATTAAAAAAAAATTGCAGATAAAATAGAAGAGGCATTAATAATAGGCCTAAATACAGTGTTTAAATTCTTAAACATGGAAAGTGAATCCGTCCGATTATATTTCAATATAGAAAATCTTTTTCTAGGCCTGGACCTACTACTTTACTGACATCACAACTTTTAAAATTAGGTTATGAATTAAATAGGCTAGGATTTATTAGGTAACTTACCTTCTGTTATTGTAGAACTGGATTCATCAGTTTTCTTCATTTCTTGATCACACATGTTAATAATAGCCAGAGTTCTCTTTTTAAACATTTTCAATAATGAAATTACAATTATTATTAGTTAATAAACTTAATAATTCACCAAAACACAGCACTGTTTAGGTAAACAAACAATCATCTGCACAATCAGCTGGGTAATAAGTCAGTAGTGCCAGCTGTTGAACTGTGTAAAAGGAGTTATGATGACTTGTCCCTTTTTACCCAAATGTGAACTCAGTGCCAGGTAAGTGGGTAAAAGGAGTTAAGTAACTTATCTCATTTTACTCAAATATAAGTTTCTCTTAACTGAACTATCTCATTATACACACTTAAATTTCACTTGAAAAAATGGTTGTAGGACTTATCTCCTTATACCCAAACGTAGATTGGTGCATGGGCAACACACCAGTATACTTAACCTATTTTCCCCGAAAATCGGACTTATCCCCTTTTACCCGGAGACCACAGAAATATAAATTATATTTATTAAACAAATTAATGACACTTAACACTTTATCGTTTGTTTATTTCCAATTGAGGTTAATCAAAATATCTTGGAAATTTGTGCCAAAATTAATGGTTCAATAAGCAAATCATTTTTCATAACTACCAGGCCAAGGGCGAAAATATTGGAAAGGGGAAGGGTCTAACACAGTTTTGAGAAAACAATTTGAAATAAAATAACTACTGAGCAAAAATATATTTTGGGAAACAAAAATTGTAGGGTACTATTTGTATAAATTAAAAAATTCTCGATTGAACAAAATTAAACATATTTAATTTTATTACATACAGAGTGTCTCACATAGAAACGGATAAAACTTCAGGACATATTTCATGGATAAAAAAAAGTTCCTCTAGGGGGTCAAACAAAACCTATTGACCTCCACATCTAAAAAAAATGGCTCTACCGATAAAATTTGATGAATTGTGAAGATGTAGAGAATTGCGATTTTCTTTTAACTCGGTTCTACCATTTTTACTATTTTTAACGCGCAGTTTCTTAAAAAAAGTATTAATATATCAAAATTAACCAAAAAGATTTCGATGAAAACGTGAAAATACACACAAAAAACAAAAACATAACAGCTCATCCTGACAGTTCTCGATGCGAAATACTGTTGTTTAGGTAATAAACCTCAACTATAAATTGTCTACGAAATGATTAGAGAACAAAAACTATCTCGTTTCAAAAATGTTTAGGATGAAGAAAGGAAACAAATCTCCTACAGAGTAAAAATAAATCTTAGAACAAGAGCAAAGGAAGCGGACCTATTCCATTTCCGGTTTTCCCACTACAGAATGAATTGGTGGCTACATATATCGAACGAAATTCCACACCATCAGACTTGAAGTTCGCGTTTTTATTGTTATCAGAAAAGACTGACAGTGATTCAAAAATACGAAAATAGCGTGGTAATTATATAGCAGAGCTGCCTCACTTCAAAATCAATTTTTATGGGTTTTATTCGTCAAATAAATGTTGGAAAAATATTTTACTATCGAAAAAAAGTGTCGGAAAGATGATTACATAATACAATAATACAATTACACAAGTAGTTTTTTCGTGAAAAAATTAACTCGGTGTTATCTTTCATACTCATGACATTCACTTCAATAAACGTACGGAAGGTTTGGCCAGGTGGTTTATATATATAGCAACCTGGCCAAACCTTTCGTGACATATAATAATACAGCCCTACATATGCGTACACTGAAGCACATACGCAGACAATTTTGAACGTCAATGGAGGGAGGTGCGAGGAAATGTGCCGCGATATGGAAATTCAAAACAACATTTCCATGGCCATATAGCCGAATTTATGTTTAAAAGAAAGTACAATGAGTATAATACTCGTTTTCATCATTTATGGCGAATTACGAGTGAAATACATTTAAATTCAATAAATTCCTCTTTTACTGAATTTGCAGCAGAATTTGACTCTGATTAAGATTTTCTTGTGTAATTATATTATGTAATCATCTTTCCGACACTTTTTTTCGATAATAAAATATTTTTCCAACATTTATTTGACGAATAAAACCCATAAAAATTGATTTTGAAGTGAGGCAGCTCTGCTAAAAAACAAGAAAAATTCAACTTTAAACTTAATTGTTTGTACAGACTGTTTATTGTCGGTTGTATTACGATACTCGAGGGCTTAGAAACGTTACTCTCGCTTCGTCTCGAATTTCGTTTACAGTACCAAAGCTCAAAGTTTTGCCAACTTAACAAACATTTAACACAGACAATGGTATAGCAATCATAGACTATCATACCACAATGCAAGCAGATCCCTTAAATATAATGTCCAAAAAGTTGGTTTCGTTTTGTGTAAAAAAAAAAAAAGTGTGTATTTTTTAAATAGCAAAATTCTACGCTTTCCACATACATTTTGAAAAAGTCTCACATAAAAGTTAAAAAAAATTCTACTAAATAAATAATATGTAAATTGTAGAAATAACAAAATTGTAAAAATAAAGTGGAAAAAGCTTAGAAAATATAATTTTTTACATTTATTTACTGTTCATTATTTTCTAAATAATTAATATTATTTACTGCAAGAACACGTAAAAATAAACAAAATTTGTTTTACTGGAAAAAAATGTGTTTTCTTTAGACATTTAAATATTATACATAAAGACAAACTTATATATATAGCCTACACCTCCTAGAAAAAATAAGAAATATCATTTTAAAATTAAATAACAATACAAAAATGCTTAAAAGACTTGTGTAGAGCCTAACCAGTTTCACAATTCAGTAATTTTTTTTTCCCGCTATGTTTTTGAGTGTCTTCAAAACAACCAGTGGATTCTTCTAGTCTAATTTTTTCTAAAGCTTTCGACCGTAACCTAAATCTCCAATTTAATGCAACAGAAAATTTCTATTGCGTCCCATTTCTTGGCAGTTTTGCTGGGACCCTACTATCCGCCCAACCTTTGTGACGACCGGTGAACAAGAAGGGGGGGGGGAGACTTAAAACATCTTAAAAGTTAGCGATAGTGACGTCGTTTTAAAAGTGAAAAGTTAATTAAAAAAATAAGTTTTTGTCGCCCCCCTCAGACTTGGGTGGTCGCTTAGTTCGACTATATGGTAGTGCCGGCCTTGGTTTTAAGAAAGGTTAAATTATATTGTTATAATCAAGTATTGGTAGTTAGTTACTTAGTAGGTTAACTTTATTTAAAACAGTTGTTAAACAAATTTTATAAATTTCACTATTTCCTTAACATCGTCTAGGCTCTGTCGGTGCTCGTAGATTTGTATATACTGTATTAAAAAATCTTCACTTAGCTCATGTTATTGTCTCGGCCCTAGAGAGCCTTACATTAAAGTGTAAATAGTATCCTCAGTGTAAATAGTATTTGATAATGCCTTCAAAATTTATTTTTGTTTTATGACAAATATTCCTGAATGGTAATTTTCTTTCGATTATGCACATGACGTGTTCGAGTCATTAATTTTCACATTTCACTAAAACTTGAACGAAATCGTTGGAGTCGATTTTGAGAAATTACATCCTCTTAAAGTCGTTCTTAAAATCTTAAAGTCGTTCTTTTTATTTTTAAAAATAACTCATGAATCAATATTTTATGGAAATTTACCTTCAGGAAAACTTATGAGGGTAGGTATATGAGAATATTTAACGTCAGAATGTATAAAATGCCTGTTTCAACTTTAATTATTGTAGTTTACTATTGCCAACTAATTTATATTTGAACGCTGTTTAATACCTGTTCTGCGCTCTATTGTGTATTTGAGTAAGTTTTACATCTTTTTGAAGTTATCATTGCTACTTGCTAGACAGCACTGATAGCTGAAACGCGAATGCATAAGTTATTAATGTCTAGATCTATTTGAGCACAAATACACCTTACGATCCTGTTGATCCTACATTCAACTATACTAGAGATTTTAAATTTTCATGTTTAATTATTATAGATATGTAAATAAAACAAAGCTATTCCGAGAACTTATTCTTTATCTCTTTGTACGGAGACGAGAAAGTTTAGTGATTGAATCGAGGCACTACTTTTTTGTATTGAATATAATAATTAGACCTTCCAAGTTTTGAGGAAACAAAATGTTGATATGATTTAACTTTATTTTATATGTTTAATATAAGCCATCTAACAAAAATATTATAGCGTCATGTTTTTAAAGTACTTCATGCCATTACAGTTGTACCGTATATAAAACTCATTGAAGCTATTTTATCGTAATGTATAGGTTGTATTTGTATATTTGTTTTTAAATCAGTTTAGGAAAAGAATAAAATTCATATATATATATATATATAAAAGGTACGATTTATTTTTAGTATTAAAGTTCATATTCCCACTGCTAGCAAGTTGAAAACTTAAAACGATTGTTAATAATGAGAATGGTGAGAATGGTATTTGTGCCCAGTTCGATATAGTCTCTAGACCTAGACTCTAGACCTTAACCTTAGGAGTTCCACTTCAGACTTCAGTAACAGCTGAACAAGCGGCTGGTATTTAGAGGTTATGTTTTAAGTTACCGAACAGTAAAAGAAGAAATAGTCACATTTCTATGAAATATTTATCTAAGTACATACAATAACAATTAGCTTATTTTATGTAAATAGTTTACATAAAAAATGAAGACGGCTTTAATGGTTGCTGAAAAACCATCACTTGCCGCTTCTCTTGCAAATATTTTAAGTAATGGAAGAAATTCATCAAGAAAAGGTATTTTAAGCTTATTAAGTATAATAATTATTATGACGTAGATAAACAAATAATACCTGGAAAGTTTTGGATGTAAAATATATTTTATCATTTTAATTAATTTACATTAGGCCTAAATTAGTCTATGAAATAAACCCTAATTTTGAGGTGCCGTTTATTTGTATAAAACTAGAGTACAAATGCGTTTCTAATAATATATTTCTTAGAGGCAGGTTCCTAGTAAGGTTAATTTCAGAATATTGGTTGTACCTCATTCTCCGATTTTTCACTAAACAATTATTATGAAAACAGAATCGGTAAATATGTATTGTTCCTATCATTGCAATTTTCTTACAAAATATAGGCAATTTGTCTTCCACATACCTTTTTCCCCATCATTTTTATACTCCTTTACAACATATTTTACTTTTGAATGAGACAAAATCTATTATGTTGGTCGAAAACCGGTGATTAAAAATGATAATTTTATGGCATTTTTAGGTTATTTAGGCTCTGCGTAACTACTTATGACAACTCTTTCATCAATTGTATGTCAAATCTATCAATGTTTTTGTTCATCCGCGAAAATAGATCTGTTTTAAGAACTGTCAAACTAGATGTTATTCATTAATCAGACCAAGTTAAAGAACTATAGATACTGGCACAAATGCTGGCACTTGAACTTACCCTTGCGTGATGGGCTAGGGTGTGGGGCAAGGCCATTAGTGGAAAAAAAAAATTTCCCAACTGTTTTCTAATGTGACTCATCCTTTCAACTAAAAATACCTCACCCTTTTTTAAATGAGATCGATTCTAAGCTTTATTAACATGTCAAGATAATTATAATATATTAAAAAAGACCTCGGATATAAGGTGAAGAGCATACAATTGGAATATGGAACTCGTTTATCTACTCGCCGGTGGTACTGATGCTTTTAGTCAGGTTATTAGCGGTTTGCTACTGATAGCCCAAGTGCCAGCATTCAGGCCCGGATCTGTACAAGGAAGGTCATTATATATACAATCCTTCAGAGACCTAGTTTTCATGAATCTTAAATCATAAAAGCAAAAGCATAGTAATATGAGCCTGTGTAAGTTATTGAAGTGCGAATGCGCCTCACGAGTGATTTCAATATGCATATTCTATTAAATGTAGATGCAATAGAGTGAGTGCGTAGTTGAAAATAATGTGTAGTAATTTTAAGTATATTAATATGTAGTAATTTATAAAGCGTATTACCATGTAGCCTACTAAAGAAATAGAGGTTTGATACATTCCAGTTTCTAATGTAACTAGTTGATTAACTATTCGTTGCTCGGGTTCAAAATCAAATCTCTCCACTTTTCAATTTTAAATGGTATATTACTAAAATTAAAGAAAAATATATAATATGGTAAATCATATGTCATTATAAATAAGACACAATTATAATAGGCCTATATGCATTATAAGAAAACAACTGCTGTCTGAAAAATTAATATTTTCTTCAAAGTCTGCCATTTATAGTTACAAAATATTTAGTCCAATTTTTGTTTCCTTAAAGGGAATTCTTTATAGATGTCTAAGCCACTGGAAGACTTCTACGACTAGGTATATCTTGTAGTAAATATAATACTACACGAATAAAGTAAAAAACTAACCCTTTAATACTTTGTAATAAATAGCATTTTTTGAACTATACCATCAGAAAAGGTTATGTTGTTAACAAAAACAAAACACTCATCAAAAGTAGAGTTAGCTTGTTTTCTTTCTTTTTTTTCTTCTTCAAAATTTGGCCTACTGTTAAATAAGTGTAAAGTATCCACATATATAAATATCTTTATTCTAAAACAATGGTTTAATAAAAGAGTTTGATGTTTTTTTTAAACAGTTATTTAAATTATTAGAGTTGACTTAGGTTATCCTCAAAATTGTTGTCATCATTGTCCTTTAAAAAATGAAGAAATGATCATAAGATAAACAAATACCCCTAGCCCGCGAATAGGCCTACTCTTAATATTATCAGGATCGGAAAAGAACAAGAGTTCGTCAAGAAAGACTGGATAGCAATGAGAGCGATCTAACCCAAGACTACATAAAAAAGGTCTAGATCTAGCTGGGACCCTCGGGATTGCTAAACCCGTACTGGCTCTAATTAGCCTCTGATTTTATATAATCTACTCTGTCAGCAACTCATATGTTGGTCTAATATTTTGAATTGCATTAAAAAAAATTCATTAAGTTCAGAATTTAGTGTAAGTTTGCAGACATATTGTAATTATTTCAAATTTTAAAGTAAAACTGACGGATACAAATAGCTTTTCTAAATGTAATATATAGTCTTACATGATCGACAATGTGGCATATTTTTTAAATACCAACTAATACAGTGCATATTAAAATAATTTATAATAATTATTCTGCAATTAATTATAATAAATGCAGTAGGTCTTGAGCACATAACACAAGCACAAAGTGGGTTTTTAATTTATTAGTTTAGAGTTTTAAAATTTGATTTATCTGTTCTTTTATTGTAAGTTGATTAGAGTGTTTTGCTTAGTTAGCAGAGGTGCCCCCTTATCTTAGGCTTAGTCAGACTAGCAAACTATCAAAGGTTATGCAAGTTTGAGCTTGGTTGATGGTGTGGTTTTTTTCAATGTGTTGTGCCATTCCACTATATTCATTAGGTGGTATAAAGTGAAAACATTATTAATTTTTAGTTTTCTACTGGCCTGGATCACTTGATATAATTAAATATAGGTGTGCAAATACCTTCAGTGATTCTGTTTTTCGTTGGCGACCTTACAATATCAAACTTTTAAGGTAAACACCAGTTCAAATTACAGAAAGCCAACCCAAATTGATCATGTAATCGATAATAAATACAACCATCCATTATCACATAAGATGTCAGCCTTTATATACAGACTGAAAGTCATACCCATGACACCTCAAGACTATACTGCTGAACTGAATACTATTAAATACATCCAATCAGTAAACGGAGGTATGAACCAGACATTATAAACAAAATTATGTAAAAAACAAAGGAACCCAGTTAAAAAAACAAAAAAAAACAGTCACATCAAAAGATGTTTACCAATTTCCTTCAAATAGAAGATCATCTTCAAATTCCATAAATTACACAATAGCTTATAAAAATTTCAATGTATTAAAATGAATACTAAAAAGGAAACACCAAAGCAATTGACTGCATGACAATAGCGGGATGCATAAATTAAACTGTAATGAATGTCCAAAATTCTACATAGGACAAACTGGTAGGTCATTAAAAAACAGACACAAAGAGCATTTGTCAAAATAAACTCCAAATCAAACCTACACTTACACTTACATCAAACACCTAATTAACTTAAATCATACATAGGCCTAGGCTACTCAACAATAGAAGAAAACATGAAAATATGACAGAAAAAGCTAAGAAAAGAGATGGATGTCATGGAAGAATATCAAATATACAAATTTTAAAGACTGACAATCCAGAATATCTTAAACGATAAACTTCAATATAAATCTCTTTCTCTATGAAAATAATAGGCCTATGTATATAATAATAATTATTAATAATATTTTAAGCCTGAAAGATAGGCAACCAACAACATCCATGTAAAATAGATGGCTCAGAATTTGTGCAGATCACAACCTGTACACAATCAATGTCTTTAAACTTTGACAACTACTCCAGTGGAATATGCTAAACAGTTTTAGTTTGACATATGTTCAAGTTATGTGTTATATTATGTGTAATGTGAATGAAAAAGCATTAAGTTAGAAACTTTTGAAAATAACTCTGTAAGATTGAAACTGCTGCCAGGACACTGACAATAAACAGGACCACATAAGGTCCTATACATAAGGTGCATATATATCTAAAAACATTGACGAAAAACAGGATTACTATGGTAAGCCTAATTTTATTTATTTAACATTAAGAAGACAAAAATGCTCTGTTTATTGTTACACTTGTAAAAAAGCTGCCATTCATAATTTTACAGTTTATTTGAATACTTGTTGTTAACATTCCGTTATTTTGATTGTTATAAGGCAATTATTATGATTTATAATTAGATTATCATTTTTTAAAGTAATTACTGTATACTATAATAGATATATTCAATGAGCACTGTGGTGAATGTAAGCAATTGAAAACATTGAAACCCCTTACCACAAGTTTGGTACACAATAACACACACACAAATGAACTAAACTAAAATATTTATTTGGCCTATATTATTATAGTTCCCTGATGTACATTTTGGTAACCAAGTTACCATCATCAGAGGGATCTGAAATAATACTTTGTATTACCGAAATATGGTTACTGAAATGTACATCAGGGAACTAAATAATATGGTCTGCCAAATAAATATTTTATTTTAGTTTATTTGTGTGTGTGTTTTATTGTACCAAACTTGTGGTAAGGGTTTCAATGTTTTAAATTGTTAATAAACTAGTAGCCCTATAATAATACACACTAAACTTGTGAGCACACTGTGGTTAAAAAACCAATGATCAAAGTACCTCACAAATTCAATAAAACAAAGATGAATAATAATTTGTTTTATTGAATTTGTGGTACTTTGGGTGTTTGTTTTTTAATCTTTAGTATAATAATACATTTAAACAGACGCTACTACAGGCCTATTTTAATTATACTTTTAACATTTGTTCAATAAATTATAGGTATGTTGTAAGTAAGTTGATCCACAGTTACTAATAGTAAAACCTAATTACTTTTGTAATAGTCTATAAGAAAATAAATTTAAGTAACTGAATTTTGGAGAAAACAAAATTAATATAACAGCACACTGTTCTAAATATTTAGGGCCTACCAATTTAATGTATATAGTGTATTTCTTGCTATGTGTATCATTTGGTTAAGCTAAACATGTTTTCATCATACTGATTCAAAAACAGCTATTTTCAATACATGCATTGAGATGCTAAAGTTGTTCGTTTTAGTCCTAGGACCTAAAAACATCAGCTGAGGTCGAGGTCATCAGATGTTACTTCGATTAAAGGAATTAATTAACGATTGTAAAGCATATTATAAAAACAACTGATACTCTCAATTGGAAATAACCTTTAAAACAGCTGTTACCATCGATTTGAAGATAGGTTATAAGATTTTGGTTTTTGTGAAATTGTTTTCTTATTTTATTTGCAGTATAACGAAAAATATAGTTCATCACTTGGACCAAAAGAAGTTTTTCGATCATCACTCATTTTCCAGCCTCGACTCTGCCTCGGCCGTTAAACTTGAGCTTACATTGAAAAACTTCACTTTTGATCCATCCTAGTGATGAAATATACTATTATTTGTACTGTCAGTTATTTAGGTTAAAAGAATATAATCTACAAAAATATTCAAAGATTAAATTTCATTAAGTCTGTTCAACTACCTTAACTTATAAAAAGAGAAATGAAATTGTGCAAAACATAGCCTACACTAAATTATAACTTAAACCCAAACAAATTGATTTCATGAAACATAGGCCTACCTTAATTGAAACCAATTCAGCTATTTACTGCTACATATTTACTTTATGGTTATTCCAGAGGTGATTCTTTTTCTTTTGTAGAACAACACACTTAACACTAAATTTACTCATTGCTTTTAAATTCATTTAAATAATTATTTTAATATTAGTTTATCTTGGAGTTCACTCTGGTAGTCACTTTTAGAGCTCTATTACTTACAGTATATTCTAATTAATTGTTGTACTATTTATTTAATTCTAAAGGCATTGTTGTTTTATTTACTGTTATTTTTTTAACTCAATTTACTTACTACAGGCAGTACAGTTTTATACTTTGTTATACAGTATGATGTGTCTCAGAACATGTGTTATGTTAAAAAAACACTATCATTACAAACATAAGTTTGTAGCTCCTTTATTTCCTTTTCTTTTTTTTTTTTACATTTCAAAAACTCATTCTTAGCCTCAAATAATGGTGAGTTTAAGTAAAAATTAAAAATGAAACAATTAAATGTGTATTTTTACATTTTCACATATTAATATGTAATTTTCTATGAAAATCTCTGTTTTGGATCCTTGTCCACTCCAAAAATCAATTCTCTCCTTTAAACTGTAAAGGTTATATAAAAAACAGACATATTCTGTAAAAAATAGTATGTTTGTCTTTTGTAAGAGCTTTACAGTCTAAAGGAGTTTATTCATTTTGATAAAATTTGTATGTAGGCCTAGCCATATCCCAAGGTGTATTTTTCTTATTTCTATAACATTAATAAAAAAAAGAAGCTGCTTTTAACAACTCTAATTTGGAGTTGGCCAAAGGATCAAAAACTGAAAATTAGGATTTTATGAAAATTGGAATTTATAAATTTGAACAAGTTTTACTAAAATGTAACATCTAAAGATTCCAAATAAACTGCCTTTGGTCACCACCTTCTCAAAAATATTGATTTCAATCTGATATTGGTGAATATGATTTGAATTTCAATTTATAACCTAAATCTGAGTAAATAACCTAAATTTATAAGTTCGTGAGTAAATTTCTGAAATATCAAAATTGGTAAAATTTCACAAAATCGATTATTAGTTTAAATAACAAAATGTGCCAAATTCATTTAGTACACCCTATATTGATGGGGAATTTTTTTTTTTTGTAACAGAATTTATTTTTTTTACTGTAAAAATTAAAAATGGAAAGTAGGCCTACCTAATTTATGTATAAACTACTTAAGTTATATACACATTCCAATGAAAATTCAAAAGTTTCTAATTCACTTTTAAGACTATCACTCTTAAAGCCTATTTTAAAAGAAAAAGTGTTTCAACCCTGACATTTTTACATGGTAAGAATTTAATTTTTAACTATTAAGTTCAAACATAAACTACAAGATGGTAATTCAATTTTCAATAAATTTTAATTATCAAAGTTAAACAAAATCCTCATTTACTTAAGTTCAACAACTAATATCAAGATTCACATATGCTATGACTTATGTACATTGACTGATATATGAATCTTTATTGTGTATTGATATTTTATGTAATTATTAGTTGAATTGTATTAATATAATAGATCCTTACCTAACCTAACCTGTGTATAATGAAAAAGACAAGTTAGGAAAGGTAAAATTATGTTATAATTTCATATAAACAAACATCACTTCCCATTATACTATTTTTATTTCACGTAAAAGTTAAATTATTGGTAAAAGTTGTATTACGCAAGCACAATTAGTCTGATTGGTAATCAATACAGTACTAGTTGAAATTCTCTTTATTATGTAATATCTAGTAGCTCATCATCATTCTGTAGTTAGTTATTTCAGTGGCAGGAATTCCTTAAACTTGACATATCCTATTTTTATGTGAATTTGGTATTTTTCATTTTCAATTTTTACAATGGAAAGGTGAATTCTGCGGTGAAATACTATTTTTCCTTTTAGTAAGGTTGGTAGTAAGGAATTTGGCAAACAAATGTATCTACACTCATGATTGATGTTGTAAAGTGGTAACCTAAAATGTATACACTAACTGTGTCGAGTTAATTTTGGTTTTAAAAAAATATCTCATGAACTATACATTTTTTTTTACTAGCACTATGGCAAATAGTTTTGGTTTCAGTAGTAATTCTTAAAATTTCAATAGTTTGCACTGAGTTTGAAATATATTAAAATGATTCATTTTTGTTTTTAACCAGTAACACAATTCAGAATTTTTGGAGTGATTGTAACAGTTAGGGTCTTTTTGACCTTCATTTTTATCAAAATTGTTAGAACCAATTGTGTGAAAATCTTAATTCTGAATTTTGGTCTTATGGCAGTTTTCACTCTAAATTTTGATTGTGATATTTGGTTTTGTATATGAATGTATAAGAAAATGTATACGTACCAGTTAGTTTTTCTTGGATTGTGCAGATAATCAAGTTATTCCACTATTTCCATCTCATTACTAAATTTGTTATTTTATCAATTCTTTTTTCCATGTACATATCAAATCAATATCAGACCTAGCCTAGTTTTAGACATTTTTAATACAATCTTGAACCATATGCATGTAATCTTTCACTAATGCACTTCTGACTTTGTTCCATCTAGTTTAGAAAATTGTCTTCTCGATTAATTTTCTGTAGTCTGGCTAACATAACCTATCTTTTTTTTCGGTAAGTATGTAGGAGACATGTTTGATCGATTTTAATTGTGAAATTCGCCTTTAAAATTGTGTTTTTTCGATACTTTCGATCATTCTGAACAAAATTAGTCACTTTTTATGTTTCCCAATTCATTATTTCTGTCCTAAAACAGAGAATTAAAATCATTGTTTTATTGCATTTTGAGGTTATTTCTACACATATTTCATCATTTTAAGTAAAGTCTATCGATATTTTTTATTCTGTGCGGAAAATAATTCTGTTTTAAGAACTGTCAAACTACGTATCATTTAGTGTCATGTCGTAACAAGGTCAGAGAAGGTACCGGTAACTATATATGGTTACCTAACCAACCACACCTAGTTAAAGAACTACAAGTGATGGAAGGTCATTATATATTCACCTTACATGACCTACAGTTCTTGTACTACGTAGGGGTTTCAGAGACCTAGTCATCATGAATCATAGATAGTAATATCAACCTGTATTAGTAAATGAAGTTCGCATGCGCCCCACGAGTGAATTCTATATGGCTACATGATAGAATATGTAACAAATTGTACCATTTGTAAGATTGTGTAGTAAATAATGAATTGTGGGAGATAAAAAAACACTAGTTTCTTCAGAATGATCGAAAGTATAAAAAAGAACACAATTTTGAAGACGAATTGCTGAGATTTAAGAATTAAAATCGATCGGACATGTCTCCTGCATATTTACCCCTTTTCTTTGTATTGACTTCTCATACCTCATTTCACTGCAATACCACATTATGAAAAACCATATTATAAATCTCTTTTTTGTCTCGCTTCCTATTCCCTCGATACACACCATATATATAGTTTATTAATGTTCATGTTAAGAGATAAATATGCTTTATTTTGTTCAGGAAGTAATGGTGTTTGTTCCGTCCATGAATGGCAAGGCCAATTTCGTTCAGAAACTATTAACTTCCGAATGACGTCAGTATGTGGTCATGTCATGAGTCTGGATTTCATTGGAAAATACAACAACTGGGATAGAGTTGATCCTGTAAGTAATTTTTATTCACACAATATTTTTTTGAATCATCATGGTCATTAAAATAATTTTAACTTTAAATTAGATATATTGTTGCTCAATGTTGCTTGACTTCGGTGTTCTATAAATGCATTGAATTCTGTAGTTTTGAAATTGTGATTTTTCAGTGAAAAAGTTAGCTCCACATTGAAAACTTATTTTAATAATAATAAATAAGGTATGCCAACATAATTAAAAAAAAAAAAAACACCAAAAAGATTGGTTGCATTTACAGTAAACAATTACCATTTTATCTGTAATTTTAAACACATTTTCCGTTTAAGACAAACATTGTTTATTTGATATTTAGTGAGCTATCCATTAAAATATATTATGTTTTGATGTAGGCTGAGTTGTTTTCTTGTCCAACTGAGAAAAAAGAAGCAGTTCCTAAATTAAAAATACCAATACTATTATCTCAAGAAGCTCGAGGATGTGATTATCTGATTTTATGGCTGGATTGTGACAAAGAGGGAGAAAATATTTGTTTTGAAGTAATCACAGCTGTGCAGTCTAGTATGCGGCGGTCTCCAAACAATGATGATGTAAGTTCAAGGTTTTATTTGATTTTGAATGTATGTAATCTTTATAATTTTAAAGTTAACACATAGTTCTTTGAAACAGAATTTAGTACTGATGATGTCACCGTAACAAATTTCCACAATGAAAATGAATAATTGGATCAACTTTTATACTAAGATTTAGACTTGGAAATATGAAATATGTGATGATTCTATAAAGGAATGTATGAAAAAGACTTGGTGTTTATGTTTTGGGCATATCATATTGTTATCTTGTCTTTTGAAATATAGAGAATCTTAACTTTGTAAGTAAAAACCCTCCTCCAAACCACGCAGTTTATTTGAAGCTTGAATTTTGTAATCTTTTTCAATTGTTGTTTATAGTATTGTAGAATAGGTTCAGAAAATACTTTTGAGCTTATCTCTTATATTTATTTATTTAGTTCATCACCTCTATTGTTCAATGAAACATTCGACATATAATAATTACAGTTTATATATACATTAATAATTATATAATTATTATTAAAAATTAACATATACATTTAAATAAAAATAACATATTATTATAAATCTACATAAAAAAACACCATTCAATATTGTTATAAATTAACAAACATTCAAATAAGAACAAATAAAAGTAAATAAACTTTTCCCGACACGAACAGACTGAGTTTATGTGCTTCTGGAAGCGCAAAGGTATTCTTCCACTGAGTAAAACTCATTGTCGTGAGGTAACTCCTGAGTGAACTCTTAAACTCTCAATAGAACTTTTTTGTAATATTTTCTGGAAAAATGTTAAACAACTCTATTTCAGAGTAATAAACCCCACGTTAAAAAAATGTAAGTATCGGGACAAGATATTGAAGAAATTGATTACGCATGGTGGTGCTGATTAATTGCAAATACACTCTGATTGCACTTTAAAAAAGTTTTTAGTTTTTTGAAAAATAGTATATACAATTATAATTTATGTGGAATATTGAGCTTACAATTCTTTTTGCAATTGAAATATTTTTAAAGACTCAACAGAGTTCTTCCAGAAAGCCATCTTATATCTTAGCCGAGAACAGATATCAGTTGATTTAAAAGTTAAAATGCAATGAGCAATACTGGAGGCTGAAATTTGAAAAAAATCCAAGCAAAGGACTAAAAATATCCGCTGTATGACTTTTTCATAAAAATATACTTCTTGTAAACCTCCGTTTAGGAAGTTGGAAATATTGACACTTCGATCATTGGATATTTTACGGGTTAATTGCTTATAAAAAGTCATTTTACTGATTTATACTGTACCAATCTTAGCAAAACGCATAAATAAAGAAACGGAAGCTACACTGGGCCACATAGATTGGACATGTTCAAAACTTACCTCTAGAGTAAAAAAAAATAATCACCAAGGTGGAAATGTTTAAGCCGTTCACTCACAATCCATATGATACCTAGAGGATAAGTCAATAAACCAGAGAAATAGATATAAATTCAAATTTACTGACCAAATTTTAGTGAAAGTTATACGCCCTTAATTGATAAATAAAAAAAAATTAGTTATACGCCCTTAAGTACAAAGAAAAGATGTGATTACAAAAAAATACATGTATAAATTTAATTTGAATTGAAAATCCCTCCCCAAAAATAAAATTAAAAAAACCCTCCCTTTTAGCAATGATTACAAAAATTATACAAATTTAATTAAACAAGATTACAAAGAAATTATAAATATGTAATACCATGGATTTTTGTAATTAATCTTTTATATAGTTGGCCAACTGTAAACTTAAGTATAATTAAATAATTAAAAAAAAATTTAGTATTATGAGACGTCTCTCTATTTTTATTAATTTAGAAAATAACCTCTTTGAGGTTGTCAGGACCGAAAATTTGCTATAGCTGCTCCTCCCAAGTTATTTAATGCTAAAGACATATTTTTTTTTTATTTAATACAAAAGACACATTTATATATTATTAAATTTCATCACAAAAATACAAGAACACAGCCTATTTAAAGTTCCTTATAAAGTCCACTGCAGGTTTTTGAAGTTTATAAATTTTTGTACATAGCCACATAAATAAAAGCACTATTGCAGAAAGTATCTAATAAAGTTGCATGATGATGCTTGCCTTTAACAGGAGAACATGAGTGTAGTACTTGGAATTAACTCTAATTCTTGGACCAGTCAAAACTGCATTAAACAAAATAACAATTCTTTTTTAGAATGCAAGTAGGCTTTAAGACAAGCATTGTAAAGCAGTTAGTTTTAAGAGTTTGCCTTTATAATATTTTAATACAAGATGACAAGTAGGCATTTTAACAAAGATGGTAATTGTTACTACAGGACTTAACCAAGTTTGTCTTGTCATGTTACTTTTAAATGTTTCTACATGTCAGCAGAGCACATGTTAAAATTAAAAATGTTCTTAACTTGTAACACAAAATATATCAGAAATACAAACTTTGGATTTAGTTTCTCTTCTTTTTAAAAGTCATAAATATTCTAGGTTACACTGCTTTAAGTTTGTACAGAAAATAACTGTTTAGCCTAGGCCTTGATAAAATTGGCTAGGTGTGGTAAAATGCATAATATTTAATATTTTAGGCTGTAAAGTTAAAAATTTAGGCTGTAGAAAAATGAAATATATAGATTTTGAATTAAACCCTATGAGTTTGAAATATTATTTACAAAATAAAATGTAATTCTAACTGTATAAAACTTACAAAAGCACATGTCCTAATCACATGAAAAGCTAAAACATTTTAACCTGGTAAAAACAATTCACATACCTGGTATTTTTGAAGAAAACACTTATAATAAGCCATATTAATTAGCCACGCACAGTCGTAAATCGCGACTAAAATAATTTGAAAGGTCACGACATAATTATTAATTCTTTGATCTCACAAGGCAGTCCTAATGAAGTCATTACAAGCAGTGTAATGGCGGACCTTGTTACAGAGCAAAAAGGACTAACGGTATCTGTCAGCTGTTCAATTACCAGACAAAAGCTCTGGACTCTAAAATTTAGATACTGCATTGAGTCGCCGCTCAGCGGAGAATAATGCAACTACGTGAGAGTGAGCAGACGGTACAGAGAAAGTTGTTGTCTGTATATAAGCGTAACAGCTAAGAAAGTTGTTATGTGACTGCAAACGTTACAATACAATAATGAGTCAACACACCAAAGCCCTATCATACAATGTAAAATGTATTGATACTTTAAATGTATTGCCCAAAAGTTGGATTCTTGGGCCTTGTAGGAAATGTTAAATTGCATTCATAGATCAAGGAGTCTTACCCCAATATACATAGTATAATGGTTAAGTTTTTTTGAAACAGTTGTTATATAGGTTTTCTGAACCTACTAATTATGCATATAAGTAATTTCTTGATTTCGGCTAGGCCCTAACTGGTCTCGTAGATGTGTAGGCCTCTATATTAAACACTAAAGGAAAAAAAGAAGAAATTTAACAGTCCCCTCTCTACCTTTGCTCATATCAGTATATCTGCCGGAAATGCCTTGAAGCTGTACATTTGTGAAGAAACTTACTTTTGCTATGCTTGTATCAGTGACTCGTAACTTATATGTCCTGGATCTTGTAACTATATGAATAGCACATTATTCAGGAAAGGTTTCAAAATTACATCCTTCACAATAATTTTGCTATTTTTCATTGTAGTGAGGTGGGGTTGGAATTGAAATCTGCAAATTTTTATCTAATTTTGTATGTTATAAGTTGAATAACATATGAGGTATGAACAAAAAACTGTTTAAAATGGTTACCATTTTGACATACCGGTATTTAATTTAAGTTTTCTGAATTTTAATATGGTTCTGTATAAACTCACTATAATCCCTTATACCAAAACACATAGGTAATTTCTAAACAACTAGAGATGAAAACTTCTAATCTTCGTTGAACCTCATAGGGTAAGTCCTTTTCACTTTTTATGGGTAAACATAGTCGAAGGTTATAAATTTTCATCTATACTTGTTTAGAAATTACCTCAGGGTTGGAAGACTTTTTTTTCTATTCTGTGTATTGTTATGAACGGCCCTCAAAACTGCCTGGGTTCTTAGTTTTAATCAGAAATCAGTGGTTCAGTATATTAATCAATTTTATTATCGTTTATGAGACTTGTTTCTATTTCCTTGACAGTTTAACACAATACTTTAAATACAATACAAAAATAAGAATTTAACACAATACTTTAAATACAATATAAAAATAAGAATTTAACACAATACTTTAAATACAATATAAAAATAAGAACTCAATTAATTCAACAACATCCAAACTAAGTATTCATTTCACAAAGCCCAAAAGTATTCCAACTATCGTTACTCTTTAATAAATGAGATTACAAATTTTATTGGTGACTTTATATATATAAAAATGCTTGCTTACTTTTTGTAGAGTAGATTTCCTGGGCTAATTTCCTTCACCACGACTAGCGACACAGCCGTGTATCTTCCAAAGCTCCAAAAGACCCCCTCCATATCGTGCCGATCGCTTATATATCTTTTGTCCTCTCTGGTGCTCTACTTCAGTTGCAAGTCAAGCATTTCAACATTTTTTTAATTGTTTCACAATAGTCGGTTCATTCTGAGCTTTGTTAATATTAGTTCTTCCTAACATAATTTACAAATTAATTAATTAACTTATTAATAACAGTATACATATTGATATCCATGACAAATAGAAAACTTCCATAATTTGACATCTAACCCACATAATTCTGGTTAAGGCACTAAATTTTTTCTATTTTTAATGCCTTTCAAAATAATATGTCACATGATGGAAGTTGCTATTAAAAAAAATATATTAAGGTCCCCTTTTTTAACACCATTTAAAAATAGAGCAAAAATATATTTACCTCATAAGAATTGAAAGGGCTTATCCTATGAGGTTTGGTGAAAGATAGAAGTTTTCATCGCTATTTGTTCAGAAATTACTTAGGGGTTGCAAGACTTTTTTCCCCACTCTGCAGAATTACTGCACTGTTTCTTGGGGTATTACATTAGGAACCAAAATAATTGTAACTACAATAACATCAACAAGGAACGTTAATCATCTACCAATAAATTGGCAGTACAGTAGACTCTCATAAATTCGGACCACGAAAATCCTGACTTCGAAAAATCCGTACCAGACGGTAAAAAATTTTTAATAACTATTTGCCGCTTTAGAGCCTTCAATTTTCACGCGATCTTCCAATGACGTATTTTGTAATGATTCACGGGCAGTGGAAGTTTCCGCGCGGCTGTGGTAATTGACAGGCGCTACGTGTTTTACTTTATTACAGTCCAGTACTGTATTATGTATTATGTATTACTTAATGTTTCAGAGTGTAACAAGTGTTGTTGGGTATCGGCATGGGCCGGTAACGATTGCATGTGCGGCTTATCACCGCTCGTATCGGCCCTGCGGCCGACTTATCTCCGACTCCGGGAAATCCGGATTTTTTGGAATCTGGACCGGCCGTCCGCCACAATAGTCCGGATTTATGAGAGTCTACTGTATTTATAATTAGTGATTATAATTAGAGAAAATAAGTTTTAGTTTTATATGTTACATTTATATTAAATTTGTGTTATTGGTTGTAAATAGACAGTGTTCAGAGCTCACTTCTCTGCAATTACGGAGAAAGATATCAAAGCAGCAATGGCTAATCTTGGGAAACCTAATGAAAATGAAGCAAGGAGTGTTGATGCTCGACAAGAGCTGGATCTCAGAATTGGTTGTGCTTTTACACGTTTCCAAACCAAATTTTTTCAAGTATGAACATTTGTATGACTTATGTTTACCTGTTTATTTTATATGTTGTGGTATTAAATCCATAAGCAATGTTAAAATTGTTAGTTTTTTCAAATGATTTAATTCAATATACAAATAGGCCTATATTAAATGTAATAGTAATATAATATTGCATTATGGTAAACTCCCAAATGGTTGGGTAAGACAAAAATGGCTTAACTATTCTTTTATAAGCTCTAAATTTTAATAGGTAAAAAATGTCACTATATGTGTGTGTATATATATAATTATATATATAGTTTGTATTGAATATATCTGTATCAGTTAAAAAAGGATAAGTTAAATTCTGTAACAAAACAATTACTCGCCCAGATCAGAAGTTTTAATTGTCATTTACTCCTGTGACATTCAAAGATTATAGAATAGATTCAACTCAAATTTACAACAAATTTATCGATTCTAAACAAACATAAAACTAATCAATTACGATTGACAATATAAAATACAAAGAATACATACAATTAACACTTTAACCGTATCATGAATTTGCATTCACTAACAGTATCATCCGGTCTCGCAGACCTGACATTTTTTCTCCATTTAAGTTATTTTTTTTACTTGAATCTCAAGATTTATTACAATTTAGGTTAATACATGTATGTATGAATTAAAATTTGGCATTACAATGCTTTAAATTTTTTAATATGTACCATTTTGTAAATAATCTATATAAATATATAAGGAAATGGAGGGGAAAAAATATTTTCGACAAAAAAAACATTTGTTTATTTATTTTCAAAACAATTTATAGCCCTTCTTTTCGGGCCGGGAAGTGGTCCTCTCAAAATGTTGTGTTGGGGTGTTCGTCTTTGTTTGTTTTCTTCTCTCTCGCAGCAAATACTGTCATCCTTACCCCAAAAGAATTCAGACTTCCCTTCCGGAAGAACAATATTTTCAAGAATATAATGCATATCATTTTCATCCTCTATTCAGGGTTCGTCATTTAAACTACTCCCGTCACTAGTTTCCCTATCAGCATCAGAAACCATATAATCAGGATCTTGATCAGAAATCATCCACGCCTTCGTCACTTTCTTCCTCTACGTTGTTGTAAAGGAGTTGCAAAATATGATCATTGAAGTCAGTGTCATTCACTCTTATATCCTGGAAATGAGCTATGTCAAACACAAAATAGATAGGGAACCCAAAAACAAAAACTATGTGTAATAATATTTACACTGGTAGATACACCCACAAAATTTCAAACGTAATGTGTATCGTCCGGTATCGCAGGCCGGGGCTCGCCAGACACTAAACGTATCGTCCAGTACAGGAGACCGTAACAAAAACAATAAAACACTGCTACACGTGGAACGACAGCTCAAGGCCAACTGAAGGATTAAAAATAACTATTGGCCAGAAGCTACTTAACAGCCTCTGAGCGGGAGAAATCAATTGAACTATCAGGTGTGCCAATTTTGTAGAGCCAAAATTCCCGTCCGGTCTCAGAGGCCGGTGATACGGTTAAAGTGTTAAAAACTTTATTTGAAAATTATTGTAATTTCTTTTTTTGTGTTCGATTGTTTTCTGGAATGTGTAGTCACTCCAATTTTTTATGAACATTACATCAACTGAAGTTTATTATGTTTGGTGTTTATTGTATGATGCTGCTAGTTATAGCTCTTTTACTCCCTTCAGCATGACTTTTTTTTTTGCCTTCTTCTTCATCATCGTCAATTGCTTCTTTCTCTTGCCTTTCATTAATAACAGTGTGAAAAATTTCTTCATTGCTTATAATGTCATTTTCAAGCTCATCATACCAATCTTGACCATAGCTGTCTTGACCAATTTTTTCTTCTTTTTCTATCCTGACGCTATTATAGTATTCGAGGACTAAGGGACTTTATTATGTTCCTTTTTTATAAGGGACTTTCCTTCCTTTATTTATAAGATGATGACCAGAGATTTTTCACCTTTCAACAACAAGGAAAATCATGCTCGTCATAACCCCCAATAACCTATTCTTGAACATCTTGAATTTTAAGCTCGTTGTTAGGCAGTTTTTATAACTCATTTAACAAGATCATACAGTCATCTGGATGAGATTCTTGTGGAATTTTGTTGTCTACCAAGGGATTATCACCTGTGTTTGTTTTGACAGCTTTTTCAATATCGGGGCATGTTTCTCTCTATGATTTTAACAATTGTAGGACTTGGAACTTCTTCAAAAGATTTGGCCAACATATAAATGACATTTTTTTGTTTATGGTTTTCAAAACATCAACTCTTTTGTTCCAATTTCATTTTTTCAGGATTTTGGAGAATAATTTTCCTCTTTAAGAAATTTGATGACTCCTTGGTTGATTGGGTGTACGATGGTAGTGACAAGTGGTAGAAGAAAGGCCATTTTATTCTATGTTCCTCCTCAGACTCAAGTCTACACAGGATGTGTAGGCACATTATCTAACGCTGAAACCATCCTAATTGACATTTTCAAATGTAGCAAATTTATTTTTCAATTATAGGAATGAATTCATTGATAAATCAATACTTAAAAATATATTTATCCACAATGATTTTTGGTTTTGGTTACAGACAGGAAGTGATAAAACATCCTGTTTATGGTTAAGGGAAGTTTATGGGTTCCAGATGCATTAGAACACAATGGAATTGTGATTCTATCCTTGTCAGTGGCGGATCTAGAATTTTATTTGGGGGGGGGGGCTGAACGGGGGGAAATTTTGTGAAAGGACTTTCATATAATGAAGCGACCAAAACAGTAGTTTAACGTTGTTTTATGGAGTAAAAACGCGTGTTTCATATTAAAGGTTTTCAGACTTGTCGATGGACCAGCGCCGGCGCCATCTTGCATGTGAACGTCTTCACTTTTATTCTTCTTTGGGTTCTTGAAGAAGCACGAAATATTTGTCTGTTTACGTTTAGACATTTCCACAACACAAACAATAACACGTTTAGTTTAACCGCTGAGTCACTGTATGCGCGTCCACGTTAGTGCGCGTATCGTTTCAATGAAACTAGATAAACGGAGCGGGCACAAAAATCAATATACTTTATGTTGATTGATTGCAGGTAATGTAAATGTAACTAAGACATTATACAAAGTATTAAAACGTTAACGGATATCATACAATTGAAGACGTAGTAGTGGAATTAGGTCATTCTTGCTAATGAATATATTTTACGAGCTTCAAACTAATTATATTGATATAAAATTTACATTCTTTCAAAAAAAATTTAGAGGTTTTGGGGGGGGGGCTTCAGCCCGAAAGCCCCCCCCCCCTTAGATCCGCCACTGATCCTTGTTAACTTTGAAACCCGGAACTGAATTCCCATTACCAGCGGTCTAAGTTTTTCCGGTAAACTTTAAAATTCATTCCAGTCTCACCTATGTTATAGACTTGTTCTAAGTTCAAGCCTTCTTTCTCAATTAGATCATTGCTTGTTTGTAAACTCATGTGCATCTAGATTAGCTGATAATATTTCTTTCCAATCACTTTTTGAAGTTTAGAATTTAGCATAACTGCTTTTACCTTCAAAGTAGGGCTGCTTATAGGCATATCTGTGTGATGTTTTTGAGTGAACCATAACCACAAAGCATTGTCAACTAATTCATTTGCTGGTTTCTTTAATGTATACCATGTTAATAGGATTTTCTCTGACTCAAATTATATGGAGTAATTTCTGATTTCAGTGCGTAACTGTAATTGTCCTGGCACAAAGCTCATCACTAATGAGTTTTACCAATCCATCTTTCTCAAGCCGTTCTATTGTTTTTAATTTTTGTTCCATGGTCACTAAATTCTGTTTTCGTTTTATCCCACTCACAATATATATATATATATATATATATATATATATATATATATATATACAGTATTACCTTGTTTATCCGGACCTCGTTCAACCGGATGTCCGGATTGATCCGGAACAAAAAATATAAAATTTAATCAAGGATAAAATAAAACAAAAGCTTAAGTTTCAAAATATTTTAATAATTATTTTGAATAATATTTATAATATATTGAAACTTTAAGCTTTTGCTTTATTTTAACCTTGAATATGGAGTTTCAACAAGAAATATCTGCTATTACATTAATGTTGATAAAAACGTGATTTCCTCAACACTACAGTGTCGCCTTGAGGTAGTAGGGCGGGTTGTTGATGCGCTGGGAAGAGAAAGTGGAAGAGCAATGACCTCTGCGTCACCATCCCCCTACCCCGATGCAGCACGACAGTGACCTTGTCTATTGTCTACGCCGGCGAGTACTCTGTCACATGCTAGCGACCGGAATACATCATTACCATATCATGCTGTGCAGTGTTTAGTTTCTTTACATTTTTGATCGGATACGGTTAATAGTATTATATTCGTGTGTTAGCGTTTGTGCATGGAAATGGCGACGTAATGAAAACGTAATGTGCTTACAATGGCCCAAAAGTTAGATGCATTGAATCGTATAGACAGGGCGAATCTTTAAATAAACGTCACACCAAATTAAAACAGAGGAAAATAAATGACTTTTTTGTAAATAACAACTAAACCCTGTGTAAATTAAAAGCATGTGTAAATATTTCAGGTGTGTAAATAAAATGTTTTTCGTGATTTACAGTACATTGTGTAATTTCGTGTATTGTGTAAATTGAATGACTGTGTAAATATTGTGTTTTTTCATGACCAAAAGGAAATTATAAATGGTAATTTATCATTTTATATTATGTTTTATTTATCTTTCTATAATTTCGGATTATCCAGATTTTTGATTAACCGGATCACTTCCGGTCTCAATTAGTCCGGATAAACGAGGTTGTACTGTATATATATTTCATTTTGGTAAATTCACAATATAGCAAATGCAAAAAACAAAAATAATTTTTAAAATATATACAATGAAATAAACAAAACAAAATATTGTAAATAACTAATCCATTATTATACACATTAGAATGTCCTATATCACTCACAAATACATGTATAGCAATACTGTAAAGCATACTAAAACACACTAGAGCTAACAGCATAAAGTCGTTAACACAAATTAAACAGATACAAGAGATGGTCCAATTTTGGTTGTTTGTGGGAACGGTAGATCACGGTAACAGTTATTTCTTACAAACAATTTGTTTTCAGTTGTTCTTACTATTCTGGGAATGATAGTGGGTCAATATCTGGAAGGCGGCCGGTTGATAGGAAGTTAACTATATTAATAGTTAAAGCGTTAAGTTAAAACAGTGTTTTATATTGAGTAATATCGTAATGGCTATCAGTGTGCTTTAATGGTTTATAGCATGCATTCAAAGTAAAACAGACACTATTTTTACATGTACTATATTGTTCAATTATGTTTTTTTGAGCGGGACTCCTTTGGTTGTGGGTTGAAGTTGAAATGTAAGTAACACTATCTCATAGCCTTTTTATGGTTATTAAAATTTTGTGTATATAATTACAATTTGACAATATATTGTAGAAAGGTGGCTTTTTAATTTTTGATCTGATCTAAAAATTCTAAATGATTAAAAAATTCAAATACACTAATCCTATATGAACTTATAAATCAGAGAGATATCTTGAAAACTTACAGGATTGGATGGTTCTGCTTGTATTTGAAATAATTTTCTAACTTAATTGGTAGCCTACCCACTGCTCTGTCCATTCTTTGCATATTCACAACAGTTGTCAAACTCTATTACTTTGACAAGAAGTATTTTGGTGTCTATATTCGAAACATTCTTGATGCTGCTTTTGCCATATTGTCTGCCACCTCATTTCCCCCCTCTCCATAATGAGTCAAGATCCAATGGAACACATTATTCTTCCTTGTCTTTTCAGGTTCAAACAGGTGGATTTAGATGTGTGAAATGAGTAGTCATTTGGAGAAAACTGAGTCATTGCCTCTAAGGCAGCCTTTGAGTCACTGAGGATGTATATCTGCCCCCTACTCAGGGTGAAAAAACAAATCAATGCTGCATTAACTGCTAGAACTTCTGCATTCATACTTGTGTGCTTATTAGCTGGTGAATATTATCTCTCCCCTGTACCCTCCTCGATATAATAAATTGGTCCAGAATTTGTGGTCTTCAGATCCATTGAACCATCTGTGTATATTTTTTAGAGTTCTTATACTTGATGTATCATCTGCACAATGTCTTGTGATAAAGAGTCTGTGATAATACACTTTTTATTACCTTTGTGGGTAGATCTAATTCTATTAACACATCTGTTGTTTTCCAGGACGGTTTACAACAATGAGCAGGTATTGATTCAAGCATATTATCTGGCATTACAAGTGAGGTTAAGTTAACCAACTAGATTCATAAAGGTTATCATCATAATATATTTGATTTGTTTTGTCATGTACAGGCCTATTGTTATGTTCTTCCTCTTTAGATGACAGAATTGCTGCAAACTTTTACAAGGAAAAAATAAATGTTCAATAGATTACCTCCAACTGTTTGAATTTTTATCTACATTTTATAACCTCAATTTCTAAATAGAAACTTTAGTTCTTAAAAATGTTTATGTTTCAAATATATATATTAACTAAGAAACTTGCTCCGCTCTTGTCTGTCTTATTGGATAACAACCTGTTTAAGTTTTAGATTAATGATAAATGTTTAGTTTACACAATTTACTTATGTTATATTTATTTATCTGGTTATGTTTTCAGGGTAAATATGGAGATCTTGATGCTTCACTCATCTCATATGGTCCTTGCCAAACTCCTACTTTAGGATTCTGTGTACAGAGGCATGATGAAATTCAAACATTCAAACCAGAGCTTTATTGGTACATTCAGGTAAATATGATGGACTAGTGCTTCTCAAACTGATTCAGTTCATACCATTGTTGATATTATCTTACAAATGAATTTTTGCTGTGTTCTCTCGGCTTGGTATTATGACATCTCCTGCCACATACTTTATCTGCTAGATAATATATAAGACAACCCTTTAATTCTCGTGAGAAATCTCTCAAATGAAACAAACTTGGTAGCTCACACCTCGTTACTATATTGAGTTTAAAGTTTGATGCCATATTTGGATTCAGCCATAGTTTCTATTTCTACACCTAACTTGGTAGCTACTTTGGTAGCAACTAATAAGAGACTATATTTAGATTATTACAATATAAACAACAAACAACTTCGTGTATGTCAAAATACCCTTTACTTTCAACTCTCCATTCAGAGGAATATTTAAAAAAAAAATCATACATTGAAATAAAATAATAATTTGTTATCATTTTTGTTAAATTTTTTTTGTAGGATTTTATAACAGCTGTGTTAATTATAAAATTTTCTCAAAGTGTTATTTTGTATTTTAAATTACCATTATAAAGATCATTGTTTTATGCGGTGGATTTTAGTAAAGAATAATGCCTATTGTGGTACTTTTTGTAGCAGAAGTTTGTTTGCAACTGTTCACTCAAATATTTTTATTTCATTATATCATACAACTCCACACTAAAAATGGCATTCAAAGTTTTATATTCAATTTACATTCATGCTGTTTAATTGTGTAACATTAAAGTAACATTAATTATGTAATTTAAATTTACACAAGACTTGTATATTACTAATTTATCTCCTCTTTTGAAAATAAATATTAAATTAGTGGGATGGTTTGTTCACAACATATATTCTGAAATTTTAAAATCAAAGTGAAGAAAACTTTCATTTTTTGTTTCATGTTGAATTGTTGCTTTCTGTTATAGCTATTGCCAAAAACTTAGCATAACGAGATTTGTGACACAAATGTCTCTAGGATTCAACATTCTTTAACAACATTGGATATTCATCTTTTACAATATACAAACGTCAGGTATTCCTATGCAGCCAAATATTCTTTTCAACAGTTTAATAAGATTATCTTCGTCAGCAGTTGTAATTTAGACCACCAAGAATAGTTCTTCAATCTATGTGAACTGCTCTATATTATCTTGAAACTATTTTTGAAACCAATTTCTAACCTGCAGTGTTTGTTTTAAATATATATAAACCTACCTATGGTTGTGAAATATATATTCTTTGCTAGCTGTAAGTGGTTCCTAACATGAATCCAAATCAAGAAATAGCACAATTTTTTGTTAAAGGAACCAAATGTACATTACTTCAGGAGATTAAGAACTCATCTTAGTTTTTGTGATACAAATGTTATACTGATTGACCCCACCATTCATCTTTTCCCTTCTCTACAGTGCCCTATAAATACCAATCTGTTTTCAATCAACCCTCTGATAATGCCATCTGGTGTTACCTCTCAGAAAGTACAATCTTCTCCACAACATCTTTTACCATCAGTTTACCAAATTTTGAATTCTTTAAGAGAACTTCCAAAGACTCCATGTCTTATGAAGAATTGCATCAAGTAGGAATTAATCTCACGATATTTTCACTGTATCACTAATTAGTTTTCTCACTCAAATAGCTGTTGCTGTTTCTCTCCTGCCATTTTGAGACCATCTCTTCCTGGTTTCTCACCACTTCTTTTAGTAGTACTGGCTTCTCGCTTCCACTGTTAATCAACTCTACAGCCTCCTGAAGATTGTTCAGTAAACATTGAGGAGCCATTTTTTAAAACTTTACTAAGTGTTTCTCTGTGTATAATGAATCAAATAGCAATTACAAAAGTGGAAGCCGCAAACAGGATCATGGAATGAGCACCTAAAGTGATATTCTTGCACTGGTTTCCTTTGATAACTCAATTTGACCTACCTCAATAAATCTGGAATATGAAACAGAGATACTTGGTTTCATATATATTATGATCTTTTCTATATTGGAGTAATAGGTCAAGACATTAATAAAGAAATGGTACAGTATTTGTAAGTTGCACATAGGCTTTCTCGTTTACTTGTAATGCAACTACGATTTTTATAAATACCGTATGAGTTCTTACGCAATCTCACTTACCTATACTCGTATACTTTGCTACTTTAGGAAATATCAGAGAAATAGGTGTTCTTTATAATGCTTTTTTATAATATTTAATTTATTGAAAAACAAAATTTCTTTTTAACGTAAATCCATACTTATGATTAATTACAATGCAATAATAAAAATCATTGTTCATTTTTAAATAGATTTTACCACAATGTATATAAAAAAATGAAAACTAATTGTCTGTTTATACAGTTGAGATATTAAATTAATTAATTTAAGTAGCCATATGCTATTCTGAATATTTTCCTTACTTAAGTTGTCAAGTCCTTATCTATGTACTTTGTTCACTAACAATTCATAATCTTTTATTATTCACTTCTCGTTCTATTTCACAACTCTTAATAAACACTTCTACATTTTGTTATTCAGCAATCCACTGGTCCAATCATAATTCTATAATGATTACTTAAGTTTGGCCTTTGATTTAAAATTTAAAATTATGGCTACCAATAATTTACAAGTTTTTGACAATTATGGCTAATTATCCAAAAAGTAAATTATGTTTTTAAATATTGTCGCTACATAATTGTGGTTATGATAATGTGCTATATACAGATTTAGTCGAAATGTTAGCGTGTTCAGTTGACGTTATCAAAGCACAATGTCATTTTCAGTGAATATCACCTTTGATTTATGATGTGCCTTTACATTATTTAATGAAATCAAGATGACTCTCACATGTGAAATGATGTATATGATTCATTTCTTCACTGCGAGTAACATTAAATTATCTGTGTAAAATTTGTAACATTTATCCGATGTGTGATTCAGTGATATGAAGATGGATGCGATTTGTTAAAATATGAAGGATGATGAACAGAGCAAGAAAACACGAAGAAGAATGATGGTCAATGAATATTTGGTGTTTGTGTTGTAGAGAAGATTATAGAGAACAGACTACTATCATCTCATATTCCACAAATTTTACAAAATCGTGTCTTTAAGAAAATGCAGTGTCGGAAAGTGTCTGCACAAAAGATATTTATAGAGCAACACAAAATTAAACGCTAGACAGTACATTGATCTTTCTAACATGTTACAGTAAGCATGGTGTATTGAGTTCTTGAGCCTTATAGTTACTAGTACAAGATAGTTAATCCCTGAATTGGAGTGACAATTCTGTTCATCAGCATTAAGAAGAAAATTCAAGCAGACTTTTTCCACTTGGAAAATAAAGTGTACAATATTTTAGGACAAACCAGTAGTTTTGCTGGTGGGTTTCCTGCCTTAAGGTTCCACAATCAACACAGGTATTATGAAATAGTTGAAAATATGTATCGTTACAATCTAGAGTAAGTGATGCTTTACTGGAGCATTGTACTGATTATGACAATACCTTCCCACACATTTTGCCACAGCACACATCTCCTCATTACTTTTGACTGGCAACAGTTCAATCATCTCTTCTACAGGCCAGATTGCACAAAGTGATTTTTATTTGTTTCAACATCTGAAATCCTGGTGGCCAGCAGGTCTGTAAAAATGAGGCCAAACAATCCATTAACATGTTCGGTGCGACTGGTATGAAATCGTACCAGGAGCTTCCCTCATCCCAAGCGGTCGGTACGAAATCATACTGGTGTGTATTGGTATATTTTTACTGGTGTGTATTGGTGTGGCTATGGTATGATTTAGCTTCTGAGCTATTTTAATTAATTATATTTAGAAATAGCACCGAACATGTTAACATGTGATTTGCATTGCAGACAGCTTTCTGAAGGTATACAATACCTGGTGCTTTGCCTAAACAAAGATAGAAACTATGGCAAATAATAGTGTAAGGTATGTTCATCAAATATGAAAAAATGCTTCTTATTAGATTGCCGGATCTTTTTTTCTCGATATCCCTTATAAATATAATTGTAATGAATATATTAAAACACAATTTCTTTGCATAAGTTCTCAACTCTCATTGTTCATTTTGCAGGTCTCAGTACAGACAGCTGACGGGAGAGAAGTAACACTAGATTGGGACAGAGTTAGGTGCTTTGAGAAGGACATAGCTACCATGTTCCTTCATAGAGTACGTGAGCATACTACAGCTAAGTGAGTATTCAGATTATGTATCTATGTGTTTATAGAACATTCAGACAAGAATGTTAATCTGATATAAAATAAGGAACAAGGAAATATAATTACAGTAAATGATCTTATGTATCTAAACTTAATTTTTAGAGTGATTCTTATATCAGCAGAAACATATTTGAAAAATGAACCTCAATATTGGTATTGTAAAATTTATGTTATTTAATGCAATATTCATTTTATATATTAGAAATTACAGTTTTTAAGATACCTTTACAAAAGATGCTGAAATTGTCCTCCATTTTGTAACAGACACAAATGTACTCAATGACACATGATTGCAGATACGAGATTCAGTACATTGGGTGGGATGCTCCTTACAGTGTCGGTTAAGTTGTTTTGTAAATCTTGCAGTGATCTAGGATTATTGCGGTATAATGAGTCCTTAAGATAGCCTTATATAAAAAAACCTGGGTGAGACAGAACTGGTACCACGATTCTTTGAGATTAATCTATTCTCGAAGAATTTAGGAAGCATCTTCATTGTTTCTTTAGAGGTGCAACAGGTTGCACTGTCTTGTTGAAACAAAAAATATCAACTTTAAGCATAGCTACAAATTGTTGTATGATTTCTGAATAAACAACAAAATTAACCTTGTTATCGAAGAAAATCGGTCGAATTCACTTTCTGGATATAGCACAATAAACTCTAATTTTCGCAGAGTGAGGTGAAATCTTGTGCAAGGTGTGAGGACTAGTGACAGCCAGATGTGTGTGTTCTGGCTGGTAGTATATTTAAATAAAACTTGGCCTCATCATTAAAATAGTATTATTAAGTTGATTATCACAATAGGTACAATTTATGAAACTGAACTAACTGTTAAAATTAAGTGGATAGTACCTTATTGACAAAAAAAAAGAATACTTGCACAATGTTTTGATGAACAGAGTGTTGTGATGTGCTTTTATCACTTACTAAAAGGGAAATGTATGTTTCATATTATTGGATTTCAAATTTGTGTTAGTATTTCATTCAATATATGAAGTAAGTGATATACGACATAAGAGACTTGCATCGTGTCTCGCAATGCAATTGCATATTAAGATCTCGTATTGACAGACGGACGAATTTCCGAAATTGGTCAATGTTATAGAATTGTGTAAATGAGTTGTATGAATGAAGTTTGTAAATAATTGAATAACAGATGTATAGTTTTAAGATATAATTGTAAATTTTTATAATATATAAGTAAATTTAAGAAAGAATAGTTTCCTCTATATTAAAAACATATTGAGAGAGTACATTGTGTAGTGTGTCGATGTAATTGTCAGGTTTTCCCCAATTGGCCCAAAAGATCCACCAATCAATGCATTTCACAGTTGAACTTCTTGTAGTTTGATTAGATCATCATCGTCTGGCAAGAGTGGTCGTGTTGACGTTCTCGTCACCACAATACCTTCCCATTAGGTCGATCGCCTAAGAAAATCTTCAAGAGTGATGCATAAAATGATTTTTTCATTAAAAGAAACAGTTTTTGCTTGATTTGAATTCAAATCAGTGATTAGCGTCCTGGTATAGACGCTTACGTTGTTTTTCAAACATCGTTTTCTATGAAAACATATTTTTTGTTTATCGCAATACATAACTATTAAGAAACACTGAAGAAACATTTTAGTGTTACCAGTTAAAATGATGATTAATTTCTCAATTGATCATAAAATAGAGACATTGTGAGATCTTCTTGCAATAAAGATAATTTACAAACTTTAAATATTAACAAATTCAAAACAGACTTTGTGAATTGTTCCCTAGTTTTAAAAACAGTCATTTACTGTAAACCCTCTTTTAGTTATAAAATCATTATATTTTTAAAATAATATTTGTTAAAATTATAATACATGTTAGTTATATAATAAAGTACTTTCATAGTAGAAAATTATTGAATTATGAAAATATATAATGTATGTATTTCAGGAATAAGTGTTAGGAAAAATTATAAATTTGAATATTTCCAGGAACTAAGGTTTGTCTTGTGATTCTAAAGTACATTTTCGTAGAGTCCATGATCCCGAATTTTTTTAAAGTATAAGTGTCTGTGCTTAAATTCACAGAATGCTGCCCAATACAATTTCTTAATGTTTAAGAATAAATTCAGTAAAATAAATATAAAATTCTTTTTTTAATTCCTGGTTTTCATAATTGTTACATGTTGAGCGCTTGCAATTTGGAATATTATTTGAAAATTAAACGTACATGTGCAGTGTTTGTTTTACAGCTCACTACTTAAAAGGCTTATATAACTTTTTTTTTGTATTTTGTAAATTTGAGCCAGATAACACTAAATACAGGATAACCGTGACTACTTACCTCCTTTAAATTTGTTGTAATTATCACACTTTGATATTTTTACGATCTTATAATTACTATATATAATTTCAAGTTGAAGCTAGTACAGTACTTAAAAACGTCATTACAATGTAAATATTAGTAGTTATATTTTTTATCTCTTGTATCATTTTCAGTGTGGAAAGTGTAATCACAAAAGAGAAAGCCAAATCACGACCATTGGCTTTGAACACTGTGGAGTTAATGAGAGTAGCCAGCTCAGGTTTAGGAATGGGACCTCATCATGCAATGCAGATAGCAGAGAAGTTGTACACACAAGGTTACATAAGTTATCCTCGAACAGAAACTACTCATTATCCAGAGAATTTCGATCTTACGTAAGTAATAATTTATTTTAGCACAAAATTTTAATGGCAAAAATTATTTCCTGTAGATTTTAATAGGAATGAAAAGGCTGTATT
This sequence comes from Aphrophora alni, assembly GCA_963513935.1. Lineage (NCBI taxonomy): Eukaryota > Metazoa > Arthropoda > Insecta > Hemiptera > Aphrophoridae > Aphrophora > Aphrophora alni. The sequence goes on from OY740774.1 coordinate 75,693,360, forward strand.
TATTCTCACACGCAATGTGATGATAATCTGCATTAATTTGGGAACAGACAAAGATCAGATACATGCTAAGGGAAAAATTTATTTTTGTGTTTTATTTACACAGTATAGGGTTAGTCGGTAATCGTACAAAATTTTGAACTTTACTTTCTGACTTATTTCACGTTTCATGGCATCAGAGTAGTGAAATAGTGATTTTCAGCATGATGTCAGTCCATCATCGTTGTCATTGTCCTCTGAATGTTAGGATTTTACCACTATTTTGTGAATATTTACCACTATTTTGAGAATTTTCTTATATTATTTTTTGGGTTTATTTAAGTTATTCAAGGTTTTGTAAAAATGAGCATACACAATGATTTTAATAAAATTTAATACAATTTTGAAATTAGAGCTTTTATTATTATATTAAAATAAACACAAAAAATATAGAAAGTGTGTATAAAATGTTTTGTTAAGCTTCGAGAGGTAATGGGGAGAGGACATTCATAATAAATTTTTTTAAATATATAAACATACATCCTAAATTGCTTCGTTTTCTTTCTGTTCATTTTTTTATACTTTTTCAATAACAAGATATAACTCTAGAACGAATAGAGATATTGATAAAGACGATTTTTTTTCAGAACATTTCATACCATTCATTTGTAATTTTTCAACAAATCTTAATGTTTTTCATTTAACAGTTTCAAAAAAGAGGTTATTTAAAATTGTTTTGTTTCACTGTAACTCTCTTTAAATTTAAACATTTTAAATGACCATCATTAAATGAAAAATTGTAAGTTTTTTATTTTTAAACTACAAATTAATGGTGCAAAATTTGGTATCGATATCTATATTAGTTCTGGAGTTATGTCTTATTGAAAAAGCACAAAATGGCAGATGGAGGGAAAAGAAGTATTTTTAGGACATTTCTTTTGGTGTTACCTATAATTTCTCAAAGTGTAGCAAAACCTTTTATGAACAACCTGTATATAAACATTTCAACATGTAGTTTTGGATAAAGGGTTTGTCCTAATGTCACCTTTTGACAATAGGTTTTTTTTGTTATTGTCTGTAAATTTTATTTGTAGAGTGTGGAGATTCATTTTACATCTATTTATGTAAATTAAATGAAATTTTAAACATTATACTTTAAAATCTTTTAGTACAAAATATAAATAAAATATTGCGTAACAAATATGGAACATGTTATTTAACAATTGTATTTTGATTGTCTGAATCTTTTGATATTGTGTTTGGAATTGTTTTTAATAGTGTTTTTCCACGCCTAAAAAATATCTGATCATTATATCAGATCTAAATTTGTCTAATCCTTGTGTGTTATTTTTGTAAAGCAGAGGTAAATTGTCTGATTCCCTCAGGGGGTTATTATAGTGGCAATCCTAACGACCCGAGCTGGATCTACACCTTTTCTTGAGTCTCTCTTGATTAATTCTTGTTCTTTTCTAACCCTGATATTGGAGGGCATTGGGTCTTTATTTTATTTTCATTGCTTACTTTTTTAAATTTTTATATAAGGTGATGAAGATCAAGAGTTTTTTTGCCTTAAAATAGTAAGACAAAAAATAAGGGTCTGGTTGATTACAAAATATATAAGTTTCAAGGGTAAGGAGGCGGGTTCCATGGAATGAGTAGTTTTTACCAAATTGACTTAGTATTAAAGGTAAAACTATGGTAAAAAAGTAAAATTATTGTTTTTTATTATTTTTAAATGGATTATCTGAATAACTAAACATTTTGGAAATTGGTGCAGATTAAATGTCTGTCAAATTGATTAGAATTTTGTTTTAAAATCTCTGAACAGATGGAGTTGGGGTTTAATTCATAAAGTTTTGTATTGATAGCATTTTTTAAATAAAACTTAATTAATATTTATAAATTTGTAAGCATTACATTTGGGTTTAACATAGTTTTATTTTTTTACATAATTACGATATATCATGGACTGAAAACATCTGATATTTTTTTATCTAGCTTATAAAAAGGTTAGATATGGGAATAAATGTTTTTTTTATTAGTTTAGATATTTTAAAATTACAAGGTCTTACTATATTTATTTAAATACTTCACGAGTAAATTTATATGATCATTGTGTCCAAAGTTAAACAATTTATCTTTAGTTTTTTTTTCCTGCAATTGCTATTTCATTATATCAAAATAAATTTTAATTTATAATCAAATACACATATTTCAAACTCAGACTGCCACCAATGTTGCATTTGGATTTATGGGCTGTACATTGTGTCTTTTTTTTGCATTAATGGCCCACTTCCAAACTATATTTCAATTGTCTTTTATTCAGTGTACATAATGAGTAGTTTGGATTCTTGAGAAAAACCATTGAAATATATGTTGAAACGTCAAAATAAACTATGCGTTGTTCAGCCTAGTAATCTAATTTAGTGTAAGTTAACTATAAGTTATTGATATTACAATTTACTGTTGTCAATAGTCAATTGTTCTAGAGTTTAAAACCACGGCCGTTTTGACAAATTTGATAATGGTTAATAGCCGAAACGGCCATCGTTTTAAACTATACGACAATTGACTATTGACGACGGTAAGTTGTAATATCATTCTAATATAAACAATAGTCGTAATGGCGTAAATAAAATGAATTATAATTTATTGAATATGACGAAAATAAAAAGACTAGCTTTAAATCAAAATAGTTATTGTGTGTCTAGACAAAAGAAAGAGAATTTGTTCCATATTGGACGTACCAAATACAAGTTTACATAATTATAAGAACTACATATTTTAAATGTTAAACACTTTGTTCAGAGGAGTTCTTCGACAACAACAGCAAAGCAATGAATGGGGATCTGAAGTCAGAGCTATACTTTCTAATGGTATTAACAGACCAAGGAAAGGTCATGATGCTGGAGACCATCCACCGATCACACCCATGAAGTTAGCGACGAGAAATGATCTTGACGGAGATGCTTGGAAACTTTATGATTACATCACTAGACATTTTATAGGCACAGTAAGGACAAATTGTACTTTTTTATTAGTTATTATCATGTTTTTAAAAACACACTAAATGTGAAAATTATAGAAGTTCTTTTTTGTAACTATATTTTATTTATTCTAATGTACAATAAGAACCCATAATATTATTGAGTTATCGATAACTTTAGTGGGCAAGTTGAAGCACAAAACATGAAATCCTTTAAGAAAGTGTAGTGTCATTAATATTATTGAAATTATTAACAAAATTTTATTGTCTATTATGTACAATCCACTCTAACCCTTCACCATGGAAGATTTTGCTGTATGGAATAATACCTGCTGTGGTACTTTTCGGAAGTGTTTTAGTAAGCGCTTGTTTTAAAATAATATATTTAATTTATGATTTAAGTCATTATAAGACTCTACCTCTAAAAATACTTGTATGTATTAAAAAACTATTACAATAATAATAAACAAAATAATCTCAGAACTAATCTATAAAAATATTAGGCGATAAACACACACTCACTTATCTTTAAAAAAAACTATAAAAACACCAACAAAATAACAAATAATCTTTACATATAATTTAAATGCAACAATTCACGTTTATCTTTACAATAATACTAGCAAAATACTCTACAAACTGTGTGAAACTTTTTCATGTTTAGCAACTTACAACTGAGACTGAGACAGCTGATAAAATGTATTGGGTTCAGGGAGTTAGTAATGATAAAAATAGTTTTTCTACATGTTCTGTGTATTTATTTTTTTTTAATCACAATTATAACCAGTAGAGATCATTAGCAAACAGACTACTGCCATGCGAGTGTTCTATGGCAAACCACTTTGAGAGTTAAATGAGCGACATTGGGGAAACTTCAATTACCAAATGAAAACAAACACAAATCAAAATGCTTATAGATTAGTTCGAGAATTTCATCGAAATTCATATGTTTAAAAATTAATTCTAAAATTTCATCAAATCAAATAAACATTCGTGTCCCTTTTTATTTTTGAATTGCTAACACCAACTAGTCAGTATATCTCATTAATTTCTTAATTAAAATAAAAAATAATCTCTCTAAATCAAAAATTGAATTCAAATAGTGCCTATAATAAATAAATTCATTGGTAAGAATAAAATTAATTGCAAATTTAGTGTTTACTATACCAAACACACATTCACTGAATTTATTACTTTTATTACAGTTTAAAGCTCCGAGTTTGAGGTTATTTTATTTTAAATAGTGCACTTGGATATTCACTTAGAATAAAAACTTGTATTATTATCCTAAGATTTCAAAATAATTGTTTTCCAATCATGCAATAACCTACCATAACTCAGAATGACTGCATCAGATGGAGTTTTCGTGTGAAATATCTTTTCCCTCGACTCTCCCCCAAGGCACAAATTTCCTACTTTTTCTACCAACGATGACATCACTATCGAATCTCTTATAAGGTTTTTACCTTAGTTGACAGAAACAATATAAAGGGTTGGGTCTGAACAGTGTTGTTAGATCTCCTTTCTATGATAGAGTTGTCTCCAAACTAATAGAGTTGTCAGATAGACCATATTATTCATTTTATCATTTATGTCATGTCTTGTTCTGTAATAAGTCATCAATCCAAAATCCAATATTTCACCGATGAGCCAATGTTATATAAAATGAACTACTAATATTTCTCGATCACATCGGGATCATCTACTGGTTACTGACATTACAATCAGCAATTATTAGATGATTTCTATTATATTTTGAAATTGATAATCGCAAACATGTGATAATATAGACTTTAGAGAATTTTTAATGGATATGATCTTGATTGACTTCAGTTTTTTACAAGATTTGTTGTTAAAAATTTTACCATGACAAACCCGTTCCATTCTGATAGATAATTTTTATGTCTGTTAGTTATTAAAATTGAATAAGGTTATTTATATTTAAACTACAATTATTATGTTGCTATAAAATTATAAAATGCATTTCTGGAACATCATATAAACCTAAATTGGTATTCCATTTTAATAATTAAAACAAACTTTTTATTATAAACCACAAATTTATTGAAACTTGCTGACCATTGTTTTGCTAGTTACAGCATTGTCAAGGTATCATTCTTGTGTGACACCTTGACAATACTGTAACAATTGAAAACATGTTCGCCAAGTTTCAATAAATTTGTGGTTTATACTAAAAAGTTGTTGTTTTAATTATTAAAATGGAATACCACCAAGTAGGCCTATGCTTTTTTAGTATAAATAGTTATACTATAAAACTTTGATCAGAGAAATATATACATTATTTAGCAATATTGATTTGTATATTGTTTTCTAGGTAGCTCAAGACTGTAAGTACTTAAGTACAACTGTAACTTTCTCAGTTGGGAGTGAAACTTTTACATGTAATGGTAAAACATTACTGGATCCAGGCTATACTTCAGTCATGACATGGCAAGCTTTTACTAAGAATGAAACTGTCCCTCCTTTTAGTCAGGGTGAACAGGCAAACATTCAAGATGTACGTATAATTAGATTTCTTTTTTTTTACATGGTGTGTACACTAAAGAAAATAATAACCATGCATGACCATAACCAAAGTAATGTTTACAATCAAAAGAAATCCATTGTTTAACTTCTTTTGCAATATATATAAAAGTTATAAAACATTTAGTATTTATTGAATATCTCAATTTTAAAATTATGAGGTGCAATTTTTATGTAAGGTTAGTTTTTAAATTACCGCCGACTATAGAAGTGAAGCGGGATTGTGTATGCACTGTGTTTTATTATGGCGTATTAACCATTTCATATAGACATTTGATATGTTATTCTTGTTGTGTGTGTCTAATTTAAAATGGGTGCTATGATAAATAATCTTTGCAACTATAGTAGAACCCCTCTAATCCGCCATCGGGTGGTCCGTTACTCCGGTTAATCCGACCGTGCTCGAGCTCGCGATATTGTGCCGACTTGCCGACTTGTTGATGACTCACGGCTCGTATGGTGCCATTCTTTCCGGTTTGTTATCGCTTTCCCGCTTCAGTGCTGTGTCATCTCTCGTGTTGTTTCTATTGATTTGCTATAGTACTTGCAAAGTTTATATATAGACTTTTAAAAGTTTATATATCACTTATTTCACTTAAAACAAATCTCTTTATATAATATGTAATAAATATTGACTTTTTTTCGGATAATCCGACCTTTTTTGTATTCCGACCATGCCCCCAGTCCCGAGGTGACAGAATAGAGGGGTTCTACTGTGAGGTTTCGAGCTTTGATGTTTTTATCTGTTATGTGGCTTTGCATTTGTTGTATTTTACGGCACATTTGGAACTGTATTCTTATCTTCAAGTTATCACTTCGTTTGAGGTCATTGTTTATGAATAAATACACTAATAGTACGTATACAGAAACAAGATTTCCACGATGAACTAACAACCATTAAACATTTAGCCCAAGCGAACAGCTATAATAACTCAATAATCGACAAACTGCTGTACAGCTAAAGGAAAGCTAAAGAGACTAACATCACATGCAAGAAAATGGACTTTAAAAAGTTTGTTTCCACCAAATAAATGAATGTTGTGTCCTAAAATGCTAAAAAATATATCTCCAAACATAACTTACACATAAAGTTCCGCATAAATAATAATATTCAAAAATTATTGCCACCAAAACAATACCAACAGGTAGAAAGTCAGGCGTATACAAATTAACTGAGTGTGACCTTTTTATATCGCACAGACAGCCAGACATTTAAAGAATATTTCAAAGAACATTTGCGGCATGAAATGTAAAAACTTGCACAACATGAAATCAAATTTTGCCCCACACCTAACAAAATAAAACCACATGTACACAGATTTCGACACATACTTAAGACCCCTTTATTTAAAAAAAAATGGAAGATTAATAATTGCAATTGAGAAATAAAAAAAAATTATAAGGAATTCAAAAGCAACACAGACAGAATATTGATAGACAAACTATCATTCTAGTCCAATACCCTGTACAACTCAGCTGTAAGATTGATAAGATAAGGCCGTGTTTATACAAACCTCGTAGTTACCAATGTCTTACAAACTTTTAGTTGATGTGCAAAAATATAAATCGATTCGTATGTGTTTTTATATAATATGTAACATTAGTATATTTTGTTTGTTTTGAATGTGTAACCAATAATCTCCAACTCTAACAGAGTAACAACTTGAAGATGGGATTACGGTTCCAAAACGTGTCTTAACATACAACAGATAAAAATAGGTAACGTAAAAATTCTTATTTAAAAATATCTTAATAATGTTTTAACGTGAACTGTGAAGAATTGTAAACAAAAGATATGGTTAGGTTAAAATCCATTGGGATTGTGTTTCTGAACAGTAACACTCAACTTCAAACAGAGCAGGTCAAACGGTTACAAAATTTGGCTGGACAGTTTTCAACTTCACATCCTATAGTCTTGATCTTGCACCAGTAGTAATCTGATTAACACTTGTTCCTGCATATAAATATTGTAGTACAGTGCAACCTCATTAAGTCGGACCTTTAAGTCTGATTTCCGGGTAATCCGGACCGGTTTGCAATAAATAAACATAAATATAAATTAATATAAAATATGCTTTTTGGTAGCGTTATTGCTTTATACGAGCGTATAATGTAGTGTATTACACATTGATCGTGTTTCCGCCAAGTTCACGCAACCGAGTTTGCTTACCATGACTGTACATCTGATGCCTAACTGTAGCGCTGCATGCCTGTGTGGTGAGTCATTGTCACCCAGGTGATACAGACGAGGAAAACGCTGAAGAACCAGAAGTCATCAGTAATGCAGAAGCAGCATCTCACTTGGATGAATTGATGGTGTATTTTGAGCATCAGAACAAGACTAGAGCGGCCGAGCTTGTTATGTTGAAACGGATGCGCTACCGTGCGGCACGTAAACGTTACTGACGCAACAGAAACTTACAAGCTTATTCTCCAAAAAGTAGACATACAGTACCTGTACGGTCCACAGATGTGTTTGTTGTTTTATTGTGATGAGTAAATATTTTTAAAGTGTTTTTCTCCGTAATAAAGGAAATTATTGTAAGTACATTTTAATTTTTTTGTGTTTTCTGCTCTTTCTCCGGCTAACACGGATTTTCATTTTGTCAGATCGGCCACGGTCCCGGCTGGTCCGACTTAACGAGGTTCTACTGTACTTTGAAAATTATAACAAATTGAAGAGCAACGGTACTGATTGATTATAATAATAATAATTATTATTATATTTTTATTGCGATTAAATATGTAAAACATACAATAGACTTTGCCAGTAATGTTAATAAAAAAAGGTGAAACTTAATATTAGTTTTATAAAGTTACTATATTGAATTCAGCATCAATCATAATGGTTGCATTTAAAGAATTCATTTATATCATACATCGGTTGTTCCAGTAGATATTTATACAATTTAATTTTAAATAACTTTATAGTGATGTTTTTACTTTAGATTGGTTTGTATTTCTATTACTAAACATTTGTTTTGTTATTATTGTAAGACAAATATGTCATTAAGAGTAAATGATAACAAAACAACTGTATTTTAATTAATTGCATATGCAGTATTATTTTGTGACAACCATACTATAGCTGTTTTTGTATGTTTTTGCTTCAGATATTGAGAATTATAACATAAACAGTGTTTAACTCCTGTAATTTTGTACATGTTCATGAACAGGTGAAGCTTGTAGAGTGTCAAACATGTCCGCCAGACTATTTAACTGAATCTGAGTTGATAACATTGATGGAAAAGCATGGAATAGGAACAGATGCATCAATACCTGTACATATAAACAATATTTGTCAAAGAAATTATGTTACAGTAGGTGCTGGGCGTAAACTGATACCTACAACTTTGGGAATTGTATTGGTTCATGGTTATCAAAAGGTAACTTATTTAGACTTAAATTTCAACAACGTTAATCCTCTCCTGCCCAGATTAATTTATTCATAGTTATTCTCCTGGACCATATTAAATTAGTCATCCTAATAACCCTGGAACTGGATATCGACAAAAACTTTGTCACATCTTTGCATTTCTTTAGTGGCTATCAATAAAATCAACAAAGTAACATCATTTTATTTACAATTCAACATTCCACCCACTAAATATTGTCCTATCACAATAATATAAGTACCATTATAAAGGTAATGATCTGTACTTACAAATTATTATAACCAAAAGTTTATAAATCATAATTAAAACAATTTAATAAATCGTTAAATTTTCTGTATTTTATCACTAGCCATAAACGTGACAATAGTTGTCGAGGCAGAAGCCTAAATTATGTCGTAATTGTCTATTTGTCATAAGTTCACATTTCTGTCAAACTAATCCAAAGATACTTTATTTTGTAGTTTTTTTTTTTTCACTTGCACATGGTGCCTTCCAAATTACCATCACTTTCATAGTTAGTGAGATATAGACATTTTAAAATGTCATGTCAAAATGAAAATTGCTCGTACCTTTTGCGACAGTCAGACTTTACGTATATAAAATATCGATAAGTATTTTTTTTTCTAACGATTTGTATATATATAAACAATTTCTGCTATTTTATAGAAGTTAGTTGATGATGTTTTTTGTTCAAATTTTTGTGACGTAAGTAAAATTTCTCTCACTCTATGTTACCTGACTCTAAAATATATGATTCTAGAAAGTTTATATATACACAGTTCAATTCTATGCATTTTTCAGCTATTTTTTACTTTTTTCAAATACAAATTTTTAAATTGATAAATTTTTTACCAACTTTTTTATTCACAATGACAGTCGGCCAAACGTAAGCTGGCACTTGAGCTTGGTGAGCCGAGGTGGTGAACTTAGGGCGAGGGGAGGGTGGAAGTGCAGGTATAAATATTTTCAAAATAGATTGACCCTCGCACATCCTGTGACTAAAGCGGATGATGGCCACATGCCTAATACTTCACACCCCTGTTCAGTTGTGCCTTATCTGAGTGAGTGGTTACATGCGTCTTTAGTAGACAGGGGGTCATAAAATAGATTATTACTTTCTATACAGTTATTATTATTAATTTGTGTTATTAAGAAATTAGTTATTTATTGTTATTAAGTTGTTAGTTAGGTTATGGCAGATATCCGATCAAAAGTAGGAATTAGCGGAAAGGTGTTGAATAGTCAAAGTAGGGAAATTGTCAGTAATTTGTACAAGTTTATGAAAGAAGAGAGTGTCAGTGGGACTCCAAATCCGTTGAAGAAAGGGTGTGATCAAACTGCTGCAGCGACAGGTGTCTCCATGAGGTCTGTTTCCCAAATAAATAGAGAACTGGATTCTTTGTGAGTAAGTGAAGATGAACCAAACACTTTTTCTACACCAAATAAAAGTAGAAAATTATTATATTTTATAATTGATTATTTTTTCTGTACACTATATTGTTTAGACAAAGCATTACTAAATTTAAACATTTCTAAACCAACCTACAAATCACCTAATTTTCAATTATTAATGTAAAAACACTGAATTGTCAAGGTACATTGTGGACATTGTGTAATCTACTCCAACATTTTTTGTTTTAGATTGATCCAGAACTAGTACTCCCTACAATGCGTTCAGCTGTAGAAGAACAATTGAATCTAATCGCTCATGGTATGGCCGACTTTGATGCAGTCTTACGCCACACTGTAGAAATATTTAAACTAAAGTTCCTTTATTTTGTTAAGAACATTGATGGTATGGATCAATTGTTTGAAGTTTCATTTTCACCGCTTGCTACATCTGGGAAAGCCCATTCAAGGTGGATATTATTTATCTTATAATTGTTTATAGAGTTAAGGGAATGATTTTAAAAGGTGTTGATTTTACTTATTTCTGTTTTAAAGCATATTAGCTTGATTAGCTTAAAGATTTCAATTTTGAAAACAATAAATCATTACCTCTGTATAAAATTCATTGAAAAAAGTGCCCATGGTTTCAATTTAATCGACATGATAAATAACCATTCTTTTTTATTTCAATGACACACTGTTTATATACATTGGGAGTTTTATTATTTGTCATTGTGATGACCTTCAATGCTTTTGCCCTGCATGTTGTTCATCACTCATAGCTTAGCAGTAGGCACTTCATAACATTCTGACAAATTTCATTTGGTTGCTGACCCCCTAGATTCTATATTTGTGGCGGTTAACACAGCCATTTACATGGAAAGTTGCTTCATCACTGAAAAAAAATTGGGTAAGTTAACTGTCATCAACGCCTATTACATTAGGCATTATCACAGCAAATTCAACTGGTTTGCGTGAATCTGCTTGCTTTAAGCAGGATTTCATGTTTAAGCATAATTTTTCAAACATACAATCACGCTATAAATAAATATTAAGCTTGACTTGTGAGATAATATTAGATAAAATAAATTTCGAACACAAGATCTCACAAAAATTACATTTACTTAGTCAAACGTATTTCAATGACAAAATCGCCATTCTCAGTGATACATGAGCTACAATAACTAAACTATAACCAACCTAGCACTGCACCAACCCCTATACTTATACAAAACTACACTCATGTATCACTGAGGATGGCGACTTAGTCGTTGAAACACGTTTGATTAAGTAAACATATATTTTGTGAGAACTTGTGTTCGTTTTATTACTATCTCTATTCTATCTCATACAATCGCAACGTTTATGAAGCATATTCTGGACAGTTGTTTTAGAACTATATATGAATGACTGTCTCAACCGCTCTGCATTATCGTTCAATGTACATGATCTGCCTGGGGATTTATTGATGTCCACATTTCTATGCAAACAGTCTTATTTGCAGGTGGATTTTGTCTGTAAGAATGCTGAAAATAATAGTGCACTGTAACCACTGATTTAAATTTAACAAAACATACTGAGCTTTCTGTTACATATTTACCATGAATAAAGAGACTACTACATAGCCATGGTTGATGAACAACGTGTGGTGCAATAGAGTCTGTGGATGCATGCAGCACATTCGGTTTCATCACACAAGGAATAACAAAAATCCTAACATTTATAAAAATTTTGTTCTTGAAATAAAGAAGATTGGTTGATTATTGCTGGCATTTACAATTGAAATTATAGCCCCTGTATTATTTAACAATAGTGTCAATAATTACTATTGAACATATAAATTATCTAAGTTATGTAATCTGTATTCTTGATCAAATTTTGTCATGATTAATATGTGTATTATATCTAGGTGTGGCAAGTGTCGTAGATACATGAAATACATCCAGGCCAAACCATCACGTCTACACTGCTCTCATTGTGATGAAACTTTTAATTTACCTCAAAATGGAAATGTTCGCATTTATAAGGTACCAGAACTAATTATTCACATTTATGGTAAATATTAAGTATTTATACAATAGACTAGCAACAATCCAGCTTAAGCTGTGGTGTAAATAATAAAAAATCACTGCCCTGTATACAACTTTTTTTCATATCTGTACTTGAAAATTATGGATCTTATTATTTTACAGTTTTCAGGAGAAGATATCTAACATGGTTTGTTGTTTATGCACTGTTTAGTTTTTATGGGTGTGTTCTCATTTTGATTTGTGTGACAAATGCAAGAAAGGTACTCTTATATATAATAAGAAATAAGTATAAGAAATAATACTCTTATAATATATTAACAATTTTAAATAATTGTTAATATCAGAGGCTCACGATAGTTTGCATGGCAAACCTGAGGGACCCCAGCTGGATTTACATTTATTTTTTGGGTTAAATCCTTCTCTTTCATCTTTCCTGTCAGGAAATATTCTTCCCGACCCTGACAATTAGAGTATTCGATACCAAGGTGACTTTACTTCCTTTTTTTTTTTTTTTTTTTTTTTTTTTTTTTTTTTTTTTTTTTTTTTTTTTTATGATTACCAAAAGGGTTTTCGCCTTTAAACAAGAAAAACATATATAAATAATTGTTAAAATTGTATAATAATTTTTGTAACTGTATTTAACTTTTCTTTCATATTTAGGGCAAATTAATAATAATCAAAAAACAAACACAATATTTAGTAAATTCCACTATTTTATTGAGTCTTGCCGACCATGGTTTCGCCAGCATCGGCATTTACAAGGCAGCAAATGTCTCAAGACTCAATAAAATTGTAGAATTTACTAAATATTGTGTTTGGTTTTTCATTTAAATGGAGTTCTACCAAGTACCTTCGGTCAATAGTGTAAATCGTACAAATTAATAATAATTCTTTTATCATTTTTAAAAAAAACTAGCTTAAATATGCTATGCAACACTATTCATGTTTAGTTATCATAAATTTAGGTGTTTATTGGAAAGGAAGTTGTTTACTCTACAACATCTGGCCTGTCTGGCTTTATTGCTATCTGTGCCGGCTGATTGCCACATTAGGCCGGATAGTCGCAAGTCTACGGTATCTGTAAACGTTATTAATAAAATATTTCAGTTGAGGAACACGAAGCAAGAGTACTAGTTTGTAATGTTTTAAAAATCTATAATAATTTTAATGTTTTAAAAGACCATTCATTTTACAAACTGTCTTGGTTTAAGGAAAGGGCTAAGTTTATGTTAAACCAAATTAAAATATAAATGAACATAGCGTCTGTCAAAGGTATTTTTGGACATCTACAGGTTCTTTATGTCAATTGACTAATCAGAAAACATGCAATTTTAGATAAATATTACTGGAGGTCTACGGTCAAATTGCTTTAAGAAGAATTTACCCCTTTTAATGTTTTACAAGTAGAAGGTATAGTCGTATTCCTTGAAGAAAGAGTAGTATGATTTTAATTCTAAGCCTTGTAATCAGGTGTAAAACCAGATAGAGAAATTTAAAAATCTCACCAGAAAGGTGGAGTCACTGGTATACTCACAATACACTTAGATCCACATCACTTGCCTTCCATATTGTAAGCATGGGATATTCCCCAACCAATAAATAAAGAAAAAATAATAAATAAATAAAGGTATTAATGATAATTAGTCACGTTAGTAATTAATTAAAAAAATATTAAATAAGTAACATTCGAAATTACAAAATGTAAACACTTTGGACAAAACAAATTTGAAAAGAAAAAATAAAGAAATTAAAATTGAACAATTCAAAAGAGCGCGGGTTGTGCTTACAAGAGTGCATCCTTCCATTCACGTTGCATGAATCGTCGTCTTGAGAAGTACAGAAGTGGGTCAGAACCTTGTTTAGAAACTGTAGATATCAAATTTAAATAATCAATAAACAATTAGAATTAAAGATTTCACATAAAACAAAGTAAAGCAAGTTACAATATTTATCTTGGTGAGTTAATAGTTGTCTGAATTTGACTAAACATTTAGAAATATTCCTAATTCCTACATTATTCAAAACTTTTGATAATTTTTAAAATCCATTCCTTTGTTAAGTGTATGTCTCTCTTTCTTATCTATATGAAGACATTTTTTATTTGCATTATTTCTTCTATTATTATTATTATCTAATATTAGTATATTTTGTTCATTGTTTGCTTTTCATCGGTACTCAAGGACAAGGTGTTTTAGTGGCATCTTTTGTCATATAATATAAAGAAGAACCACGTTAGTGTGAACTAATTGGGACCGAGACTGGGAGACTGGGTTGAAATTGGAATTTTTTTTGATTAAACAGGTTTTTAAATATGTTGTTTATATACAGTACATATACATGTTATGTAAATAGTATTACATATTACTCATGTGTAAATCTTCTTTTCAGAATACATTTCATACTTTTTACAAGTTGATGCATACAAAAATTTTAAGGACATGAATATATACAAGAACATATCGAGACAGACAAGAGAACTAATGTTTGGTAGTCACTTAATGCAGTGATGTGTGCGGTGTGGGCATATCAGTAGGTCTACAATATTACATCTCCCTGTCAAGGTCATTCACACGGGTCTGTAATGTATTTTCTCAGTTTATTTCAGTGAGAGCTACTGATCTGAAGCGTTTTATTACTTTTTTTCGTTCAATTACTGTTTTTAAGGTTACATACAGTTTGTACATAGAATTGGTTGCGAGAAAGATAAACACAGTTTGTGCACACTAAAAGATAAACTTGAAGTTTTAAACCGTTAGATAAAGGTGAAAGTGGAACAAAATTAGCACATGAATTTGGTGTCGGGGAAAGCGGCAATAAGTGACTTGAAGAAAAATAGAGCAGTTTTGTGGTACAGCATTCGAGCAGGTTTTTGAGCAGCACCAAATCATCAAAGGTTTATACAAATCATCAAAATTCAACAAAGTTGATGATTTTTTTTTTGTATAGTTTTCGAAAAAAAGAAAAAGAGTAGTCCTCTTCAATGACTTCCTTATTTAAGAAAAGATAGTCCATCTTAATAAGTTGATGAATGGTGACCATAAATTCATTGCAAGTAACAGTTGACTAGATAGGTGGGTGAAGGGGCATACTATCAGTGACCCGAGAACACTTTAAGCAGATCATCAGGCAGAAAAAAATACATTGTAGAATTTGCGGACATTATTTCATTGCAAAACTATTCGTCACAACTAGTGTACAACTGTGATAAGACTGGGTTGAATTTTAAGTTATTGCCTAAAAATGTTAGTGACTAAAAAAGAACTAAGTATTCCTGGTTTTAAGATGTCCAAAGAACTATTGACGGTCTTAAATTGCCGTAATACAACTGAGAATAATAAGTTACCACTTATGGTCATAGGAAAATCATAAAACATGAGGGCTTTTAAGAATATTAGTGTGAACTTACTTCCTATTTATTATAAAAACCAAAATAAAGGATGGATGACCAGTGCTTTATTCAAGGAGTGGGTTGATGTTCAGTTTGCTCCAGCTATAAAAAGGTTTAGTGAAGAAATGGTTTACCACACCAGGTGTTACTTATCGTGAACAATGCTACATCATACCCTGCAGCAGTAGAACTTACAGATGGAGACATCAAAGCCATTTTTGTTTGCCTCTGAATGTAATACCTTCGTTCAACCTATGGACCAATAATTCTTAAAAATATGAAACATGCATATAAAAAAATGCTTCTAAGATCGCCCATTGAAAAATGAAAACACTTCACAGACCATTATCTTAGTTCATAAAAAAATTAATGTCAAAAACTTGATCTATTGGGTAACTGAAAAATGGAAAAATGTTAAACAGAAATTGTTGAGAAAGTAGGTGGCCAAAGCTACAGCCAGCCCTGAACAAGCTGGTGAGAGAATTGAAGTTTTACAACTTGTGCAACAAATTCCAGGCTGGCTGCTGATATTGAAGATCATCAAAATTGATTGATCAGGAGATTGTTTCTCTACTGACACAAGAATTTGACGATAGTTCTATTGAAAAGAAAGGGCAGCTGATTCTAGACAACCGATTTCCATTCTGAATTGGCAAAAGCTTTAGAGATAGCCTATGTGGAGCAATACATCAATGCCACAGCGGCGGACAATTTATTTATGAGGTGATGGCTTAACATTGCGTCGTCTGAGATATATGTATATTAGATGTATATTTAGATATGTATATTAGGAAAAACTAACTGATTTCGTAAAACCACCGATTGAGTAAAGTGTTAATTTTAAGTCTGTGTGTTTTGAACTTTGCTGTATTTTCTTATAATTCAATCAACTGTATAAGTACAAACATGTGTTTTTTTAATAGTTACTGATTTATTTCTTCAATTAAAAGCCATTCATTTTCATTTAATTTTGGAACTTTACTGTACTACATTTTTTATTTAATTAGATGTTTCAGATAAAATTGTAAAGTACTGTGTTTTATGTTACTGATATATACACACACTGTAATTTTTGTGTTGTTTTCAGGAATTAAAATGTCCTCTAGATGACTTTGAGTTACTTTCATGGTCGACTGGAGTCAGAGGCAAAAGTTTTCCTCTGTGTCCTTATTGTTACAATCATCCACCTTTTAGGGAGATGAAGAAAGGCAGTGGATGCAACTCTTGTACACATCCTACATGTCCTCATAGTCTGAACAGTAATGGTTTATGCTCATGTGTAGAATGTGAAAATGGAGTCTTAGTATTAGATCCAGCATCTGCGCCAAAGTGGAAGCTGGGTTGTAACAAGTAAGTAGACATGTTAAGAGATTTTACATTTTCCTTCATAAGAGTAATTTCTTCTTTCAAAAATTAATTTTTTAGATTTGTATATCTTCTGCTAAACCACTAAACTACATTGTTAAGAGACATTTCCTCTACTCTAGTATTACCCTTCTTTGTTTCTAATGAATGTATTCTTTGAACTTTATCACTAGCACTCTAAAATATTTGATTTTCTTATTCTTCATAAGTTTGATATTGGCAAGTAGAGATATCTAATGTTAAATTCTTTTGAGTTATTTGGTTGCCAGGCTGCTTGGTTGGAGTCCAACTTGCTCATAGCCTGTCCACTAACTACTGATAACTTTGCAATAATTGACAGTGTGTGTTTATTGTGTACAGTTATAAATAATTAAAAAATTTATTTGTATTGTATGCGACAGATTTGATTAAACAATTCAAAATTGTAAAATAGGTAGTTTAGTGTTAGATGTAAATGTTAATACTTATATAATAAAATCTATAGACAAATCTTATATAACGTATTTATTTTTTAGTACGTTTTAAAAATAACATCACTAAAATAGATTGCATTGTTCAGCAAACAAATCTTTTTACATCGCTTGAGAAAATTGACAGCATTTAAATGAAATTTGTTGAATCACAGTTGTGATTGATTCTTTTAACTTGTTTACGCTGTGAGTTTGATTTTAGTAGAATTTATACTTTAGTTATCTTGCATGGTGATAAATCAATTATGTCACCATTATAAGAGGTAACTTGGAAACAATTGATTCTGGATTGTGAGTAATAATGTTTGAATTGTCGCTCCATCTTGTTGAAACTATAATCACTGTAAATCAACTACTGTAAATTAGTTTGGTATTATCGAAGTATTGGTAAGATCAAATTATTCAGTGCTACGGAATGTCATCTAGCAATCTAGCAGAATCTACGTTGTGAACTCTACTGTAGGACCTCTCTCTCTCTCTCTCTCTCTCTCTCTCTCTCTCTCTCTCTCTCTCTCTCTCTCTCTCTCTCTCTCTCTCTCTCTCTCTCTCTCTCTCTCTCTCTCTCTCTCTCTCTCTCTCTCTCTCTCTCTCTCTCTCTCTCTCTCTCTTTCTCTCTCTCTCTCCCTCTCCCTCCCTCCCCTCCCTCCCTCCATATTTCTAGAGTGAGAACTCTTTGGGGATGGCCAGACTTCTTCTTCGACAATTAGAACCAGTCGATCTAGTTTAAATTGTTTGCTGTGTTGAGACTATCATTTCTCTCATGTTAAAATGGCATCTTCTAAACTTATGTTGCATTACAGTAACTGAATAACTTTTTTTTTTTTAACACTCATCAGCGAATGGACAATAATAATTAATCATTCGACCAACACTCCATGGTAACAGAAGGCTTTGGGTTGCTCCACAAAAAAAAAGTGATACTAACACTCAGAATATGTTTTTGGTGGTAACTTTAAATCATCTAATCAATTCCACTATTATCTGTATATTTTGCTCACTAATAATGATATTTATAGTTTCAAAACCTACTTCAGTATCAAGTTTTTTTTTTTTTTTTAAACCAGCATGTTTGAAGAAAATTTCAGGAGCAATTTAACTTGTGTTTATTTCTAACAATGTTTTATAAAATTAATATCTTACAAATTTATGTTATATAATTAATAATTAAACTGCAGCTTATCATTTAGTTATATGTTTTAATTGTTGTTAATTTTAATATCCTTGGTTTTGTAAATGAAACATTTTCATTCATATTCAGAGAATTTTGTTTTCTACACCACCGTTTACCCCTTCAATTCTGGGTGCAGTAGATCTTGGGGTTCCATGGCATTGCGGGTTGCCGCATACCAGGTTACAAATTATTGTACCTATAACCCTAGTCTGTTTAGCCTTTTCCCCCACCCCCACTAGTTTTCATGCGCCAAAGTGGTTCAACAAAGATCACAGTTATAGTACAGAAGCCTACGAAATCGGACCATAGCACACCTCCATCCATAAGTATATAGATTAAGATATTTGTAACTAATTTGTCCTGAATTACTCCATCCAAATAATGGCACACTATGCCAGATTGGGCTGGGTCTATGACCCAGGTGTCTTGCAGTGCGCTACTAACTGTCATAACCTGTACACGATGTGATATGTGGCTAGTCGGCCATTTTGACCCAGTTAATTACGTAAGGACGATTGAATTATTAGAGTCAACCCCCTAACATTAATTATTATAAATAATAATATTAATTTTATTATAGTTTAGTATAATAATAATAATAGTTTAGTAGATAAACATGCATCAATTCTGGCGGACTGAGTCTGTGGAACTACGTAGTTCCCGGTCCAGGCTGACACTCACTGTTTCCAATCCCCATTCAAAAAGACCATGACCTACGCTCATGCATCCAATCAACCTTAATACTTCACGTGTTGTTAATAAGCCCTCAACCCTTCGCTACACGCCACATTTTCTTAGAGTTCACTTTCCAATTTATGTTCACTCTAATCCAAAAACGTTATGGAATGCATGTTACCGGCATATGTAGTAAATTGTAACATAACAATAAAATAATTGTTCTTTTCAGATGCGATGTTATTATCCATATATTTGATGATGCTGCCAAAGTAAATGTAGATGAGACTGTGTGTGAGTGTGGATCACAGATGGTCAGCGTAGAATATAGAGCTGTAAGTTTACAAAGTTTATTATGTTGGAATAATCATAAAATTTTAATTATTTATATTGTAGCTAGAAAAGAAGAATTAAGTTGTGATTATTAATGTACTTCAAACGGTTTTTAATCATTTGGAGAACAGTTTCATTTCACTTTATAAACAAAACAATAAACTACATCCCCAATAGCGTTTGTATTGTTAGTGTATAATCAACCTTTGCAAATCCAACTAGATGTAGCAATTCACCGAGGATCCCTTTTGATAGCCTACATGACTACATGAACTAACAATTGAATTACCTTATATGGTTTCCACCAGGTGACTTCTTTTTTTAAACACTAACACGTTTCAGAGCATCTGCTCCATCTTCAGAGGTCTATTCACTCAGTTGAGATCGTTAACAACATTAAAACATAAAATATAAAAACACATGGACATATATATATATATATATATATATATATATATATATATATATAAAGGTTAGAATTTAATAGGGCACATAGCCTACTAGATTGGTTAGATTTTATATGGACAGGAGACAGGCTTACCTTGGAAAATGGTCCTTGGTATTACCTAATAGTACATAAGTAAGAAAACACACACAAAAAACACTATAGTTTTGAAATATTTCGTAAACACTGTTCACTTTCTCAATCGGTAGAATTAAGAAGAAGACTGAAGACTGAGTGTTGAACCACAGATTATTATTATTATTATTATTATTTTGTAAAGCCTGTTGGGAAAGGGAAAAGTATAAAGGATGATTCATCTAAGGTTAAGATTAGGGGGTTCTCTTGATTTTGTAACCCATTGATGAGACAGTTCCCATCTTCTTAGTTCTGAGGGGTTACATTCTGAAGGGAGTGATTTTATGATTTTTGTTGTGAAACATTCATCAAAAGTGACAACGTTGTGGATTGCTGCATGTTGTGCAGTTGGTTTCTCCATATCCATGATTTTTACGTCATGTCTGTGGCCATTCATCCTGGTGCTTAAGTTGTCAGTGGTCCATATAAAATCTAACCAATCTATATAATTTATATATGTCCGAATTTATAATCATAGTTTCTGTTGTTTACAATATTACTAGAATTTGATAACTCTGAACTCATGGAGTTGATATATATGTGGAATCATTCTAAAATTGCTTTCTTCCTCTCTTTCGAGCAATGCTCTATTTTTTTTTTTAAATTTTAGGGATGTTCTCCCATTTGATGTAAATGTATCTTCTTTTTTTAAAAATAGATGTTAACATAATTTATACACACTGTGTCTAAAGAGTAAATGATATTAATATACAAATTTTATTCACTTGAAAAATTTTAAGAAGTTAAATGAAATATTTAAGACCTTACATTTTATGTTTAGGAAAAGAGCAAACTACCAGGAGAAGCTACGGAAATGGTAGGTTGTCTTTTCTGCTCTCCACAGTTTATTCCATTGGTAGAGAAACAACATGCGGTAGCTTCCCGTCCTGCAGGCGCTGGTAGAGGACGAGGAGGAAGGGGTAAATCGAGGGGTAAACCTCGACCTCCCAAAGATAGAATGGCACAATTAGCTGCTTATTTTGTGTGATCAACTTTTTACATGTTTGGTGTACATAATGAGGTAAAAGCCGGTGTAACTTAAGCTTTATATTGGATACTGTACAGTAAAAGTATTAAACACAACTAACAATAAAGAGGAAGTAAACTTATAAATTATTTTTAGATATTCCTCTTAATATAAACACAATTGTTTTTGTTATGGATATCTCATGTATGAGGCGTGTTCGGATTCGAAGAACCATTAAGCTATTGAAAAATATTGATAATATAATTTTAAACAAACTTATTATTTTTAAAAAAGTTTTGTTTACAGGTGAAAAACTCTATCGGTTATCATCACCATATAAAAAAAGACCATCCCCTAGTTTTCACATAATCTTATAGAACCAGGATCGGATGAGAACAAGAGTTTGTCAAGGGAGACCTGATAGGTATGATTAAAGGGTGGGATCTAATGCAAGACTATATAAAAAAATGTGTAGATCCAACTAGAGACCCTTGGGATTGCCATGTCCATACTCACCATAGAGAAATTCCTGAAGGGATGAGTTTCAACACCAATATGAGACCGTGCAGTATCAACAAGCAATACAATACCACAACTAAGGATGCTTAACCCTTTTTTTTTTATTGGACAACACAAGAAATCTCAACAAGCAAAACTCCTTTAACTTTCCTAAAAACACTAAATAGGTGCATTGTTTTGATTCTGGTGTAATATAAGACACATCTCTGTGACGATCTTCATGTCTCGTGTAAGATGAGTGAGAGTACATGTCACTTGTTTTTTCCCCGTGTGGTCACCCTGTAAGAGAATTTAAACCACAACTGATAATTTAAACTATGTGGCAAAATTTCTTACATTTTTAGAAATTCACAAAAAGTAACGAAATCATAAAATGTTTGTTCTCACCAAGTTTTTTTATTTACGAATCAGTAATGACACACGGCTGTCTGCTTCATTCTTCATCATCCACATTTTTGCTCCCTTTGTTAAACTATCTAGTGATGAATTTCTTCTCCTTTCATATATATATCTCATGATAAAAAATGGATAATAGTCGATAGTTCTCAATAAGAAATCTTTCAATTGTCTTAAACATTTTAATCATATAAAACAACTTCTCCTGTTTGGCAATTGCATTCAGTTATTATATAAAAGAGATCAACAATATTATTCACTGAGACAACCGAAGCACTCTAAGCAATCTTATTTAGACTCTGTACTTATTTTCTGAACAAGCCTCATATTTGGTATACTGTTGTAAGAATCTCCTTTTATCTTCTTGTTGAACGATTCTTTGTAGCTTTGTAATACATTTCAAATGTAATTTTTGTATGTTTTTTTTTACTTTTTTCACATATAGTTAAAAAAAAGTAACCGAAATAATTTTCTTATTATGTAAATTAGTAAAAGTTTGATTAGACTTTGCCAGGTTAGTAAAACTGTTTTGAATTGATTTTATCATTAACAATTTTTATAATAGTTCTTCCTTAAATGTTGTTGTTGATTGTTGTTTCAATTGTTGTTTGTAGTGATTGCAGTTTTTATAATTTTTTTTTAAATTTTGAAATAATTTAACTGAATGGTCTTAAACTTATCTTTTATTAATATTATTTCTAACATAAATATACAGGTAATAATGCTCAATACAACAAAATACATTAATCGACTTTTGAAGAATATTTTCAAAGCTATTGCGCTTGTAAGGAATAGTGGACTATCAATGAAAATTGTGATTGGTTTTAAGAGAGATTTTATAATACATCACCACTGAAGGAAAACGGTTATCCATTGGGTGGAAATCTTTTGGATAAATGACTCAATTTATAACTCTAAAAAGAGAATTCAGGGAGGCTTAAGAACTAATGACAATACTGGAAGACTGCTTCAAAAAGTTTTAAAAATTGTGCTTTCCAGAGGATTCTTCTCATGGGATGTCATTAAAACTTGATATAGTTTGCTCTAGCATTCAGCATTCCTTCTTGGGACAACCCCATCAAATTCAGATCTTCTATCTTGACCTCCTCAGCACAGGCAAGGATTGGATGTATTGTCACTGGCTATTACCTACATCTTTTTAATCTGAAAGGTTCACCCCATTACAAGACATATGGTGCAGAAGAAGAAATGCTAAAGCACATTTCCTGGAATGTTCAGTATCAAAACCATCTATAAAAGAACTGAGGCAAAAGGGAGAAAGTCTGGAGAATATCCTAAGGGACAGCAACAAGTGGTCTCTAGCACATTGGGCTATCTGGATGTTTGAAGGAAGAAGTAAATATTTTATCTGAAATTTATGGTAGTGTGGTAAGTATAATGTACTACTGAGTGGCCATGTCAAAAAAACGAATTGGTTTTTCCCTAAGTGAGAAAAACTAGATGAGTATCTATAGAGACCATGAAATTCCGAAAAAATAACATTATGGTTGTTTCTATCCAATCATAGCATCATTGCGTGAAGATAAACATGGCAACAGTACAACTGTCACTACACAAGTGTACAGAGATAAAATTATTGAACGTTTTATGAGGGTTTTGACATTCTTTTTGTGAGATAAACAACCATATCAACAAACAAGTGTTTCAACAAGATGAGGTTACACCCTTTAATAGTAACTGTGTAGTAATTTTCTATGTACAAAATTTGTATATTGTACACAAAGTCCTGACCTGTCAGTATTAGATGCATTATTTTAGGGATTTTTAAAAGAAGAATGTTTAGAACTTATTCCATATAGTCTTTATGAAATAGAACATTGAAATAGTTCTGATGAATAAGAGATCAGCGTCGTGGAATGGTTACTTGAAAAACTTTGAATTCTTTGTGGTTCGGTAACTAAGGTTATATAGTATATTAATATTATTACTAGTGTTATTATTTATTGAAAATTGTAAATTGTAATAAATGGTAATTGTTTTTCAGTTATTTTGGTTACTTTTTTGGCCCATTCAGTATTTGTAGTATAGGGAATGTTAGTTTCGGTCTTATGGCAGCTACGCCTTATTTTATAAGTTATTGAACAATTGAAAAAAGTCTCGAAATGTAATTAAATATCAGTCCACTTATTTGGCTATTATTACTACATATTTCTTCTATTTTTATGAGTTTTTAATATAGAAGTGTAAACAGCATTGTGGAATTGCCGTAGGCATGTTTAGCTTGCATTTGGTACTACTAAAGTGCACAGGTTCAACTCTTCATTACCTTAACAGCTATAAAGTAAAAAAATAAAAATAAAAATCGATTATAGAAATTATATTACTTCCGTTTGCAGCTTACACGCTGACATGTTAGGGCGATGATTTTATATTATCAGTATAGTTAATTCGGACATTTGCCATCATTTGTATATGTAAGAACTAATACACAACGTATAGATTATTATGATCAACTCTCTTTATCAAGTTAAATAAACCTAGAACACGAAGAATATGATAAGGACTAATATAGCGTAGTTTCCTGGGATTATGTTTTAAACTAAAACTAGTAATCTAAGAAAGACACTCACCTAACACCAAACCTGAGCAGTCAAAACTATACAAACATGATCAGAAAAAACCACAAATTAACAGAACTGTATGGTAGCACTAGAAATGTCAAGCACCTAGTTGAACCAAGGTCAACTAACGAAAAGGGTTGAATGCTAATTGGTAGGTATCTAACAGTTTTATTGAGGTGAAACCTTTGGTTTCTTCTCAGAAGTTTATAACTTGACCTTGTAGTTACACCTTGTGGTGAATTATCTCAAAACAGATCAGTCTTAAAGTAGAGCTAATTTTAAGAAATCAGGTCTTTTCTTATATATTTCCATAATTGATTTTTTAGTTTTCTACAATTAACTCTTTAACTGGGGTTTTGAAGATATGGTGACCAGTACATTTTGTTTGGTTCCTTAAGGAAAAAAAGTGAAAGATTCATTGAGATTTGGTTAAAATATGTGTAGATAATAAATTTGATTATAATCGATCCACTTGTTTGGACTGTAGACCACTCCATAGACGACACGCAAAACATTCCAAAATTCATTTGGGGAACAAAATCGCTTGGAGAAACAGATATTTTTGTGAAAAACTTGAAATTGATTTATTAATTATTGTGTAACTTTACGTAGAAACTGTATATCAAAACAGCAGAGGTTGGAGTCATAATAAATATCTTATTCTCATTCATTTTTAAACAACTTGTTACCACTTCCAAGCTCAAAATATCCCATCACTTCAGCAGTGAAATTCATAATTTTCAGCTTTTGTTCTTAGAATAATAAATTTGTTTTTAAATGGTAAATACAAACATACAAGGGAACTAAAAGTTACACAGACAATTAACAGCACAAATAATACATATGAAACATCAAGAATAGGATAACTTAAAATTAAAGGTCTGCATAAATGCCGGCTGAACAATAAATCATTACTTTGTATAGGAAACAATCTATACTGGTAAGTGGGATGTCTAGAAATGACTAGAGGAATCACTGACCACAATATGCAAGCAATGAATTTGTTAAATGGAATAGTAGGAAAAGCACAAAAATATTTTCATAAGTAAATTATAAAAACACTCATAATGAAATTAGCATAAATACTATGACTAAAAATATAATATGTAAATACAAAATTGTTAATCTTACTGTTATTATTATGGTAGCATTATTAAAATTTTTATTTTAATCTTTATTTTTATTAAGTCCATAGCAAATAATTTATTGTTTTGTTTGTATAGTTATATATTTGCGTCTACTATAAAATATAATTATCGAATGTTTTTTGTTATGTATTTGAACAATTTTTATCCGTGCTTCTTAATTTAAATATGATGAATGATTTGTAGTTGATCTTTTATAAATCTAGAAATTTGACATCTTTTGTACGTTTAGTTTATTATTTGTCTTCTAATTTACACATCATGATAAATAAAATTGTATTTTGCAATGTAATTTTGCCTCTTTGGATTACTTATGTATGAATAAATTATTACCTTCTGGATTTCTGTTTTTTTTTTTAAATTTCCATATCACTTGACTCATTTCAGTGGTTCACAGTATCTTTAGAAGTATATTGTTAATTAATAAACCATGAGATCTATTAAAGAAAGTATCTCACTTGAATTTTTCCATGGAAACAAATGTAGTGTGACGGGGAATTTTCGTTAGGGAGGTGGAAAGTACCTTCATTGCATGTGAAATTTTTCTTACAGAGTTTGTTAGTTGATGGTAGCTTGTAGTAAGGAATTGTACTAGACTGAGGTTTTATTTTGTACAAAAGGACAGAAAGATTTTCTTAGTAGCATTATATATGTGTTGACGACGATAGGACACGTTGTTGATTGCTTTTTTTAAAATCAGCTGACATTTTATAGATAACTTGACAAAATCATCCTAATTTACAATATACTTAGACCAAATTGTTTTGTATATCATTGCATAAACACCCAAGCCAGCATTGAGCAATGCCTTTGAAAGCAATATGAATCACTACTTTGTTTATAAAGCAGCATGTATTATTAATCGAAATGTTTTTAGCTGATATTTCTGATTCTATTCACATTAAACACCAGTCGGCCAACTTCATCAACATGTTGGTCCTGGACATAAGTCCCAGCATAAATGACTAAACAAATTTATAAATGCATTGAAATTCAGATCACCTAATAACTACTTTTCTTCTTAAGCTGCCAAATTAGATCATTTCAAAAACAAGGTAGTTTCACCCAGATGTTTCTTTCCATGTCTTAGGATCTCCAAAACTAGATATAGTGGTAATTCCAATTCATGCTTAAATATAAACTTTAAATGTATAGAAGCTGGTTTGTAGGTCCACGTATATATTATTTTTGTGAGCCAACTTTTTTGTTAGACAATTATACAAATGTTGTCAAATCTTGCTTAACAATTTTTCTACCAGAATCATTGAATCCAAACTAGTCAACTTTATTCGTCCCTATTAAGTAGTCAAAATTTGTAAAAAATAAAATAAAATTTACAATGAATTTTTTGTTAAATTAAATGCTTTGTTGTCATTTTATTAAGTTTGATTGATTTAAGTTGTAGCTCAAAAATTATTTTTTAATACCGTACGACAAAAATTTTAAATTTGTTTCTGTATTGTCAGGTTTGAATGAAAATCATAATTTGTTTATTTTTAAGAATTAAATTTTAGCATTGGTTTTTTTTTGGGGGTACTTAACCCTCCCAAAGTTATCAAAATAAAATTAAAAAAGTGAAAAACATTTATCTATAGCCCAATTTAAAATATGTTATTAGTAATTAAATTACTTGTCCATCAATCGTCATATTTTAAAATTATGTAGTGTACTATTCTATCTGGACATGTCACTTTTATGTTACAGTTGTTTGCCTATTTTTCAGCCATCATCAGAAAAATTGGACGTAGAGATTTAAAAACACTTGCAGCTGGTTTTAAATCGTACAGTGTTAAATTAGTAGTTTTTAGACAAATGAAATTCTGTTATATATATATATATATATATATATATATATATATATATATATATATATATATATATATATATATATATATATATGCACTAATTTATATTATCACATACCAATTAAAGTCAGTAAATAAGATGGGGAAATTCCCCTCCCTAAATAAAAAAATATAAATAACAGTTTCAAGATTTAAGACAATATATTGTTAGTAAATTTAAATCTACTCCTGTGTGATTACCCTCTATTAATATCTTACAAATTAGATTTGTTAATGATAACAGCAATAGAACTTTTTAAATCCTAAATATTTTACAAACTCAAAGCTATCATAATTGATAAAATAATATTTAGATATCTCCTTGGCGGCTCAATTATATTGACTATCGACGTGCCAATCCCGAGGTACACATCTGGGTCTACACATTTCTTCGTGTAGTCTTGGGTTAGATCCCTCTTTTTCATCTTTCCTATCAGGTTTCTCAAGACCAATACTTGTTTCCTTCCAACACTAATGCTATTAGAAGGTCTTTATTTTAAGCCCTTTTCTTCTTTTTTTTAGGTTGATGACTTTTAAACAACAAAAAATACTTTTTTCAGATGTTGCATTTACATTACTGTTTTAAAAAAAACTTTATAGATACTAATATTTAAAAAAAAAAATAGTAAAATATTCATTTCAGATGTTTCAAAGACCACACCCATAAACAAAATCAGAGGATGACTGGACATGTGGAAGTATCACATCTAATGGTTCTCATTTGAATTTATTTTCATATTGTTTTCACTAAGCTTTTTTCCTTGAGTGGGCTACTTATCCACAGCAAAGAAAATTTTTTGAATTTTTGCTTTTAAAACATAAAAAAAGTGAAACATTTTGCAATGTTTATGAGGGTATTTTTTAAAAATCTAATTTTATCCCTAAAAACCTTGAAAATGATTGTTAAAACTCACTATTTCTTTCAATAACTATACAACACTGAACAAAAACATTATTTCAGTAATTCTTGAATTGCATCCCTCTGTTGTTAATTTAATGTCAGATATTTGTTCTTTTACATACATTTTTAGGTTATAAATAAAATCACTCAGTAATTTTCAACATTTCTTTGTATTTTCTTCAACTTGGATTGGAACACAATAAAGTTTGTCTAAGATATTTGTTTGGTTAAAGGAAGTCGGTTTTGTTTTACAACCTAAATCGTTCATTGTCTAGATAAACATTTAAATATTATAAAAAAACAGTTAACACCACTCAAGTTCAAAATGAGGCACAGAATAGTTGTTATCTCGTGTCATAACATTTCTTATTTATAAAGATTACACAATTATATTTATTGTGCCAAGACAAATTAATTTTAAGAAGAGTTCAAGCAACACTGCATTACGATACACGTTATTTACACTTTTAAATAGTATACAATATTATTATTCCTAAAACGTTTTTGTTTAAAAACTTTAATTATACATAAAACTTAACTGTGCAATATTAAATTCAAAGCATATAAATTATTTATTTTAAAAAATTTCCACAAGCAGACGTGATTCATAGCACCATTAAATTAAACTTTTAGAACACAGCCGGTATAAATCAATCTTTGAAGCATTCATAAAAATTTTGTGCAAAAATTCAAAATACATAATTTAAATTAGCAAACATTTTAGTGAGCAGATCAAGATTTTCTACAATATAAATGTTACGTTATAAGTGTATGTTACAATATCTATTTAACACTTCATTTATAAAATAAATTTACATGTGTTGGCCTTTTTTGAAGATGTTTTTATTTTTGTATATAAATAAAATGATCTGACATTTGATCCATACTACTGGGCTTTTACGGGGTGGTGAAATGGGTTAAAATAAAATAAAAAACGTCCTGTAATCATATGTCCAGCCAAAAACGTTTCTCTTACAAGCTATTCGTCATTTTGTTGTTTTTACTAAATAATTTATATCTCTAAAACAGCTTAACCGATTGAAAAATAATTAACTACTTCTGTTTCAAAATGGTGGTCATTTAAATTTTTTTTTAAATTAAAATAACTTTAAATAGACACCAATTTGAAAAGCATTACTGGAACAAGTTGATTATTTTTCAAACTAGGTCTTTCTATTGATGCCTATCGTAAACAATTTCAACTCAATCGGTTAAGCAGGACATAAAGTATTTAGTGAAAAATTAAAATGGCGGATAGCTGGTAAAAAAAGTGTTTCTGAACATATGTTCATAGGAACTTTTTCTTACTTAATTATCTCAGCGCATGAGAGAAACATCCTGTATAGGGGTTATAGAATTTTTTTCTGTCAAAATTTGAAATTTAAGAAAAACATTTCAATAGGCCTAACCTACTTTACTTCTCCATTTCAATTTCAGTACTTCATTATTTTCTTCAAATCTACTATGATTTTAAGAAATATACAGAATTCAGTAAGTCGGGTGCCAAACTTTGGGAATGATTCGGGACTTCAAAATAAAGAAAATTGTTAATATAACGTTAAAAAAATGCTTAGTTAGTAGTTAACAAAATAACTCCAAAATGGATTGAGATATGAATACAAATTGTTTCAGGTTATTTTATACTAGTACTAATATTTTTAGTATAAGTTACTACAAAAGCTTGCAGATTTCACAAAGCGGCATTAATTAAAAATGTTTGATGAATATTGAAAACAATTAATTTTACCAAATATTTATCTTTTTTGAAAGATAGTTAAGATATTTAAAAAAAGGGAGACAAAGAAATTCTTGGAATTTACCAGAACACAAGACCTTTCTTTAAATCTAGTACTCAGCAGTCGACTTAATTGTTAAAAGTTGGTTATTGAGTACCAAATTCCTATGAAAAACTCTTGTTTGTGCTAAGAAATTACCAGCTATTTTACAAACATTCTAAACAAAATTTGTATACCGTTCAGTTCTAGTAGGCCTTTTATAGCTCTATGTGAAAGAAAGACAGAAGGGAAACAGCATTTTTGAGAAGATGTTCAAGGAACTTTTCTTTATATTTCGATGCCCAGATCACTTTCTAAAATTTAGCACCTTTATTATTGCATACTCTGTATATTAAAATATTATTTTGATTAGATTTTAATGTAGTTGTAGGACTATTTAGATTATTTGACTTGTTCATATTTCAAAACAAAAACAAAGTGTAAGTTATTGAATGAATTTGGCAACAACCAAAATTAGTTTCTAATAATTCAATAGGAGTAATGTAAAAGGCAATTCAAAAACTGTTGCAATGCCATTCAAATATATATTGATAAATGCGAAAGCATTCCAAAACATTATACTAATTTTGTTTAATAGGTACATTAAAGATTGCCAACTAGGCCTACCTCACAAAAACACTATATTTTAGGAGACGTTACTCCACATCTTAAAATGATCGCCTGTTTCGAGATTGGACCAAAATGTATCAAATTTTTGTTTATGACACAAACCACATTAAAAAGAAAATTAATTTAAGTTGTAAAATATGAATTGTGGTCATAATTCATTTTAGTATTTTTAAATTTATTTTTGTTTCTTTTTCGTCATTAATCAAAAAAACGGAACATTTTCAGACATGGAACATTATTTCAAAAACTATCTTCTCATCCTTAAAATATTAAAAACTAAATATCTCTCTTAAACATATCATATCACTTTCTTTTTACTTAGGCCTTTTTATTTATAAGGTAAACATTTTCGAAAATAATAATTTTTATAGAATTAAAAAATTGAAGAGGAGACATTATTATTCAAAACTACTACCAACTCTTATCTATCTGCTCACTAGCCTAACAATATATTGAAGTTTAAAACGAATAAATAGTGAGTATTTAAATGTAAATGCTCTAAGTTATTGAAAGACTTTGTAAATACACTCACATCAACTCATTTCTGTACCAACCCAACAATATTTCACAATGCAATCATAAAAACTAGGTAGTAAACAAAGTGTATAGTATATGTGGGTGTAATGTAACTTGTAAATAAGTATTTGGTATTGAAATATTTCTGCAGGTAAAGCTTTTCATGGCAGGTTTGGACATTTTTTTGAGTATCTTTAACTGAAATAAATTTAAAGCTCTGTAATTAGCTAACATCAGTTTTTGCTTTTAAAAGATGTTGTTTGAAAAAGTTTTGTCCTTGAAAGTAGATTTTTTTAAAAATTATTATTATTTTTTTAATTAGAAAAGTTGTATTTAGATTATCAGTACAATTTGATTAGCAAATTAAACTGTTTAAATGATAATTTATTAAAGGGTTTGAAATGGGTTAGCCCAAATACAAAATAAAAAATGTTTTATTCTAAATGAGATACTAAATTAGTTTTATCATGTGATTTAGTAAGGAACATCAGCATGATTTCTTCAAAATTATAGATTGACCTTGTATAAATGTATACTTTTTTTGGAACTCTATATGCATTAATAGCCTTCAAAATTAACTCGATCCAAGTCTTTTTTTAAATTTGTTGTTTAAAATTAAATAGCCTCTCCACTAGCTTTGATTTTGACAAAAATGTGTTTAATTGAGTTTTTAGTGACAACATTCAAGGTTAGTTTTGGTAATTACTTTCGAATCATAATTTTCATTTATTTTGTTTGAATTATTGAGGAATTTTATAAAAGATTAATTTACAAATTGGTATGCTTTGGAGAATTGGCGACCAATAAAATGTTTTTTTGTAAGTGAGAAAAATTTGAATAAAATCATTAATCCCTTTTTCAGAAAATTATATTTTGGTTTTTAGATTTTATGGCAGGTACCCTTAACAATTAAAATTTTGTTAATTCAGTCACAAAATGAAAGAAAACATAAATTTCTACAATACTTTGGTTAAAACAGAATACATTTCTATAATCTAGTCTTTTAAAATGTTGGCCTAGCATTTTAAACTTCAGAATAGAATGAAAAAGTAAAACATATTTTTATTAGTTTGTCAAGACACAGGAAAAAAAAGAAACAATTTTAAAAAGATCGAACATTGAATAACAATCTACTTTTTAGACAATACTCCTTTCAAAAATTTTAAACAGACTATTGAAACAAAACTTGCAGTCCTTTCATTTTGAAAATACACTTCCTTGTACATGCAACTTTCAACAAAACAGACAATTGAAAATTAGCTAAGTATGAAATAAGTTTATATTACGGTTACATTGTAAAGAACAATAAGAAAATAACAATGTATACAGAACAACGTAGGAATATAGCAACGGTGAAATCACAACAAATATTAAACTTTTTTTAAATGATCTCTATATACAGTAAACACATTCATATATTATAAACTAAGTGAACATTTATGAAATGACAATGGTTTATGGTCTTGTATATTGTTATGAAAATTATGGATAATAAATTAATAAACAAGAATTATTTGTAGAAATGACCAACAAATGTTAGAAACAGCAATCTTTGCGACAGAATACAAGAAGTTGGGTAATTGCTTGGCTTGCAACCTTCCATGACATTACAAACAACATGGAGTATATAAACACTTAGTGGAGAGGTCGGTTGATTAAGAAAGAAACTCAGCCGGGCGGGTCAATGTGATCAGGGTGCTGTCACAGGAGTAGATTGTTTGCTGAAGAGAATTCCCTACAAGGCATCACAGTACAGAATCACCGGAGTTCGGCACTGGGAGGGAATTTAGTAAATCTTTGTAATTCATGTCAAAATTTCCATTCTGTCATAATCATTGGGATAGCTCTGGATTGAAAGCTTAGAATATTTAAGTAATAAATGAGTTTGGTCAATATATATATATTAGAGACTATAATTAACTAGAGTGAAACCCAGATTGTCAATAAAATCATTTTTTTAGAACGGAATCATTGTTTGCCTAAATAATTTCATTAGAGCCCAACTCCAGGAACCCCTTGGATTACAAAACTACACTTATTTATCGTCTTATTTCTAATAACAGGTATTGGGATAAAAATCTTTTTATGTATAACAAGTGTATGTTATTAATGTTATATTTACTGAAAACAAAAGTGATATTAACTTAAAAATTAATTCCATGCGTTTCAAAATATACATTCAGTTTTTCTTCCTGTACAATCCAAATAAAAGGACAACCAAAACCATTGTCAATACCAAATAACAAGAAACATGAAAACATGACATAATTCACAACCTCTTTATACTGAACCTTTGAGCCTTACACTAAATTACAATTATTTAAAGCCAATGTGTACATTAAACAAAATATATATATCTATATACTAAGCAAAAACACTACATGTGACATAATACTGTATTTTGGGACAAATTTGTTTATCCACAACTAATACTGCCTTTTAAGGGTAGTTTGTCTACAATAACATTTTGAATGCATTGTTTGATAAAATAACTAGTTTAAACATTTTATCTTAGTCTTGTAAACAATTTGTATTTGAGAAGTAAACACAAATTATTTGTTTGTGTCTAATCATATTTCATTATCAAAATAAAACTATTGTATTCAAATTAATGATTGTTTTCATCTTTTAAAATAGCTTGTCACATTTTCGTATCAACTCATTAATTAATTTAGCACTATACTTTGCAATTAAAAAAGAAGAAGAAAAAGAAAGAAAAATGCACTAAACACTGATAGTAATTGCAAATTTTTTTTGTAAATGATATTGCATTAATAAATCCGGAATTTGTTTACTATTTTTCAGTATTATACTGACTACCATAGATTTTCGTTTGCTTTTCCACAACTTTTAATAATTAAATAATATTTAGTAGTCAAGTCAAATAACACACACAAAACACGTTTGAGAGTACAATTTTATGGGTTAAACCAGGTTTTTAGGACATTTTATACCGAAATTAGTCTGTAAAATATATATATTTGATACGTGTTGAACACATCAAGTGTTGATATTAGGGTATATTTATTATTATCAAAATGAATAATAAGTTATTAATTCTATCTGATAGTTATGGAAGAAAACTTAGATGGAAACTAGTTGAATATCTTCCTTTTTTCAAAATTGTAGTGTGGTTCTATCCAAGTGGAAAAATTGCAGATATTGTGATATAAAAAAAATTTTATCATGGACACAAAATTTTAGTGACAGAGATTTTGTCGTTATAATTGGTGGAGCAAATGACATTTGTTCAAGTGAAAATTATCAAAATAATATACTAAATCAATTTAAATCTATTTTGGCTCTAAACAGTGACTTGTTTCATAACCTTACATAACTTGTCAGCTATGTGTATTGATATTATTAATTGAGTTTAATAAAACCGTAGGAAAAGATGCTTTTTGGAATCGTCAACTAGGTATCTCAAATTTTGTACCAGAATATTTGAAATATAACCTAAAAAATTGTGATGTCTTTTAGAAATAAGCCTAAAGGTTGTACGAAGATGAATTTTATATTACATTGCAGTTTTAAACAAGTACTTTGACATGCAAAAGAGAAAAAAAAAACCATTGGGGTCTGACAGTTAAAGGGTTGGGATAATCAAGTCACGCGATCTTGAAGAAAGAAATCTCGATTATTTTGATTTTATTTAAGAACAAAATTAGATTTTTTTGTTCATATTTTTTTTAATATGCACAGGGGTAGGCAGAATAAATTTGAGCCCAATCTATCAAATTGTTTATGAATAAAATATTAGGTATGCAGCCTCTAAATAAAATAATCAAACATAAGTAGTTTTAATGTTAATGAAAAATTGTAATGAAATAATGTATTTTACTAAAGTACAAATTTAAAAGAGAATTCAAATATGTTTGACCTTTTGATTTATTTTAGCAAAACATCAATTTTTTTTAGTTTATAGGAACAAATTTTGGTGTAATTTTAAAATGTCTCTGAGAACCGATTTAAGTATTAAAATTGGACCCCTTGACAAAAAAAGTTCATGTTCAGCAATTTTCATCATACTGACAATATCTGTAACTAGGTTTGTTATTATTAATTGTAACTATAAAATATAATCATATTACACAAAATTTAGTTTAACTTGACTAAGTCAAATGTTTAAACACAGATTTACTTGTTTTAACTTTAAGTTTATCGTAATTTATAACCTAAAATTTACAGTAGAAAATATAGCAAACCTACGACATTTGAAATTAAATTTCAAATCGTAACTTAAATAAGTGATATACTTAACATTATTTTGTGATATATTCTTTAAACTTAAAATTACCGTTAATTTAAAACAGTTCTATCACATAGCCATTTAAAAATATGATTTTCTTGTTTTATTTAGCAATATTTTAATTTAAAATATTATAGGAAAAACTGTGACACAAAAAAGTATCAACTTTGAATATGTACGATTTCAAAATGTAATAATTATTTTATATTCAAAACAAATTGTTTTATTTAGAATTGTGACTTCTCGTGGAATGTTTTTGGTCTAGACTACAAGGTCGAACAAATATCTAAACAAATTAATTACACGTATTTTAGTTTCTATTTTTAAATTTAAGTATGTATATATTTTTTACATTAGATCTTTGTACGAGACAATAAGTACTGGAGTCAATAAGATAAATTTAAATCTACTAAAAAAGTTGTGTCAAATTTTATTATAATAATGTGTTTAGAGATGGCTGATCTTTTTATTGTTAAGAAATAATCAGATGGTCCAAACTTGAACCTTTTCGGCTATCACACACCAGTTCGCATGATCGTAGTAAGACGATATGATGTGCAAATTTTCAACATAACGTTCAATAAGTTGGTCGAGCTCACCTTCTCGAAACACATGATAGTATCGGTGGAACGTAATCGCACCTCCTCCACTATCAGAGAGGAGAGATTCTTGCGAAGTTGATCCGCTCAACGAAGTTTCACAACTTTCTGTTTTGGTCAAAGTTTCCGGCGGTTCTTGAGTTGAAGCTCGTTGTCTAACTAATTTATTCATACACCCTCGATGTACTGGTGCAGTTTCTTCCGACGATGATCTTCCGTCACAACGTGCCAGTCTTCTATCAGCATATCTAGCGTCTTTACTGCAGTCACTACCTGCTTTATCTGAAGCTAAAGATGCTGTGCTTGCAGTTTTCCCTGCAGAACTTGTATCTCTTCTAGAATCTGCTCTACTACAATCACTGCTTCCTGTTCTTTCAGAAACATCACCACAGTCACTTGATTCTAATGATATCCCAGGTCTTAACAATGAAGCTTGACTTCCACTAGTATGATCTCCACCTATTGATATAGTATTCCTTCTTGAATCACCTGCTCTGCTTCCTTCACTTCCACTTCCCGTTCTTTCCGAGACATCTCCTGCATCACTAGATTCTAACGAAAGTCCAGGTCGTAGTGAGAGTATGCTACCTGAATCACAAATTTGAATTGTATCTCTCCGAGAACCGGATCTGCTTCCGTCACTACTACTCCCTGTTCTTTCGGAAATATCACCAGCATCACTTGATTCCAAAGATATTCCTGGTCGTAAAGGCCCACCTTCAAAATTATCACTCCTAATTTTTTCCATCGGATCCGACGTCTCAATTGATATACTTGGTCGTCTTGGCATCTCACTTCCTGGTAATATCTCTATCCTTGAAGTAAAATCTTCACTACAGGTATATTCATCAGTTCTTAACAAATCACTAGTTTTTGTTAATTCAGCTTTATCTACAGGTAGAATCGTGTTCCGTCTAGAATCTACCCAACTACTATCACTTCCGACTGGACTTTCTACATCGCTTAATTCTATCCTGACATCAGATTTAAGATCTACAATTTGTACACTATCGTTATTTATTGTCACCGATGACTCTTCGTTTTCTACAGTTCTAACTAGAGCTTCATTCTCTTTTGGCAAGTTTTCCCTAACACTACATGCACTAATCTCTTTAGTCACACAATTCACAGCCTCACTAGAAATGTCTTCTATTTTATCAACATCTGTACAGGTTAATATAACCGTTGATGGGCCACTATCTAAAACTATACTAGGCTGAACTTGAATTTTAATATTCAAATTTGAAATATCATCTTCTTCTACATTACATTTTACAAAATCTTTTTCTGAGCTAGAAGGGGTTAAAAAGCTACAATTATCACTTTTCATCATTTCGTGTATAACATTTTCAGATAAATTTATTGTTTGTTGTTCTGTGGTAAAAGTGTCACTAAACGAACTTTCTGGTGATTTAAGTACATTCGAATCATCACTAGGAGCACTAGTTTCTCTTAATCTGCTCACGAAACTATTGTGACGTTCGTGTAGTTCGAGACTTAATTTAGTCAAATCTTGTAGTTCTTCACTTAAACGATTGAGGTAGGGATCATTAATATCTTGGAAATCTTGAGGTAAATTTGCGACTATTAATGAGTGTGGGAAAGAAGTTTTTTCCCTGTATCTATCAATTTCAGCTAATAATTTTTCACTTAATTTTTCGGCAAAGTCAGCCAAGTGTTGTCTACATTCTTCATCCCATGATTCTTCTTTTGTCTGTGGTTTTTCATCACACACTGTATTACTGTGAGATTTATGCATTTTTACATTTTCTAAATGAGCGAGATGTCGATAATTTCTATTGATTTTCTTAGGTATTGCACCAAGACTACTTGATTTATTTACATCTAAAGCTGGAAAACTAACAGAGTTATTCACTTGTAGACTCCATCGGTCTTGAAGTTTTGCATCACTTTCATCCGGGCATGATGGTCCTGCACTATGCCTAAAGTCTTCTGTCCGATGTGGGCTTCTTCGTGTCACAAGATCATCTTGAAGTACTGCAAGAGGATCAGTTCCTTCGAAGAGCTTAAGCTGTTTTCTTTTGGCACGTGGACTGGATTGAATTACTGCATCCACAGTTTCTTCTAACGTACTTGCAACATCTGCTGCAGCTTCTAATAAACTATGAGAAGGCGAAACCCTTGGTGATTTTGTTATCCTTACAGGTTCACTCTGAACTTCTTCAACTTCCACTCGAATCTTCTCCTGACTTGAAGCTGCTGGAAGACTTTGAATTTTCAGTTCAACTTCACAATTTTCTTTTTGCTCCTTTTGTTCGTTTGTGTTTTCTGTTGAACAAACAAAATATTCAATTAATAACTGGACATTTTTAACTTAATAATTATTATCATGATTGATAACTTATCTTCTAAATGTACAAACATTCAATGTTACCTTACACTATTATGAATTATTTGAGAGAAAAAAAAATCAATTTTTCTTTAATATATGGTAATATTCAATATAAATTAAACGAATGATGTCAGAAAGTGTAGTTTAAATGAAAAGACAATTTATTTTAAAAAATATTAATTTGAACAAAGGCTGTATCTCAAACTATTTTCCACATTTTTTTCTTAAAGATTTAGGCATTTCACATTATGGGAAAGGAATTCCAGTATGTCCTACCATAGAACAGAGCTACCTATGAAGATGGCTAACTTTTCACTTCTTTCTTGAAGTCATCATGTTGATGAATTGATATTGGTTTTGTATTTCTCCATATGTACATAGTATAGGGTAAGTTATGTAATTGGTTGAAACATCGATGTAGAGAGTTTTGTGTGAATATTATCACTTTTGATGCACCCTTAGTCCAATGATGCTTGTTTGTCTCTTGTCTGTGGTATGTGCAATACACTACAATCCCAATGTGTGGATAGATTTTATCAAATTTTGTATGTGGGCATGACTTACTTGCGTCCAGAAGAGCTCTCCATCTGTCCCTGTCTCCGGCAAGTGCCTTCACTTCTCTCCAAGTCTTATTAACCTCTTTTCCTTCTTTAATAACGGTCCTCTTCCAGGTTTCTCGGGGTCGACCTCTTCTTCTGACACCTTGCAGGTTCCAATCTAGGGCCTCTTTCTCAATAGTTCCGTCTGGCTTCCTCAGTGTATGTCCTAACCACCTCCACTTCCTCCCTCGAATCTGCAGTTTGACCCAATTTTGACCTGTTTCTCTCCATAAATCCTCGTTTGTAATGATCTCAGGCCAATGAATGTTCATGATACAGCGAAGACACCTATTGAAGAAAACTTGCAGCCGAGACGTAATTAAACTTGTAACTTTCCACGTCTCACTTGCATACAGCAAAACAGACTTAACATTTGTGTTGAAGATGCGAAGCTTCGTTTTCTTTGAGATGTTTCGATTTTGCCAAATCGGGTACAGTTGTACAAAGGCGGCGTTTGCTTTTTTAATGTGAGTCTTGACATCATCATCAGCACCTCCACTTGTTGAAACAACACTTCCCAAGTAAGAAAAAGTGTTGACCTCCTCTATTTCTTCTCCATCGCAGTTTAGAGCTTGTCTGTTTTCTGCATTCATCTTCATAACTTTAGTTTTCCGATGATTTATATTGAGTCCTGCCGCTTCAGATACTTCTTTCAGCGCATTCAACTTAAACTGCATATCCGTGTATCTCTGCGAAAGCAGGCATATATCATCTGTGTAATCCAGATCTTCAAGACGTCTGTGTAATCCCCATTGAATTCCTCGTCTTCTATCACCAGTTGTCCTCCTCATAACTGCATCCAACACCAAAAGTGTATGTGGGCATATTTTAGTCATATTCAAGAGTTTTCTTCAATTTTTTTAACTTAAAATTTACGTGTAGCTATCATTCTACGGGGAAAAAAATTTATTTAACCAATATTTTTAACTCTATTTAAATATTTACGATCATTACAAAGAAAATATAGACACATTTGCGTGTTAGTGTGTTTTTCCATGCTTGTGTATGTGTGCACATAAGTCAATCACTTATGAGTGATAACGACAATGAAATTCAGTGTGATTCAGTGAGTAATTTTAAATCTCATAGAATCGTTACTATTATGAATTTGAAAAAATGCAAGGGAAAAAAAAAAAAGAATTTTATTAATTATTGAAAAACATTTGTTTCTATTTTATAAAAGTGATCAATTTTGGAAAATGATCCAGTTAAAAAATTAATTTTTCATAGGATGATGATTAGGCAAATACACAAACATATTAGGCTAATGAATTCTTAAGACATCTTAACATTACATCTTAAGTTCGACCTCTCTGCCCAGAAATCAAACCAAATGAATACCAGATAATCAATACCAACCTCTCTCTTATAACAAGCAAGACACAACCCTTGAAATTTCAAAACAGATAGCATTAGCCACTATAAACGAAAGATACTGATGATGAATAGATATGAATTTCTACAAACTGATCACTTACAAGACTAAATGATAAGGGTGGAATAGGAATTCACTTTAAGTTGTTCTCCCACTATATCTCAATGGGTGAAATAGGACAAGTTTCGAGAGATAAATTAAAGCAATGTCTGTGGTATTACAGCAACAAGTGTGTTCATACCACTGACCTTCAAAAAAAGCTTCTCTCCTCACACACTCTAAATCTATAATACAACACATCAAATAAAGATTCCACAAACTAAACACTAAAAGATGCAATACACCTTACCAGCAAACAAGAGAAAACAACTCTTCAGTGTGTTCCCGCACATGTGGGGACAAATGGGAACAAAGCACCCGTTTATCTGGCACAAAAAGGTACAATTCTGGAAGGGGGGGCATCATAAATTTTAGACAGTCAGAAAACCTATCACAAGTAGAACTTATGGGAGCTTCTCCAAGGAAGCCAACATATTGCCCTACAATAAATAGTGAAGGAAACTGGAAGCTCCTGGGATAAAAACAAAAACCTACTAAGAAACCAGACGGCAGCAAACTTTAGATTGATCACTAGACATGACTGCTTTACTACCCACCTTTATAGCATTAACATAAACTTAAGTGCACAGGACTGTACCCTGAAATAGAAGACACCAAGAAATGAAAAGCCTACCAAAACTATATTAAGAAACCAAAAGACAAATAAATGGAGTAATCTACAAATCTACCATTAGAAAAAAAACAATCTTTTGGTAGTTGGGGAAAAAAGATAGGATAGTTCCCCACATAGAGTTTGTAGCAATTGATTTTAGCTATTCGTGTCACTTTATTTGATTTATACAGTATAAAATGCATTCTTCTTTTAGGATTCATTCATTCTTTTAAGATGCATTTCTCTTTACCCCAGAAGACACACGTAAAAGGATTGGTGGGTAATGATGCAAGTGTAAGAAGCATCTTGGTCAGCCTGTGAGTATAGCACTTCCTAATGACAGCATGTAATGTAAATCAGACTATTGGCATTGGCTGGTACTAAAAGTAACAGTCCATTTGGTTAGATTTAATGTTACCTTGAGGCCCATGGTCATCTTCATTGAGCACAGAGATCACACTTCCCACCGAATCTGGAGAAGATACTCCTGAAGAATCACTATCCATGTCATCTGTCTCTGGATTAAACAATTCTAAAGACATGAGGCGTGGGAGGGTTCGTGACGTTGGCTGTTGACTTTGTGCTAATGTTGAAGAACGTCGAACTAATGGGAACTGAGATTTGGAACTACTACCTACAACATTA
Organism: Aphrophora alni; assembly: GCA_963513935.1. NCBI lineage: Eukaryota > Metazoa > Arthropoda > Insecta > Hemiptera > Aphrophoridae > Aphrophora > Aphrophora alni. The sequence goes on from OY740774.1 coordinate 75,735,469, forward strand.
AAATTTATATAATTACTAAATAATGTTTAACAAATACAATATTCAAGTATATATAATGTCTGGATATATATATATATATATATATATATATATATATAAAACAATACACTTATAACTGGATATTGATCGACAGTTATACCAGATTGTTAAAAAAAAATTATCCAGATGAATTTGTTTCTTTACGTATATGGCTGATTAATATAAACAAATTTATTTCAAACTAAGTATTTTTATATAAAAAATTAATTATCCAAACACACAAATATACCTGTATTCTAATTCCATTATTAGATTCTTGAAACAGGAGCAGATAATTTGTTATTAATAATTCCATAAAAATTTTTAACACCTTGACAAATATAATTATAAAATATAATTTTTCTATTTATAAGACTAAATTGTTAAAAATTAACCAAAATCTATATTTAATATGTTCTCCCTTTAGCTTCTCTTTCAGTATTATGCTGGTATAATCAAAACAGGATTACCAAGCTGTTTGAGAATAAATCGCATCATTGGAATTAAGCATTGTTCGAAAATGTCAATTTTTTCACACTGTTTTTACAACATTTCCAAATGTTTTTACACATTGTTCTGTTAATGACCTTGATAAGTCAATGTATCCAATTCTGGGATAAGAGCAACAAATACTATGTGAACCAAACTGAGATTTGTTACAAATTTATCCGATCTGAATTCATTCAGTGGAAACAAATGAAGTGCAGGAGGAAATCCAAAAGGAGGGTAAATAGTACCTTCAAGCCCATAAATGAATGAATGAATTATTTCTTGCAAGTAGAGTGTGACAATCCCTAGCGGTCAGTTTGTGGAGTGAGGGAGTGTGCCTAGTACCTAGCAGAATTTAATTATCCACAAAATATTGGCACAACTTGAGCATCAGTATTGCAGTTTGGCGATACTTAGTCTATAACTATTCCCAAGATTTGTCAGGATTTCAAACAACGATGTCATGGGCATCAAATAAATGAAAGAGAACTAGAACAGTTTTAAAGTCCACAAATTGGTAGAGAATTACTTATGTTCTGGTAGATTCTAAATAAGCCAAAATGAATAGGGTAAGCTCAATTACAAACTTTGGTTATACAAGACTGTTATATCACTGTCCAAGATCATGCTAATGAAAAGTAGGGTTATGCACTGGTTTGGTAAGAGTGAGTATTTGGTATTGCAAAGAGTGTCTGTAAAATTAGTTCCTAAGCTAATGACAGAGCAGAGGCAACTGTGTCTGGAAGTCTCACAGGACATCCTGAGTTTCAAAAATACCCATACCGACTTTCTGAACACTAAAATCGTTGATGTTTAGTCGTGATTTTATGGATTAGACCCATAAGGCAAAGCGCAGAAAATTTTAGACAAGGGGCCAGATGTTTTTATATTGATTTACTGATTATGCTTGTGGGATGGTGCGGTTCAAGGCATAATATTACCAAAAAGTACAACTTTAGGAGATTGTTTATCAACTTTGTGATGTCCAATTACTGTTTATAACTCTCTCAAATTCCAAAAATATAACAGCAATTTTTATTAGTATATTTTTATGATATAACATTTATGTATTTCTGAATTTATATATTTATGGGTTCGAATTATATTTCATTTGTTTAAAGTCAGATTCTAAAAATCATATTCTGTTCACGTCAAATATATTAATAAATAGTACTTGTTAAACAATGAACCATATAAAAATTATAACTTATATTTTAGAGTTATTTTACTTTAGGGGTGTACATTTTAAAGAAATGTCAAAAGAATATTTATTATTTAAAGATAAAAAGTTAAGTGACATCTGTATTCATACTTGGTCTTTGCCGAAGAAGTTCTTGTATTTGTTTGAGCCTTTCAGCATGTTTATCGGGTGAGGGCTTCTCTGGTTCTTCAACGGAAATAATTTTTTTTATTGGATCTTTACAAGGTGATGTAGGAGAAACACCTGGTGATAATTTTGGCCATAAATCTAAGAAATCTGAAGGTTTTGTGTCTTCTTTTGGAGATGTTAAACTTTGGGCACTGTCTCCTTTTGAATCTTTTGGTGAAGGTGTTCTTAAACTTGATTGTGCTTTTACTGGAGATAGTACTGGTGATACTTCAGTTACACAAACTTGGTCAGCTGTGGGAGATGTTGGTGTAATATGACCTATATTTGGGGATGTGTAGGAACTTATTAATGGTGTTGGTTTAGGAAAAGGAAACGCTTTAAACATCTGTGAGTCATTTGGAGAGATTTGAAGTTTGAAAGCAGTTTTTGTTGTTGGTGATGTTAAAAATGTTGTTTGAAAAGGTCTTGGTGATGTCGGCTGAGAAAAGTATTTAATTTTAGGAGAAGATGGAGTTGGCGATCCAAGAAGTTGTCCTGGATGTTTTAACTTAGGTGAGGAAGGATGTGATGATATACCGAAAGGTATTTGTGGCGCTTGTTTTAGTTTAGGTGATGTAGGAGGTGGAAGCTTAAATTTTGGTGAGGTAGGTTGCGGAGATGCAGGAGTTGATTGTAACGTTGGTGATGTGTTTGTTGATGTTTGTTCTGGTGGTGGTTCAGGTTTTGGTACAAAAATTACAGATGCAAAACTATCTTCAGAGTCGACACTAGTGTCACTCTGTAGGCTGCTGTCTTTTGATGAATCGGAACCATCTTCTCTTGAATGTCTTCTTTCTGTCTCTTTCTTTTCATCGACAGCAAGTTTTGTTGAATCTGATGGAGGTATTGGCGGAGGTGGAGGAGGGGGTGGTGGAGGAGCTGGTTGAGGTATAGGGGCTCCGACATCCGCTCCAGTCCATCCTTGAAGGATTCTAACAAATCCATTTTTAAATGATGCGCCGGCAACTTTTTCAATTCCAGTAGTTGAATTTTTTATTTTATTGGTAAAACCATTTTTGAGCAATTGAAATCGTTTTGCAGTGGAAGCTGAGAATAAAGTATCACGTAAGGAGTCTAAAGTTTTATTTCTGCGGAACATAAGGTCCTCATTCAACGATGCTTGTTTTTGTATATTTTGTCGAACTCTTTCCTTTTCTCTTAACCTTTCAGTAGACATTAGTTCCTCATTCATTGAACTTTGTTTAAATACATTTCCTCTTTTAACACCTCCATAACCTGATATCTTGAACTCTGGCAGTGCTTTGATTAAGTCCCTCATGTCTGTAGGTTCATCACCTTCTTCCCCTTCAAAATCTTCCTCGCAAACAGATTTTTTCTGTTTTACAAGTTTTGGTTTGCTTCCTGAGCAGGAAGAGACTGTGGTCGGTGTGTTTGATTCTTCAGGTGGTGCTATTTCTAAACTGGGAACACTTGATCTAGATCTTACTATCGCCTTTTGTTCTACTGCAATAATGTCACTAAGGCTCTTAGATTTATTGTGATTTAGAGGCACATCTGACAGCTGATGTGAACAAGCAAAGGTTTGTCTTCTCTGAGGTGCGTCTTGTTCTTCCTCTAAGCGACGAAGCTCTATTGGAAGATTATGGATGTCTTCACAACCCTCAGGGTCATAACGATGAGTTGATGGTTCTTTTGCACATGATGTCCATGATTCAAGAAACCATGGCCGATGGCGAGAGCCGCCACGCTTTCCACCAGCAAGTTTCTGAAAATTAAAAGAATAAATAAATCTTAAAATTTGTATAAAAGCAAGATTATCACCGATAGGCTATTATTACAACATTGAAATAAACGTTTAAACTTATTGTATTGTTACATTCATTTTACGTTTGTATTAACTAACAATGGTATAAAATTCCACAGTTGTAATTTTGTTTCCTTGAATTAATATGACACAACCAATATACGGTACCATTATAAAGATCTTGTTTCATCTAAATTTGTAGCTAGTAATATTTCACAAATTTATTTAAAATTAAATTAAATTTGAATTTCCTTGATGTTTCATCAATTAATTAACAACATTTATATTATATTTTTAAAAAATCATGAAAATTTAAATATATATATATTACAAGAATTTATATTAAACAACCGTGTTTTTTATTGGTAAAATCTAAATAAGCCAAAAAAGATTATTTATTATTTGAAGGTTTCTTTCCCATGCTAAGAATAATCTTGTAAACTTGATTTGAACTCATTGATTGAAATATACCCTAACCATAGTAAAAAGGGGGTGAAGTTACTGTAGTATTTTCTGAACTTCCCAGATTGAATGTTCCCTTGATAAAGAACCATTCAAGGAATTCCTGCTGCCAGGTCTGGAATTTACACATTGCAGAATATATTCAGAATAGTAGAGAGATTGACAAAACTACGAGGACAAATATCATAACCTTCTTTCGTTTACAACTAGAATTTATGTCAAATTAATTTTATAATTTGTCAATATTAATAATTTAAGTAGCCCTATGATTCCATTATAAGTTAAAATATTTGTAAATAAATTAGGCCATTAAAATTCTATCCAAGGACTACACTTGATGATTGTTAATTCATACTGACATACTGCTAAGTGTCCACCTCAACTCATTGATTAGATGCCCTTTGATATGTTTTATTATAAAACTATATATAGAGTTTTGTTAGTGTCATATTCCTTTATGAATATTTATAGAATGAAGTTTTGAAGTATATTTAGAATGGGAGTTACTGTGTTTCTCAACGGGTCTACAGATATAACTTAAATTAAAAATGATCTTCTGAATAATATGTAATACTGGAGTTAAGCTAAGATATTTTGTAATTTTGTTTATTTATAAATTAGTAAATTAAAACAGTTTTAATTATTTTCCAAACCTGAAGAGCCCTGCGAACAAAACTATAGCAGGTCTCATTTGGACTAGATAAACTAGAGCTACTCGGCGAACTTGTTAAAGGCTTTGATGGGTCAATGGAACGTCCTTTATGTCTGCTTCTACCTCTCTTCCTTTGACCACTTCCAGCAGCTCTGTAACAATGAAGAATTGTGATAATACACTACTTTATGATAACAAAGAAATGTTTATAATTAATGATTAGGGTTGATTACCACCAGATCAAATATAGCCTGTGCTGCAGAATTACAATATCATTGGACTTTTCAGAAGTTTTCAAAATCAAAATACAAGATAATAATAACAAATATTGTATCTACTTTTTTCATTGATTACTGAGTCTTAAAATTTATCAAGTGCCTGATGATATTTCATGTACTCACACTTTGTTATTCTGCACATAGAGTTGATGGTAAGTTGCTTCAATTAATGTTGTTACATCTATAATATTTTTCTAGATATATAATAAATAAGCACAATTGCATGTCTTTACAGCTTTTAATATCTTATTAAGTGATAACAAAACTTTATCTTTCAAATAAATGATGCAAAATGGTTTTATGTACTTTTGGTAAAGACTGTCTTAAGATGACAGAATATAAAATTATAAAATGATATGTTACTTGTATAACATTGGTTTATTAGACAGATTTTGATCAACTAACTAATTTAATTTTTTTTATTATGTATGTAGCCCAACTGGATTGTAAATAATTAATAACTATTAATTACCTTATTTAGAGGTGATGAGGTCGAACAATCCTTATGTAGATATGATTACTATATCTTCTTCATATGACGCGTTTCAACTATTATTCAGTCATTATCAAATAAATATACAAAAACAAACTCATAAACAACACAAAACACACGTTCAAGATTTTCACATTTAAAATCACTTTACACAATTTAAAAAACTTTATACATGTGCACACGGATGACGCGCGTTGCCGGTGACCGTTCTCGATAACGTTCGATCGTCAATTCAATTGACGATCGAACGTTATCGAGAACGGTCACCGGCAACGCGCGTCATCCGTGTGCACATGTATAAAGTTTTTTAAATTGTGTAAAGTGATTTTAAATGTGAAAATCTTGAACGTGTGTTTTGTGTTGTTTATGAGTTTGTTTTTGTATATTTATTTGATAATGACTGAATAATAGTTGAAACGCGTCATATGAAGAAGATATAGTAATCATATCTACATAAGGATTGTTCGACCTCATCACCTCTAAATAAGGTAATTAATAGTTATTAACTAATTTAAATTAGAAAAGTTTAATATCTATATACACAAATTAGAAACATATTAACATTTAGGGATACCTTGTAAAAATAAAAAAATAATTATCATGCTAAGAGAGTTTACAATTATCATAAGCTGGAAAAACAAACTTGATTAAAATTTATTAAATTAATTTATTGTTTATTTTGTTCTTTTCAAAAACTAAAAATGTTATATGTACCTCAAATGGGTCATTTTTATACATTTTCTTTTTCTTTCAAAAACAATTTGAATGATGTTACAAAAAATTGTACCTTTTTTAAATCTAACTCCATTCTGCTTCAAAGAATTCCTAGCTTGACACTATACACTTGTTGCAACATTTTATCCAATGCTTAAGATTGTTCTTGAACTCCTCAGTATTGATGTATTTTAAGGCCTCCAGCGTTTTCTGTTTCATTTTGTCAAAGTTAACAAAATGTTTCCTTTTCATATGAGGGAAGAGAAAAAGGTCAAAAATGAGGTTAGATGAATGCAGGACAATTTTGTTGTTGTTTTTATCCACAAACTGTTGGACGCTCAAGACTTGTGAGCTTTGTTGAAGTAAAATATTCATTCACTTATAAACAACATGCTTGGTTCTTTTTTATGCTACTCACATACAATCACCTAAATCTCTCAAATAAAATTGTTGATAAGCCAGCAAATAGAACTCAACACAATTTTCTACAGCACACTTTATTTGTTCAAGACGACAATGCATCATCCTTAGTTTGTAACGTGTACACAATGCTCTTGTTACTGAAATTCCTGTGTCTTGGTAAAGTACCAAGACGGTTTATGAAGAACTAAGGATGATGACTTAATCATTGAAACTTCGTTTTTAACAAAAAGTGTTTATTGTTTCCACAAGTGTTGCTCATATCAAGTAAATGTTTATTCGTTGTTTGTCATGATTAATGTTGTATATTACTTTAAGTAAATATCCTAATAGAAAATGTACTGATAAAATGGAGCATGCCCTCCATGATGAGTATCAGCATTAGGAGCAACAAGATGTTCATGACAATGTGTATAAATGAACTTACTTTTGTATAGAAAGGCCAAACAGACCACTTGGAAGGAGTACACTTCTAATAGAATAAGCATCCAGCAAAGAAGAAAAAATAGGCCAGAAATGTCTCAGAAACATAGAAAAAGGAACATCGATTCCCACCACAAAGACAACCTGGTGGGATAGATAATCTACTGAGAATGATAAGACCTGCATATTCTACCAAGAAGGGATAGAGATGCCACACCAATTATTAGTTGAATGCGATGCAGTAATGCATGAAAAGGCTAGAAGTCTTGGAGTTACCCACTCTTGACCTTTCATGTGCTGTATTTCCTAAAGGAGTTCCCAGTCTTAGAGGAAGTAGGGGGCATATAGATATTTAGATGTCACAATACATTTCACGCCCATATGTCTACTCGTACTATTAGCTCAATTATTCTAGCGTTGTCTTAAATTCTCCTATTGTATTTCAGATAATCTCCATTTTAAAAAGCCATTTACTTACTGCTTCTTCCCACAAAGAAGTCGTCATATATAACCCTAGTAACTTCCCTAGAAAAGAATATATTTAAATCAATTATGTCATGTAAAAATAAAGATTATAATAATAACTTTGTTTTCTTTTAGGAAGTCCACTAATACTATATACCATTAACAAAACACAATGTTAACAATAACGTGACTGCACTTACCTAACTGATCTACAAGAATCACTGTCAGAGGTTTGTGTGTAGGCATGGTAAGGCGGTGGACAATCCTCTTCTGATGTGTTGGTTGTAGTTGAAGTGAGCTCTAGAGAGGGTGTACTGAGATGTTGTGGTCTATGCCATGGTACCAGCACATCCTGAGATTCAAACTAGGGAATGTTCATAGATAAGTATCACAATCATTATGTATGTTTGAATCATTTACAATAGTGTTATTTTAATTAGGATACACAGATATCTTGAACAAGAACAATTTATGTCCCAATATAACATTCGTCAGTGAAGTATTAAATACAAATCACTTCAGTGCCATAAAAAGCTGAAATGTGGTACAGTATTTTAAGACGAGTGCAATATAAAACTGGTAGAGACTGAATGAGAAATGGTGCAAGCATTAAAAAGTAAAATTGGTATCAGAGGTGATTAAGAAACCCTGAATGAGATGATTTGTGTTAAGAATTGATGATAAAAGATTTTCAAGAAGTATGTGTTGGGGATCAAGAGAAAGGTCTAAAATGACTAGAAAAGACAATTTTCCCTGGGGAACAAAAGCATTGCTTGGAATCACACAAGAGTACTTTTTCTCCAGAAGCAACGGTGGCTATCTCTTTGCACATCTTCACACCCCAGGGTATGAAGAATTTTTCTTCTTCATATTTTTATAAGTCATAGAATTAGGCTGATATACGAGGGTTCAATTTATTTGTCTCTATTGTCTGCTTTTTCTAATAATAATACAAGAATTTTGGAAACTCTTTGTTCTGGATCCAATCAGATTAGTTTATACATCACAAGAGGATATATAGATATACATATTTTTTCTTTATAATACAAGACATATGTGTTAAAGAGCAGACAAGGTAATTTCTTTTGTTCGTGTTATCAATATACATGTCCAAAATACTGTAACCAAATATTATACGGTATTAAAAAATGATAACGGTGTTGATTCTTTCATTAGAAAAATAACTAATTACTGTTAAGACGAAAATAGTACAACATTCTGTAAACATTAAATTGAGAAACAGTATTACCATTATCAAATATATTATAAGTATGAGTGCCTCGTCTTGGACATGGAAAGGTATCCGCATATACCTAGTTGTGAATAATAAAAATAAAAGTGTGATAATATACATGGATGTAGTTTTTATACTACTGAAGATGTATGTTTCTGATGTCGTCTCGACTTTTGGTACAGTGCAGAGTGGCGGTGATAATTTATATTAGTTCATTATTTTGATAACCCAGCCATATATATTTTTGCTTCACTTTACATAAGAGTGCTTGTTTATAAATACAGTATTGGAATCTACTAACAGAGAATAATATGATTTACTAAAATACAGGTAATGGAAAGTTAATTGTAAATATTATTGCTAATTATTATTACTATACGAGCAGTAAGTAATCACAAATATTTAGATGTATTATTAAGTACTGAAGTATTTTAGACTCGTCTATAATTTCTTATATATCATCCTATAATATACCGGTTTTAAAATTGGTTGCCAATAGTAATAGTCAACTAATGTACACAAACAAAGCGGAGGTACTTTTAGTGTTTACCCATTTTAGTTTATAGAGAATTTTGTTGAGAAGCTCACTTTACTAGTAGCTGCATAATTTATTTGTTTTTAGTTGATAATGTATTATTATTATTTTTTGTTTAAACTGACCATGTTACTAATAAATGTTACTAACAAATTTCTAAATAATATTTGTAAGATTTATATTTATCATGGAGGAAATTTTTTATTTTTTTTTATTTATTTTTTTTATCAACAAATTTTTATGACCTAATAAATCTACGCCAAATTTGATAGAAACCGGAAAACATGTGACCATTATCAAACTATAAAAAATACATAAATTTGAAACATGTGTGATCGCTGTTTTATTCGATAAATACAAGTTTAAAAAAAAAATATAATAAAAATAAAATCTTTAAAAGGTAAGCCCCTCGAGTTAAAACAGAGGTATTAGCAAATTTTTCATCTGTCAATTCAAAAAAGGCGGTCAGCACTAAATTATCTTATAGAAACTCCTATTTTTATAACAATTTTGAATAAAACAAAAAATATTAAGACTTTTTTTATTTAGTGTATTTTTTGATATCTTTAACCGTTTAGGAGCTACAGGAACTTAAATGTTTAAAAAATTCGGGAATTCAAGCTGTTTAAGAAAATGATTTTTCTTTTTTTTTGGAAGTCAAATATAGATGAAATTTAAGATAGAACTAGGGTAGAAAGTGTAATAACAATAATGTTTTTATTTGTTACGTGGTCTGAGAAATAACTGAGTTAGGGATAGAAAACAAAAATCATAATTTTGTGTTAATTGTCTAAAACATCTTGTGAATTAAGATTGTATTATTAAACATTGTTATAATATCTTATAAAAGCAGCTTTAGGTCGAAATCTTCCCAACCGTTGGATAGGTTGTAGCAGCAACTTCATGGACGGGCCTTCAAGATCCACAGAGTTGACTGTTTGCGATATTTTTCTATGGGGCTTTTTGAAATAAAAAGTTTATTTTCACTCTGAAGCAACAAATGATGAATTAATACGACTAATTGAAGATGAATTACTTTGATAACTCGGCAATTTTTCAAAAGTGATTATGACTTTTTTAGTCTCGTTTACTTTTCTTTATCAAGTTTTACACGTTTTTTTAATATCTGTAAACAACAATTTCTAATGGTTATGTAAATAAAATCATTATGGTGAAAACGTACCATTATTTAAAGGTCCTGGGTTCTATTACCAATTTGCTTCGCATATTTTTCACTTAAAATAATTATTTAATCAATAATACTAGCTTGATAAATTACCATTATTTTGTTAATCGCCATTTTGTTTTGATTGACTATAATAAAAAAATGAAACTTGAGGGCACTCTCCTTTCATAACTATAAAGTGTTAAGTTTGTAGAGTGTTTCATATGTCCGATATATTAATTCAAAAATAGCGACCTCTTCGTGGGAGACTCGGTGTATATAAATTAAAAATTGCTAACGAATCAGAATAACCCGATATAAAGAGTCATAAATAAATAAATAGGGAAATTTAAATTTCGTAAGGAAAATAAAAACAACTTGTAATTTAACTATAATAAATTATATTGTATTATAAATGTTTGATGCGTCTATCTAATTTGATTTTCAGAGTGAGTATTAAATATGTTTACAGTTATGTCTGTGGGGAAATTACGGTGAGCTCTCACCTTCATTTACGATTAAATATTTTCAATTATTTTAAATAAGAATAAATAATTTCGAACCTTGACATTATTATAATTAAAGTTCAATTATATTAAATTTTGAAAGCTAAATTGATTTACCTTGAGCGTTTATGGCACAAGTTTCTTAAAATCCATGATTCATTTAAATTTTTTACTGACAATTACCGAACTGAATTTTTTGGTAATTTTTATTGTTTTTGTTGATGGATGATTGAGGAAGTTTGTGCAATGTTTTTGCATCTTTTTTTTGTTTCGGATTTTGATTTTTCCGTAACGAAGTCTTCAGGAGCTAAGTTTTCATTACATGGATCATAACAAAACCTTTTGATAAACCGAAGCACTTATTTTCTAACTAATTTAATAATTGAAGTGGAACCACAACAGCCACTTTAAACATCCTTCACTTCCACTTCATCAACTGCAGGATGTGTTTAAACCTTCATCGATTATATAGTTCAAGATAAATAAACTTCCTCCTTATCAACTGTTTTGGACATCTGTGATTGAACAAATTTTCTCTACTGACCGAGCGACGCAAAACACTAGTTTAACTTGATTATTTGACATTTCATCTATGTTTGTGTCTTATAAAATGATTACCAAAAGCGTCAAATAATCGTTTTTAAATTTGGGAATAAGGCTCAATAGTTATATGTATAATGCTTGTTTAATTTTCTTTCCTAGTTTCAAATGACTGAAAATAATAATAAAAATAATAATAATGGGGCCTAGGGGCTGGAGCGGAGATCATGCAGTTGAATGTCTGGTCGCTGCTTTAGCCTCAGGAGCACAGCTGTGCTCAAGACCGATGGAATGGTACGCATAAATGATTTGCGTCCCAGTGCAGCTAAAGCTGCATCCTGCTCGTGGTGGTCCTGCACTGGACTGCTGAACCAGTCTTGACAGAATCCATCGGATCTAAGGGAGTAAACCCTGATAAAAAAATCACCCAAAGGAATTCACCCTTGTGAGTACAGGATTGGCGATCCTGGGGTGCCTTAGCTGAGCCTTGACCTTTCTTCAACTTATCTTGGGTCAGGTTCCTCCTCTTTTATCTGTCCTGTCTGGTCTCACTTGACCACAACTTGTTCTTTTCAACCGCGACGCTATTAGAGTACTCGAGGGCTAGGATGTCTTCACTTTTTTTCTTTTCTCTTATCTCTTACGTTGAAAATTTTCAAGATGTGTCGAGGTGGGTTTTAGTGGGTATAACTCAAAGTATTGAATTAATCGAGGGGAGTTCCACAATCTGTGCGTAATGCATTTCCCTCTTCGTTAAAAAAAAAGAAATTAATAATAATTATTATAGAAGTGCTTTATAAGAAAACAATAGTAATAGTAAGAACAAACTGATATCATTCTAACTTTATAATTAAAAGAAAACTAAATATTTTCTTCACAAATTACTAACAAATAATATTTATATCTTACTAACACACAAATATAATAATTCTTCAATATACCCTAACCTATCGCTATAAGAAAGTATATACTTAAACCTATCATTATAAGAACGTATATACTTAAACCTATCACTATAAGAACGTATTTACATTACTTCACCCTTACACATGTACATACATAAAAATACAAAAATGCTTATTATACGTGTTACTCATTCTTGGAAAGGGTAAAATAAAACCATAAATACACGCACAAACCACTAATAATAATAAATAATAAACACGAAATATGTATTCTTATTCAAATTTAAATGTTTAAAAATTAAATTCAAGGATCAGCTCTCATCCTAAAATTCCAGGCGTTTCGTAAAAACCTCCCTAAAGCCATCCATTCCTCCCATTTAAATATGTTTCGAATTCGTGGTGATCAATAGGTTTTTTGCTAAAGCAAGATTTTCTAAAATGTCCTAATGACCTATCTACAAAACGAAAATACAGTTTTGTTCTCTAGTTACATTGCACAAAGAACATAAGTAGTTCCTCCTCCAACCATGGTTTGAAATTCAAGTCAATCAATTCTGCTCTGTCTTTAATTGCCCAAGAAATAATAATAATAATATCTGTACTAACACGTAGGAAGGTCCTTTCGCTAAGTTCAAGGTCAAAGGTCAGGTATTGCTAGTGATAGAGCAACGTTCTCGTTCTGGTCTACATCCGTTACGTAGTGTCTCCGCCACACACGTCAGGTAGGAGCAAAACAATTTCAATCACTGTGTTCAGTAATCAATCACCTGTAGAAACAGCTACTCCCTTAGATTCCTTTTCGATTGGTTACGGATTACGCATCCGTTAAATGTTTCACTGCCCAATGAAGACCATTTTCGCTTTCCTAACCCTGACGAAGCGATATTACGATTGGTACAAATAAACTGACACTATCTTCAACAGTTCGTCCGAAACCGTGGAAAAATCGACTCTAAAGTGCTTTAGACATGCTATGGATTCTTTTCGATAAACATCTTACCCTGCTCTCATGCAAATTTCTAAATAGTTCCAAATCGCTGGACCCACTTAAAAGTAACGTATCACGAGAGTTCGCAACGCGTCCAAGTTAATGTAGGATTGTACGGACCCGTTAAATTAATTTTAACAAACAGCTGAATCGATATTATTAAAAAAAAAAAAAAAAAAATTAGTAACATGATATTTAGTTCGTTACCTAATTTGTGTTAAATCTGAACGTTTTAAAATATTCGCCCGTGAAAATATTGAAACAACTGGTCTACCGACAGAGAATTCACCAAAAGGTATGGAACAATTTATTTACATAAATTTATATCTTAGTCATGGATGACTCAATTTCATTTTTGTCAGAGTAATTGATTAATTATTATTCAATTTTAATTATTTTCTTTATTAAGTGATCCTTCGACATAACACATTGTACATAATTATTCAGGTGGCAACTCAAAACGGTTTCTAAGAGAATGTTTCAAAATATTAAATAAATTGGTCTAAACTACGCTTAACGAACATTTGTAAAAACAATTATATTACCCAATCAAAAAAATTGCTCACTTTTATGATGTTTTCAATTTTATATGAAATGGATTATTCTGGTTTTAAAGTTGTTTGATAACGATCGATTGTTCACATTATTAATATGGTTTAATTGGACATTCACCATCATTTGTGTATCTGAGAACTAATACACGACGTTTCGACTGTATAAATCAACTCTCATTATCAAGTGATAATTCTAGAAAATGAAAAAAGTGAAAAAACAATATAGACTAGATGCTTGAAGTTCTTTGTGTGGTGTAGTCCTGTGTGTGGTGGTTTTTTTACATCACTTTTGTATTTATTCTCTTTATGGATGGGATACATATCTAGCTTTAGGTCCTGGGTTCCTTTTCTAGGGTTGTAGTTTAGGTTTCAGTTTCCAACATAACCTTAGGCTCCTAGGTGAACTTAATATCTTTGACTTTAAATTTGGACTGGACTTCACGTTTCATGGCCTTAGAAAAGTGATTTTTAACATTCCTGCCGCCCGTCGTTGATGATATCTTTGCTTAAATACGCTGCGGCCAAAAAAATATAAATAGGAAGATGAAATTAGTTAAATGGGACTAAAGTGTGCGCTTATATAACTATGTTCAAATTCAGAAAAATCTAATTGATAAAATCAGAATGGTAGCCTTTTAAACAGTTTTTTTTTTTTGTTGAAATCTCGTTTGTTATTCAACTTGTAACAGACTAAAGTAGGTAGAAATTTGTAGATTTCAATTCTGCGTGTAATTATACCAACTCCAGTTCTCTAAGATAACAAGAGTGAAGTTATATTTTAAAATGTAATTTTGAAATCATAGTCTACCTATAAATAAATGTTATATTCTTATCACGAGATCCAGGATGGACGAGTCACCGAAACGAGCGAAGCGAGTGGAGACTGTTAAAGGAACAGGGTGTCTAGGTCCGGAAAAGCTTCTTTATTCGTCAGTCAGTCAATATGTTAAAAAAAAAAAAAAAAAAAAAAACAACTTAAAACATTAATAATATTTTGAGTCGAAATTAATTATATACGTTTTCCATGCTTAAGTTTTACTGTATACCAATAATCAAGATTTTATCGTATACATTTTGCAAATGGGAGCCGTTTATATTTAAATGAAGTTTGGAAACTTTAAATTTTCAAACGGCCGCCATTTTGTCAATTTTTAAGATAACATTTTTATACCATGCTATATTGATAAAATTTAGTGAACAAAATATGTATACCGAATTTGGCTTTCCTTTATTCAAATTCAAATCAGCTGTAAAGTTCTCCTTTTTATCTCAGGCTCTATTGCACAATGCGACTCAATTATATTTTATCAGCTGATCGAGAGAATGAATTTTTACACAATATATATGAATAAACAGGTTTTTCTCTTCAATCCTGAAATTTTGATTGAATTTGAAAAAAACAAATCAATCACAGTGAAAGATAAACTGAACCTTTGTTTTACTAATCAACCACTGCAACAATACTTCAGTTGGAGTTACCACTACTGAATGAGATCTACATGACCTAGATCGGAGTAATTTCATGTTGAATACAATACTCTTACAATAGACCAGTCAGTATGTGTTGATGATATATTGAGATATGATCGTGTATAAATGAAATGTTTGTTAATTAATTTCTGAATCTAATTATTAAAACTGCTGTCATGGAAACACCATAACGTGTGCACTGATCTTATCCACTGACGTATTTTGACACAAGTTTTGTTCGGTAACAAGATAAAGTTATTTGGTAAATTAAAAAGATGGCGCCGATTTACGAATCTCAACAACTTTTTTCTTCCTCATAGTACCAAAGCTAATTTTATCTAGCTTTATTAAATGCAGCTCTAATGTGTTCTCTGAAATTTGAGAGTTACTGAAAACAAAATGGTTAAAAAAAAACATCAAAATAGAGACAAATAAAACAAGATAATAGGTGTCATCATAATGAAAGTAGGTCCTCCAGATGCAATGCCAAAAAGTTGGTCTCTTTGGCTTTGTAAGAAATGTTAAACTGTAATGTTTGTGAAATGTTTAAATCTCGTAATTGTATATATTACTACTTTCTTGACTCCTCGAAGCTGTACATTTGTGAAGCATATGATTAGTTAAGGTTAGGATAGTTTAGGTTAGGTTAGGTTAGGTCAGGTTAGGTTAGGTTAGGTTAGGTTAGGTTAGGTTAGGTTAGGTTAGGTTATGTTACGTTAAATCGATTTCGCGTCGCTTTGGGGCGGTGAATTATTATATAACACAGATGCTAACCGGGCACGGAGATTTCGGGAATTAATTATGTAGATTTAAGATTAGAAGCGACTTAAAGATCGTATATTGTGGATAAGAAGACACAGTTGAGCACACGCTATTTCAATGTTCAAGATGGCAATTCGAAAGTCATGAACTTAGGGACCTTCTGGAAAATTTGCTTGGGATGAACTCTCTAGTGAAAGAGACACTGAGGGGTTTGTTCATGGGATAAAAAGAAACTGAGGCAAGGTGACTTTATGATAAATAGGCTGTGAAGAAGTAACTGTAAGGGTGTAGATAAAGGAGTGGAAAGAAGTTAAGTCAGACAAAGAGGCGTCGTTTGAAGTATTGTTTTATTTCCGAATCCAGCCTTGAAGAATCATTCTACACAAGAGCCTGGAGTTTAGTAGGTAACTCGTTGATCATACCATCCACTAAGAGGTGACCGGGAGTTCCACCCTCGTGTACTATCGGGTTGCGTAGATATGTATAAGACATTCTCTACGGTTCTTCGGAAATAAAATGTTTGGTTACATGCAGATTGTAAATTTTTATTTATTTTATTGAGTTATATGTTTCCCCCTGATTTTTAAAGGCGAAAAACCTTTCGGTTTAATAAGAAAGTACATAAAATAAAGACTCTTAACACTTAAAAATACTCTAATAGTATCAGGGTCGTAAAGGAACAAGAATTGGTCAAGAGAGGCTGAAATACAGAAAGATGAAAGAGAGGTATCTAACCCAAGACTACATGAAGAAACTTGTAGATCCGGATACAAATTCAATGACACACGATATTAACAAAAGACAGTTTAAAATGACAGACATTTTGACATTATTAATTTGATATTTTTGAATTTCAATAGGGTTTTTTAAGAGCACACTCTAGTCCCCTATACCAAATTTGACGTTCCTGTCTTTAGTTTTGTAGCTGCTATCGTGCTTACGTTCAGACGACAACGACAACGTCGCATTTCAAAACATTTTGGTTTCCCGAAGATCAGTCAAACATGAATCTCGAGAGTTGTTGTGATTACAGGGTAAGCAAAAACATTGGTAAATGGAATTTTATATACAATTTAATACAGTATATAATAGATCTATTTACAATTTGACAAGCTGATTTACGTTATTTCCTTTACGTTTGACAAACATTTTAACAAAATCGGTTGAGAAATTAAGTCTTTTAAGAACTTCGTGACAGACGTGCTGTTATTTTAAAACAACTCACTAACTGTCATTTTGGAGAGATGACGATCAATGCGATTTATTGGGTCCTTTGGGGCTTCACTTCAACAAACTTTGATCAAAATCTTTATTTGACAAGAACGCAATTTGTGTTTTTACGAGTAGTATGGCAATTAAATGTTTTGAGTTATTGAAAAAGTTACCAAAACATACCCACGTAAGCAAATTGGTCTATTCGTTTGATCTGGAGAGATCTGTACAGATATGTGGCGACAGAGACATTAAAAAAATTACTATTTTGAATATACAATAATATTTCAAGTGAAAAATATACGACCTAGACTGGGAGTCCAACACAGGACCTTTGGCTTTACGCGCCAATGCTCTACCAACTGAGCTATCCTAGTCGCTTCCCAGCACAGGGCGTAGACTTCTCACTTGACATTTTGAGTTTCCAAATTAATTACCTCGCATATGCGACATTGAAATTAATTTTTACTCATTTTTCAGCCCTTACGCATGTATTTATTGATTTTTTAATTATTTGATTTTTCCACTTATACGTTTTTACTAAACAAAATTGCAGCATTTAAACGTAAAGTCAAATGAGAAGTCTACGCCCTGTGTTGGGAAGGGACTAGGATAGCTCAGTTGGTAGAGCATTGGCGCGTAAAGCCAAAGGTCCTGTGTTGGACTCCCAGTCTAGGTAGTATATTTTTCACTTGAAATATTATTGTATATTCAATACTTGCTAGTAAAAACGTATAAGCGGAAAAATCAAACAATTAAAAAATCAATACTAATTTGAGCTCAGATAATCTCAACATCTGCTAAAAATTTGACGTGATATATTGACCTATCATAACTTTCTCTAAACTACATACAAGTGACAAAGTAAAACAAATATTTCAAAGTAATTTAACATTCAAAACTGAAATTATCATACTAATGGAAGAATATTCAAGAATTCATTATCTCCATCACGCTCTATAACTAAACCTTAGTTACCTTTCTATGCCTTTGTTCCATAGCCCAGACAGATATCACCAGCCTTCCGCCAATACGAAGTACTCTTGCGAGTTCTCTTAAAGCTCCAACACGTCTTTCTGTGGTCGCGAAATGATGTACAACTGCTACTGAGATTACGGCGTCAAAACATTCGTCACGGAAAGGCAAAGCTAAGTTGTCACACACCAACACCTGTAAATCAGTGAGAAGCATAGGGTGATTCAATACGAAACGCATGTTTTAAATTGCAAGAATTGTAATAGTTGCCAATGCAACATTTTATTTATATCTTTTTTAAACATTATTTTTGAGGTTATAATGGAACACTTTACAAAAGAGCAACGAATACTAATTGTGAAAACACATTACAAATTTGGGGAGCTTCGTACCGCTCTAGTTCGTCATAATTCACTTAATGAGTCAACAGTTCGTAGGGTAATATGAAAACTCAATACAACGGGTTCGTTTCCAGACATCAAAACACCAGTACACCCTCGTTCCTCGTTGCATGGTGGGCAACGTATTGGTGCCATTGAACTCTTTGAGATGCAGCACCAATGCGGCAGAAGTGTAATACTCCACATATCCCAAGCCAAGGTTTAACACCATATTATATAGAGGGCTACGTTGTCAAGTTTAATATGCGGACTCCAAATAATCAAATACCACTCCAGATAACCAGCTCTCAAGGAGTTAATTATAATATACTAAAAGTGAGGGTATTTAATTATTAAAAGTAACTGCACACAATTCAAATTGAAATATGGGTGATCAAGGTTATAGGTTCTATTATTAATTCATCCATTTAAATATACCGGGGGTGTTCAAAAAGTCTGGAAACCCCTTAATATTAATTTTATTAATATACGCAGAGCAATGAAACTCTAGGATTACGTCCTCACTGTAGTAACCGACTTTTTGCTCATTTTAACTGTCTTTTTTCGTTTTGGGGGGACGTCCTGTGGAGGAAGTCTAAAAAATCTTAAATGTAAGCATAGGTCGAATTATACCTCATTTTAAAGGTCTTTGTTAGAGGAACACATTGCCGCAAACCCGACTGAAAAAGGACCATTCGTTTGGAAATGGCAGCCTTTTACAATTTGTTAACTTTACGTTGCGAAGATTAAGAGGAAGAAGTGAATACTCAAACGTGTTGGTTATGTTAGTGTTTTAGCTATGAGAATTTCACAGCTGGAGTGTGGAGGGATAGGAAATATCAGTAATGGTCGATTTAATTGTTTAAAAACGTTAGGAGTGCACAGATGTAATTGGGGACAATTATCATTATTAATAAAATTGAACAGATAGTATGTCAGTTGTTTATGTTTAAATTACTTACTTTACAAGACAATAATTATAAAAAAATAAACAAACCTTGGAAGGTATTACAGAAAGTGCTCGAAGTGGTGTCCTTGTGTAGCTGATTGGTTGCATTGGTTGCTGATTTTGGCCGTCCGGATCTTGACCGATCTGTTACAGAACCGCGCTGTACGGTCTTCAACACTGTTGATTTTTGAATAGGTGGTCAATTGGGGCAAGTTTCATTGAACAAGCGGCTTACCTCCTCATGAACGAGTTCTATCCCCATAACCCCTCATCATCAGAATGGTTATTTGCTCTGTCTCACTAAGTGACATTGTAATCTAAACTAAAGCTTACTAAAAATTTGCCATTGAATTAGCATTAAAATCAAACAAATTTTAAGAGGCTGCCATTTCCAAACGAATGGTCCTTTTTCAGTCGGGATTGCGGCAATGAAGACCTCTAACAAAGACCTTTAAAATGAGGTATAATTCGACCTATGCTTACATTTAAGATTTTTTAGACTTCCTCCACAGGACGTCCCCCCAAAACGAAAAAAAACAGTTAAAATGATAAAAAAGTCGGTAACTACAGTGAGGACGTAATCCTAGAGTTTCATTGTTCTGCGTTTATTAATAAAATTAATATTAAGGGGTTTCCAGACTTTTTGAACACCCGGTATATATGTATATCCACAGTGCGACAAATTATTTGGCATTCCCGAGACACCGAAAACGCCATTATCCAATACCTAGCTAGAAATAATAATTTTAAAACTCACAATAAAATTTAAAAACTAAATAAATTGAGTTGACTCGAGCCCAGTCGATGGAAGAGTAGGTACCACACAGAAAAACGCAACGATAATAACAGTATTTCGAACCAAGCGTTGTAAGTGCGCTCTCTACCAACTAAGCCACACAGCTCTCTATTACATAAAAGATTTAATAAACGATCAACAATTAAATGTCTCAGCTAGTAAAATACAAATTGATTACTAACAAAAATAAATTTCTTATAAATAGAACAAATAATTTTACTACATGAATTTAAAGACTGTTTATATTTCAAGTACAGTATGGATAATAATTTAATCCATATCTAGAACAATGTAACTAATTTTATACAAATTACCTGCAAGATTTCATTCCATTACTTTTGATTACCAACAATTCTTCCATTATGACTACCTAAGAGTAACTGTTATTTAACAAAGCTCATTCTTTCACTTAAAGTTATTTTGAACAGCAATAATTATTATTCAGTCGCAATAAATGGCTCGACACAGTGTATGAACAATGCTTGCAACTGGAAACTAAAGGCGTGTATATGAATTATAGGCGAAGATTAATTAACAGTAAATGCAGACTCACCTCGTTTTCTTTCTCCCTTGCCACTTCAGTTAGTTTGCTACAGCGGTCAGCCCCCAGTTTGTATATATTTGGGTTCACGCTCAAGTATTTCCCGTTACCACAACCTTAAACATAAATTTATTGTCCATTTCAATTTGTTTATTTCATGAGGTAAATTTATTTTTTACGTTAGTCAAATATGAAACCACAATATTTAATAATTTTTAAACGAAATTTTTAATCGCTAGTTAAACGTAACATCGACCCGCTAGTTCTTGAAATGATTATTCATTCTACAAATAATATTAATTTGATGTTTTTAGTCCATTATACAGGGTGACTCGCAAAGAAATGGGAACACTTATAGTACGTTTCTACTAATAAAAATAAATAAAAACATTTATACGTCCTAAAACGCTTAGATTCCTTTCTATTTGCGATTTTGTAATTTTGTAAAACAAAAATTTAAACTTTAGAAATTTATAAGATATTGATTTTTTTTTATGATACTTTTTACAAGAGGACCATAAAAGACTTTATTTTGACCCTACCATAAACATAGCGGCCGTTAAAAATATTTAACGTTGAATACTTTCAAAATTTTAAAATTTAAAAGCGACAAAATATTTTCCTATTTTAGCGACAAAGTAAATAGTTTATATTTTTGTAGGTTAAGGATAACCGAGTTATCAACAAAAACTGAAATAGTAATTCTTGTTAATTGTCTAAAACAACCAATATAGCCTGAAACATTTTCAAATTTTAATACTTTATCTCCGAATCTATTTATTTTAGACCTAATAAAATACTCATTCTAGTTATATATATAAAGTATTTATACATATTATATCTGTATGATAGGACATACTGTAAAGATCATAATTATTATGTTTTTGCTCAAATTTGGTATATTTTCTTAGTTTTACAAATTGGTTAACATCTTTATTAACAGCAATTTTTGTAATTTCTTTTAAAAATAGCGTCAAATTTTCTAATTTAAAAGAATTGTTTTCAACGATAACTTTTTATAGTTTTAAAATCTACAGCCAAACAAAAACTATTTCTAGGATAAAAATAAAAGGCAAATAGTGTATATTTTTTTTTACGAAAAATCAAAATTATTAAGAATATAACCTCAAAATATAAAAATACATCTCCTATAATAATTTTCTTAAAATTTAGCATAAACTAAATAAATATTACTAGAATAAGTATCTTATCTTTTAAATCCGTCACGTGACTTCTTCTCCTTCTTTTTTTTTTTAATATAACGCGTTTCAAAACTTCTATTCCATCATCAGGTGAAAACGCATCACTCAAAAGAGGGCATCAATACGTTAAAATAAATGACATAAAAACACAACACATTTATTTTTGGAATTTATTAGGTGCGCACCCCTAAAACTAATTTTTTAGTGAGCTGGATAGTAAAAAAAATATTAAATTAATTATCGCTAACTCACCAACGTCACAAACCAAAGACCCGGGTTCTAGATCTTCCAAGAACTGTTTAATCCGTGGCCAGGAACGACTCTTGTTATTGTCTGGGTACTGTGAGGAAGAGATCTGTTGATAGACTTGATGGACATACGCCTTCTCTAAGGCAACAGATCGCGCCTCTCGCTCGCCCAGTGACATCCTCCCTACATCCCTGAGACATTCTGTAACATGGTTCACGACATTAGAAACAACATTTCTTAATCGTTTAATTAATTTGTAATTGGTTCTACATAAAACACATTTATTTCTGTATTTTTCAGAGATTCATAAAGCCTTATGAAGATATCTAATAAACCTATTTAATTTACAACTGAAAAATTTATAAAACATGAACGTTTGAGTGACATTTATACAAGAATATTTTACAGCACATAAATCCGTCTCGTGATTCCATTCATTTTGATAATACGCGTTTCGGAAACTATGTTCCATCATCAGGTGTATCTTCTGTATTACGTTCTTTAGATGTTAGAGCCTATAGTGAATGCCCGTCGTGTGTGTGTGTGTGTGTGTGTGTGTGTGTGTGTTGTAACCAGTGGTTTATGTTTGTTTTATCTTAATGTAATAACGACATGTCACAAGCGAAATATGTCACAATACGGTTGTAAAGACTAAAATATTCCGTTTTTATATGTTTTCAATTGTAATTGTCATTTTTAAAACAAAAATGGTGAAAAATGCTCACAGTTGAAGTAACAATTCGATAAAAATAGGCAAAAATATCAACTTTTCACTTTTCGATTTTTTTGTTTGAGCTAATGAAGTTATGCAAGCTATTTAAAAAATTTATTATGTACAAAATTATATATATATATATATATATATATATATATATATATATATATATATATATATATATGAATAAGAACTTGAAACAGTCCTCCACCTATTGTAAACATTGGTAAACACCTATTGTAAACCATTTATAAAATAATACGTACGTATAATACTTTTGTATTTAATTTAATGTATCTGGAAATACACTCGCTTCCCACAGATTGAAGAAAAAATGCTCAAAACTTTTAACATTTTGAAAACTTCGTAAAATTATTTTGAAAAGGAAAAACATGTGATAATAATAAAATAAATAATAAGAATTACATAGAGATCAGTACAACAAAGTCTAACAGATGACTCGTTTCTGAAATGAACGAGACTGTATTAATGCCAACATTGAAATAAATAAATTATGTTTTAGATCGATTTCTCAACTTCAGCGTCAGGTTGGTCCTGAGAGGACTGATACGAAAGATGAAAAGAGGATCTTACAAAAGACTAAAAAAAGAAAGTGGATTCCTCGAGTAATTAAGATTAGTTAGAATTAGCCGTTAACATGTGGATTCCCTCAGGACAAGTAACATTGACACGGGGTTGTATAGGCAATTTACATACGTTTCAATATTGCCTATGTTTCCAGGAGTTTTCAGATACGATTGTCGCTTGTCATTCTATTCTTGATTTTAACTTAATAAAAATGTTTAGTTTTATTCACAGGAAGAAGAATTGTTCGATGTTTATAGTTTGAGGGCATATTTTGTCATATTTAAAAATGCTTAAAAATTAAAAAAATTAAAATTTGAGGGTAAAAAAGTTACGGTTTTCTCAAAATAAGCGCTAATAATTTTGATATTTTTTGCTTATGTATATTATCTATGGACCCCAAAAATATGAATTGGTTAACAAATTTTTAAAATGGCCGGATTGTAAATTATAAGTAAAAACCAATAAATCAGCAATGTAGCTGTTATAAAATATATAATTTCTAAAAATTGGCTTTTCTGAAGTTGAAATTTTATTAAAATATGAATATTAATGGCCCACATTTGTGTACAAAATAGCAATTAAAAAAATATTATAGTTCAGGCATAATAGAATAAAAAAACGAATCTTTTTCAACAGAGTCATTAAAAGCTAAATTTTAATGAAATACGATTTAAAGGGTTGTTTATGACCTTTTTAAAAATAAATATTTTTCAAAGACTATTTATTTCCACCCTTTTAATGGACATCTTATCGAACTAAAATGTTGATGCTTAGTTTTGGTTAGTTTTATTTAGCTTATGGAAAGTCCGAGCGGGAAAGTTTGTCTAATATTGTTGCACCATTTATTAAACCATACCTTTGCATAGTACAATAATGTTAACTTATGCTACGCTTTTCAAAGTATGTAGATTTCACTAACCATAAAAAAAAATCGACCTACTATAAAGAACTTATTTCTCATAATCAGTTCTACCGATATATTTAAAATTTTGGTGAAACGTGAAAAAAAAAATTGTTTTAATACCAGGAAAAGAAAAACTTATAGTTAGTTTTTAGAAAAAACTTAGATTCTATTGAGTACATACATCCTTTCAAAATAAATGAAAACTTAAATATCGCAGAACGTTTATAAAGAAAAACCGTTCCTAAGCCAAGTTTCCTCCTAGTTGTGCACGCAACAATCGATTATAAAGTGACAATACACAATATAATGTGGATGTAGTTTATCATTCTTGTTTAAAATATTATAGAATAGACTATACAACATAGTCTAAGCTTTGTACAAAATACAAAGCTTTGACGTCAATTCAATCAATTGAATTTGTACAAAATAAGCTTTGTGGTAAGCTTTATACAAAATTCAATCAATGTTTGTTTATAAGTAAAAGAGTTTTCTAATATAGAACAAATAATACTAAAATACAGGCAATGAGAAAATAAATTGTAAAACTTATTACTACTTATTATTACTGTATATGACTAGTAATTAGTCACAAATATTTATACTAAATATTAATGTACTTCAGTCGAACCTGTAACATTTTTGCCTACAGGAGGTTTTTTAAAATACGCCAGTTGCCCAGTTAATTTTAAGTGTTAAAATAAAGGTTTTTTTAAAACATCAAATGGATGCTTAAATGATACTCAGCAATTGAAAAAGTGTTTATTAAAAGATAAGATGAAAATTTCGACAATCTAAAAATTTAAACTTATGCTGTATTTGTTAATATAAGATATAGATCGTATATTGCCTTACAGCCAAGTCTCAATTGGCATCTTTGCTTGTAGGCAACGGTTTAAAACTTACTTGATTTAACCCATTTATAATGTATCTGCATTTACTTCTAATGCGGAAATTACTTTCTGGATTTTGGAGATTCTCCATCAATATGCGACAACTCCAGGCACCAATATGCCTTGTACAGTGATAAGATTCAATAGGTCAATATTACACTTTGTTCCTACAAACTTAAATGAAACCGAAGCCCCGTGTCACATATTTTTAAGATTGGATGAAGTGTTTTAAAGAATTTCTACTATACAAATTCTATCTTTTCCGTTTTCTTACATCTACAATAAGACCATGAAAACTGCACTGTTTATATATATCATGAATTTTATGATCATAAAAACTACGTAATGGTTAACGATTAATAATTGGCATAAAACATCCAACTTTAGTCATCAAAGTTTGGGTGTAAACTCTAATTTTTGATGTAACTTTTTTACCCCTCTCCGGGATGGAGGGCGGGTGGGGGGGGGGAGTGCAAGTCAAATATCTGAAATAGGAACGCAGGCTGTTATTTACAACATTGTAGAGGTAAATAGTGGATAATGTTATTTAGTTGAAATATTCAAAAGACATTTAAAAAAAAATCTAGTTGTTATTTTATTCCTTCACTTTTTACTTAACCTGTATACAAAGTACGGGTAAATTAGAAAATTTCAAACAAAATGTCCATCTCCATTTCTAACTGATCTTCACTCTTCAAGGACTCAGAAAACCCTCATCCATCATTATAGCGATCGTTGACGTCTTTTCACAAGTACGAAGCAGCCACAAATATTAATATAGGAAGATAAAATTTGGAATAGAGGACTCTAGTGTTCTCGTATAGAACTGCATTGAAATTTAGAAATATCGAAATTAAAATGTCAAAGTTTAAGCCATTGTAAACAGTTTTTGTTCATATTTTGTATTATTAAGTTCATACTAAATTAAATAAATAATATTCATATTTCAAGTTGTACAAACCCACGTCTCTACGATGATAAATAGCGAAGTTATTGTCAAAAATGTAAATAAAACGAAAATGTGATATTCCCATAGTTAGGATATTCGGCAGGACTCAGTCAGGACACGTGCGAAGCGTATAAACTCCTATAAAGACTTTTACGAGGCCGTTAATCGAGAAAGCAGGAATATACACAATTACAAGGCACAGAAAACCTGTGTATCAACTGTTTGAAACAAACTTGGTAAGAACCCTTGATGTAGCAATACAATTTATTATTTTTTACAAGGCTCAAAGACCAACTATTGGTCGATACATTCAGAGGATTTGGTTCTATCAACTTGTATGGGTTGGGTAAGAACCATGATGTTGCCATAATTGTAAGCGCCATTAACTTGTTTTTATTAGAATTTTTTTCTAAAAACCGTAATTTGGTCGACAAAATCATAAATGATGAAAATCATTATATAAATACAATAAAATAAATAAAATAAATTATTAAAATCTGACCTTGAACGCTCAAAAAGTCATTTAAAAATTACAACTGTATTAATTAAATTTATCTAAGATTTGTACCTTTCAAAGTTTTTGATTAGAAGCAATAGGCGTAGCCTAAGTTTTGTTTATTTGCTCTTATTGGTTAAAAAGTTATCAAACCGTTTCCACACTTTTGTAACACCCTGTAGATTACACTTAAAATATAACAGATTTAAGGTTTACAACAAAGCATAGAGTTAGCTGTATTTAAATGACAAATATTGTTTCGCTCTTGTTCAAAGCTTAAGCATGTAAATATAATTTACTTTTGCGAAGCCTGTTTAGTCACAGACCCTTGTGTAGGTATGCAATATGTATACAGCACTGATATTGTCTAAGTAACGCCGCGCCGTGAGGTAAATAATAATGTGTTAAAACATAGCAGGAAGTATTCATAAGGAAAAGGTTTCCAAGGTAGCTTTGTTAATTCTTCTGAGCAGCTTTATTAGTTCAACACTATGAAATGAGCACCGATCATCTTCATCGCAAAATAATTTGTTTATATTATATGTACTTATTACAGGGTGGCTGAAAAGATATTTGCATTTATTTTTAACTTCGATATCCAAACAAGGTACGCGGAAATATTCTTTTTTAAATAAAGAACATTTCTTTAGACCAATGTAATTAAAGAAGAGGCAGTAATTATTTGTTAAGTATTTAGCAGTTTTATTTTGGTGTGGGAATTAAATTTGGTAATGTCATTAGTCTCGTATCATCAATACCTTTAAAATAACGTATCATATACTTATATATTCTATTTAAAAACATTAAGTCAACTCCACCTCTCTGAGGGGCCAAAATTACAAAATTATAAATTATTGAGGTACCTTTTCTTACTAGAGTAAGTATCAATAAAGTTAATGTAGTTAGATGCAATGTCGTATAGACCTATCGTAATATTACCACATTAATGACCGCCATTTCAGTTTAAGTGATACAAAACAAATTATTCGTACGAATGTTTTAGTCATATCGAACCTTTCATTATTACGTATCATGTTCCCCCATATATTTTAAATAATTGATTTCCATAGAAGCAGTCCATCTATAAAGAACGATTTTGAAACGGTGCTTGGGTTCTTAATTAACAAAGTCAATGGTGGTGTGGCAGGTGTGCAAGATTTCAATCACACTCTATATAGACTACCACGTGTTTCAGATGAATCATAAAATACATTGTGGGTAAACGATTTAGTTAAAAACTTAGTGTAAGGTTTTAACTAATTAACTCCATATAACACATTTTTTTTTAATTAATAACCCTTATATGGCATAGTAGGAAGGGGTCGTTTTCTAGTATTTACATAAATCCAGTTATACCTCATTATAAATGTTTTTAAAAACCAAACATTTTAACATAAACTTTTTATCACAAAATTTCAAAATGGCGTCTTAAAATACTGTTTACCATGGAGAACTTTGGTCAGTGCTCGTTGTCTCCACCTTCTCACACCCAGTTCTTTAAGGTCGATCCCCACCTGAGCCTTTCTCTAAGCCTTCCTTCAATTTTTCCCACAATAAATTTCTTCGGCATTCTCCCTTCTTCCACTCTCAACCAATTCAACCTTCTGATTTCGTAGCTTCCTTCCAAATTCATCTCCCTGTAGAAGCTCTATAGTTTTTGATATGCCCTTGTTTTCTATTTATTTCCTTCTCTTACAGACCTGTAATTCCTTTTCCGTACATTTCGCTCCCAAACATTTAGTTTCCTCTTTTGGGTGATACCCATTGAGCACACTTCAGAACCATGCAATAACTGCAGCTACTTTTAATTGTCACTTTTAATTTTGTTGAGACATGGTCATTCCCCAGCGTAGTCCTTAGAAGATAAAAATATATCACGTGTTTATATTATGGCTTACAGTCTTTTTTTATTTCGTTCTGTCGGGGTAAAATATCCTACATATTGTAGTTTACGTTTATCTGAATGTAGTTTATGTTCTTTATACAAAATAATTAAAACTCAAATCGTATTAACTGACCATCAAAATTATAAACCACGTCAGCAGCTTTTTCAACAAAATTACCTCAAATCCAATTTAAAAATACACACACACACACACACACACACACACACACACACACATATATATATATATACCTTTTTTAATGACAAGGTTGGTTAAATTGTATATCAAATGCTTGTTTGAAAAATCGATCATTTTTGTAATTAATTAGAGTTTTTTTTTGTATTAAATGTTGAGCTTGACTTATGAGAAAAATTATACAGTATAACAAACACACAGAACACAATTCTCATAAAAAATACGCCTAAGTATCAGACGCGTTTCAACGACAAGGTCGTCCTCTTTAGTGATACACGAGCTACACCAATCATACTATAACTCCATATATATACTCCATATAACTATGTTATAGTTTGATTGGTGTAGCTCGTGTATCACTGAAGAGAACGACCTTGTCGTTGAAACGCGTCTGATACTTAGGCGTATTTTTTTTGAGAATTGTGTTCTGTGTGTTTGTTATAATGTATTTTTTTTGTAGTTTAAACATGACGCCAAAATACCTTAATTACACACAGGGTGTTGCAAAACTAAGGAATGTAATATATATTTGTTATCTCGGCTTTTATGTGTCGTACGAAGTCGCAAGCAATTCTTTAAGCTATTCACAGAGTATGTCAAAGAATTACAAAACTATAGTTTTTAAACTTATTCACATGTAAGCATATCATTATTATAACATTTTAAAGTCAAAACATAAGTAATAAAAAGTACAAAAAGCTGTGTTTATAGGAGATTGGAAGGGATTCTTGAAGACGTGTCGTCGCATCAGAGCACAGATTGCGGTGCCTACAAATTGATGATTTAGCGTTCCACACCTGGCATATCTTATGATATATAGTCTTCTTGTGTATAGATTTTTAAATTGTCAGTTTCCTTAAATCTTTACTGGTTTGTCGTTGTTTTTGTTCAATACTTGTTTAACGTTGCTGCTTTTCTTTATTATTATCACTCCATTTTGTGTATTGATGTTACATTGTTGTACATATGAGTTGTATTCAAGCTCTGGCTATAGATGTAAAGTTATGAGAAACACTGGAGATGAGGGTCTACTAAATCGTCATTAGAAAACTCTGAGACTGTATTTAATTGACAATAGAAACTAAAGGCTGTTAATTTGTTAACGTTTTATTTGATCTAAATAATAAATATAATAATTAGAGTATTAAATTTTTTAAATAATTCTATTTAAATAATCTCTGACAATATTTATTTGGAAATGAAAATATGCTAATTTTAAACTGATTTGTGAAAAAACACTTTTTATTTTTCATTTCTTCTTCACTACAAAGATTATACATTTTTTGCCTTCAAATAATTTTTAATTTCCATTCTTCAATACCTGTAGGAAAATATCAAACCAGCACTTTATATATTAGTATTTTTCTAAACCGGTCTGTTTTTTAAATTGATGATTACAAGTCACAATATTTACTAAATGAAATGTTTGCCAATATGTCCACAGCTGATATAAAACCAAATAAACATAATATTGACGTCATTCGTTATTTCATATAAAGGAATTACACAAACACACCGCCATTTTCTATTGCACGACTAGACACGTAGAGATGCAATGATGTCGGTAAATATAAACAATAATATCTCTCTGACGTCGACCCTAACCTCAATGACGTGGTTTATTGATTATGTGAAGTGCAGGGTTATCTTTAGTGGGTATACAATGTGGGCAGACTAATCTGTTTTAGTTTTAATGTATGACACTCGATAATAATTATACAGAGTGGTAAATAAATTTTGTAACTAGTGATTAGTTTTATAATTATAGATTGAGACTACATACTTTTATTATACTTTAAGTGAGTTTTCTTTTACGTTTTCAAACATTTCCTTTCATTTTGATAAAATGGAAGGGTATAAAAAACAAAATTTTAAAAGTAAAACTCACCTTGTGATAAGTCATTAAAAAGTTACATGAAGACAAGATGATGATGCAAACAAAATGGCTGTGATTATCACTATGAAATTAATATAAATTACAAGTAGATTTTATATCAATTAATAAAATTAGTAGAAGGTTTTAGTTATACGTAAATTGTAATAAAGTACAAATTACACCACTTATCATCAACTTCACAAGTTATATTAGATGTTGCAATGGTGAAAATAAATCCAAAGAGGACATAACCAAAACAATAGATAAATAACAGAGTTTTTTAATTATTGTTTTCAAAAATTCCCCCCTCCATTTTGTGAAGGGCGATTGGGGTAAATTGTAAATGTTAAAGAACAACTTTCAAACTCTCCACGAAGACTAGAAAAGTGACAAAAAAAAGACTCTATAACGTCCCTATCCAAATTGGCGGAAGTTAAAATGTTGAATATCTAAATCAGAAGATTAAAATACTGCTGTCTAAATTTACAGCAGTAAATTTAAAATGTTCGATATTTTCCCCTTTTTATTTTGATAGGGGGGGGTCTTGCGTTGTCTCGGCGCTCTTAGCTCATCGGAATTAGTTTATTTAAAAACTCATCATTTTATGTCATGTTGAGTGAACTTTGTACCTCAAGGCGGTAGTGGCGCTCTAGTGGTGGACCTTGTTTCCCTTTCTTCTTTTAAGTGGGGTCTGGCGTTGTGACGAAAAGGATCTAGAGACGTCGGTTCTCCTAGATCTTCGGAAGTAGTTAAAAAAAACTCATCAGTCAATGTCAAAATTTACACGGGTAAATACACGGCGAACTGGATTCTTTTGTCAAGTCCCCGGCGGAAATTAATGGGAAGCTTCGATCGCAGAGGTCCATGAAGGATTAAGTGGCGAGACCATTCTGCTGGGAAATCGAAGTGAAGGTGAGAGATCAGAGCGTAGCTAAAAATGTTACCACCGGATCACACGAAATCTGTTAGAAATTTGAGCGACAGAGAGTGTGTGTTAAGGAATGTTTCTTGTTGAGAGTGGTGTTGCTTTGATAATGAATACACCCGTCCTTCCTCTATTGTTGTGGATGGAATTCGATGTTGTGCCGCTGGGCACCAGGTTTACCGGTTTTTTCAACTCTTAGAACTAGTTTTTGCGAATCTCATGAACTTCATGTATAAATTTACAAAACTTTCCATTCGTATACTGCACTTTATAATATGAAACACTTATTTTTCAAGACAAATACCTTCTTTATCATATCAGTTTATTCTGCCAGACTACTACCAGTGAATTCTGTATTATTATTATTATTATTACATTAACCTTTTTCTCTCCTTCGGTTTTACTTTCAACACTGCAAAATTTATTTGACCTTGAGAATTTGATGATAATGAGTCTAATTGTACTTTATTACTTTCCTAATAAAACCTTCTATTATTTTAAATATGAATACATTTGTTTATAGATAAGAAACTGGTAATTTATACTAATTCCATTGCAAATTTCCCCGTCCTTTTGGATATTGTCGTCGTAAAGTTATTTGCTTCAATTATTTTATTACCGTTTGAAATAAAACATCACAAGCAGGTGTTTTTTTTTTTAAAATTCTACCCCTCCCTCATATCAAATTTGGAGGACATTTTTGAAAAACTAACAAAAATGTAAAGGAACTCACAGTGAAGTTATAGTCTGTATCTATGATGGTTTCAAAAATATTTAAGGGTTACAGGACCTATTTCCTACTCTGTAAAATTATTATGAATTGCTATATATTGAAACTAAAAGAGATTACCCTGACCACATTGTGTACCTACTGAAAACAACTCTGCATTCCAACTTAAATAATAAATTACGTCGTTGACTTTAGAGAGATATCGTTGTTCATATTTTTCCTAACATTTCTACATATCTGAATCTCGACCTGCCCAGTCACTTGTCTGCCCGTATTGTATACCTACTGAAAATACCCATGAACTCTAAACATAATGAATGAACTAAGTTATTGAGGTAAGAATAATAATTGTCAGTGAGATATTATTGTTTATATTTCCCGATATCATTGCACCTCCACGTTTCCAGTCACTTGTCTGCCCACATTGTATACCTACTGAAGATAAACTTACACTCCAACAATCAATAAACTACGTCATTCAGGTTAGGATCTACGTCAGAGAAATATTATTTTGTGTTTACTGACAACGTTGCATCAACACATGTCCAGTCACTTGTCTGCCAACATTGTATACCTACTGAAGATAAACCTACACTCCAACAATCAATAAACTACATCAAATTTAAAGAAAATGGTCATGGGGATATTATAAAATATATAATTTTTCAAAATCTATTTTACCGATTTAGATAAAATTTTAGTAAAATATTAATATTAAGACTGTGTAAATTGCAAGTATAAAATAAAATAAATAGAGAAAACATTGGTTAAAAACAAAAATGAAGTATCAACCCCCGTCATTACATATTCGATTTTAATACAAAAGGATTAAATACTAGGACGCCTTAACGGTACAAGTAAAGGAAGCTGAGGTTCTATTAAATATATTACTACTTCATCTAGGACAGCTTACATGGTTATTTTTACTTTTCGACTACAAGTAACATTTTCGGTGACGAATCATTTTATTTTATTTTAGAGAAAGGGTGAAATGTTCGAGTAATTCATTTGTATAATTTGTATAATTTTGTTTATGAGCCTCACAAAATAAATTGTTGTGCCGGAAATTAAACAATTATTCGTATTTAAAACGATTTTTATAAAACAAACCATATTCATTATCACCGTGTGAAATCTTACAAATACAAGCCTATTGTTACAAGTTACACTACTCAATTTATAAAATCTCCGGTTACAACCCTCGTAACCCTATACATATTGAACAAGCTTATTAAATACTGTAACATTTCTGTTGGATACAAGAGCAGACAATTGGGAGGGTTAAATATTTGATGGTACGATGAAAGCGACGCAGCTGAGGGGGGTAGATAGGTGGAGGGTGGAGGGGTGGACTGACGTCACAATGTTCAACAGGTGCTGATCGATGCCACCACACGTCATGTTCTTGCGTCATTATCAAGTATAACGATTCCATAGGGCGGGCAGGCTATTCTACTGAATTATAACAACTAGCCGAATCAATGTAGAAAGTTACAAAATGGGGGATGATTTTAAGGAGCGGAATTTTGGATTTATTAAAATATATTTTTGAGGTTAAAAATGATTTTAGAAAACCTTTTTTACAATGTATATTGATTGAATTTTTAGTCAGTGTGTTTGAGTGAGACTAATTTCACTTTCAGTGTGTTGCGTCATCTACGCCCCTATTCCTTTCCTTTATGAGAATTACAGTCAATGACCACACAAAGCGACAGATCCTTAACACAATCCTTTGGAATGTTTGTGTACTTATTTTTCCGTTTGTTCGTTACTCAGTTACGGTCTGAAAAAATCTATTAATAGTTATAAAATGTGGACGAAATTTTTTAATAGTTACAAAATGTGGGATAAATATCTATTAATAGCTATACAATGTGGGAAAAAATCTTTTGATAGTTATAAAATGTGGACGAAATCTATTAATAATTACAAAATATTGGATAAATATCTATTATTAGCTATACAATGTGGAAAAAATCTATTAATAGTTATAAAATGTGGACGAAATCTATTAATAGTTACAAAATGTGGGGTAAATATCTATTAATAGCTATACAATGTGGGAAAAATCTATTAATAGTTATAAAATGTATGGAAAAAATCTATTAATAGTTATAAAATGTGTGGAAAAAATCTATTAATAGTTATAAAATGTGGGGGAAATCTATTAATAGTTACAAAATGTGAGATAAATATCTATTAATAGCTATACAATGTGGGAAAAAATCTTTTAATAGTTATAAAATGTGGGGGAAAATCTATTATTAGCTATACAATGTGGGAAAAAATCTATTAATAGTTATAAAATGTGGAGAAAAATCTATTATTAGCTATATAATGTGGGAAAAACATCTAGTAATAGTTAAAACAATCTATTAGTAGCTATACGACGTGGGAAAAATCTTTTAACAGTTATAAAATGTGTAGAAAAAAAATCTAATTATAGTTATAAAATGTGGGGGGAAATCTATTAATAGATACAAATTGTGGGGGGAAATCTATTAATAGCTATAAAATGTGGGGGCAAAGTCTATTAATAGTTATAAAATGTGTGGAAAAAATCTATTAATAGTTATAAAATGCGGGGGAAATATCTATTAATAGCTATACAATGTGGGGAAAAAATTTAATAATAGTTATAAAATGTGGGAAAATTCTTCAATTATGAGGAACGACATCACAAAAAGTTTATTGTCATTTGTTTTATTTTTTAAGTATGGGGTAAGTTTGGTTATAGGAAATAATTGCGACAATTGTGTATATCTTTATGTCGCCAAAGTCTCCACTACCTTCGCTTCTATAAATGTCTCGCCACTAACGGGCCACGAAGGTGTACGTATTAGACTCACTGAGGTTGTGTCCGTAACTCGGCTGTGCCGGATTTAGTACTATCACGTTTTCTTAAAAAGAATTACCATAATATCGCTATTTATCATCGTAGAGACGATTTGGTACCATTATGTGCAGAATTGATATCTGCAAATTTTTATTGAGCCTAGTTTGTATGTTGTAAGTTGAGAAACACACAAGATAAAACCTATAGCCTATATTTATTTATAGGTTGCCATCATTTTGACGTTTTAAATTCAATTTTAGAATTTTAATTGTAATCCATAAGAGTAAAATCTATTCCCTTAAACCAAATGTAATGTTCTTATCTTAATTGTTGTGGCCGCTATTGTATTTACGTACAGAGAACTACAATAAACAAAGACAGACGGACGGAATGTCGAAAATATTTTTTTCCTTTTCCTGAAGCGATTAAACGTCAAGATCAGTCTAAAGAAGAATATTGTATTTTTTTACTATTTAAACTTAGTGAAATATAAAAACAACACACTATTATGAAACAAACAAACCCTCTATTAACCTAATGTAACAGCATAAAAGAAAACTAACATTCTATATTGATATAAAAAACAATCAAACGTACAAACCAGTTAATAATGTTAATAAAATAAAGAAAAACCTATGTTTGTGTAACTAAAACTAATAAATAAGGAAATATTTCTGAACGTTTTGCTATCTAATAGAGTTATTTATATTTGTACAAGGAAAAGTGACTCCATGTTAATAAAGGAAAAATTGTGGTTTAAAAAAAATAAACAGGAAAACTTAATGATATGACATTCAATAAAATATTGGTCTGAAACAGATTTACTGATTTCTTTATTAGATTTTCAAATCTTGAAACGTCTCATGCGTCTTCATACCTTGCCTCCATGTTGGATTGAATTGCCATAAGAATAATGTTAATTATGAAAATTAAATTAGATCCTTAGTAAATGTTATAATTTTAAACTGCACAAAATTTTTAATATTATTTATTTATTTTTCCAAAATCTATAAAACCAAGAACTAAAATAATTATGCATTACGGAATAAATCTTATGCTATTGTAAGAATGAAGATTTATAAAATAAGCACTTTACGTTATAAAGTCATTTGTTTGCTTACACAGTTTAAAATTAAAAAAAAAAAAACCTATTGCATCTAAAGGTGACGACGTTATTTTAATATTATTAAACTATATTCTAGTTCAACGAAAATCTTACATTAAATCAATACAACCAAAATAAGAATACGGTTTAGGGATTTGGTACAAAAATTAAACATAAAGAAATACAAAAACAATAGTACAGCCTTAATTAACAAATAATAAAATCAAATAAATTTTATTTATTAAATATAATTTGACAAAATAAAATATTTATAAATATAGGTAAAAACCAAACAAACTATCTCATGAATCAAACAAAATATAAACAACAGAATTATTGAACTATGCAAAACACAACTTGTTATATATCATTTTTCTCAGAAAGATGGATAGATTTTATGGATATAATGAAAAAAAATTTAATGTTAAGGTTTGGAATCAAAAAATTAAGTGAAAATGCCATAGAAAAATCTAATGCCATATAAAAATTAAAAAAAATTAAAAATTTAAAGATTTATAAAAGTTTTATAATGTAGTGGTGGACAAATTTTGATAAAAAAAATTAATTAATTAAAACATTTACATATTGAAAATTAATTTTAAAAAAAGTTTGGATTATTTTTTTTTTTAATTTACCAAAAATATTGATATTATGCAAAACACAACTTGTTATATACCACTGTTTAGAGAAATGTAAGTAAAATTAAAATTTTTAATAACTAAATTACAAAACTTTTGTAAATCTTGAAAAAAATTTAAAAAATATATATTGTATAAATAAGCTTTTCTGTAGCCTTTTTATTTTTTGCACATTTTTGATTCCCAACATACTAACTCTAAACCTTTACATGTAACTTTTTTTTTTTTTTTTTTTTTTTTTTTTTTTTTTTTTTTTTTTTTTTTTTTTTTTTTTTTACATTCTATGCACCTTTCTGAGAAAAATGTTATATAAGAAGTTGTGTTTTGAATAATATTACTATTTTTTAAGAATAAAAAAAAAAACACTTAAAAAATACACAAAATGGTTTGCCAGTTAGGGCGTTAACATTTGCTAGTTGTAGACTTAAAAACTTAGATTCATTAGACATTCATTAAATTCAAACCATTCAGATTATTCCTAGTTATGGAGCCTCACATCAATATATCTTGATTTTAAACTAACTCCCATAGTCCCACACTCAGAGTCCACGAGTGTAGTGAATATAAAATAAAATATAACAACATGCATTCTGCCCCCCCCATATTAAAAAATGTTCTTAGAAAAATGAGAATACTATTATGATTAAAGTATTGTAATTTAAAACGCCAACATTTATGCGTCTAATTAAGTAAACCTATAATTTTCTTGATTTTAAATAATGAATATAGGCCTATAAAAAAATTACTTTTTGAAAATTCGTGCTAGGTCTTGCAGACCATAAAAATTAAAGTAAAAGAACGTCTGGGTGCTTCAAATTACACCGTTAAAACTGTTCCTGAAACAAAAGATTTGAAGATAACTTTATGCCCACTCATTTTTGTGGACTCACTCGTAACGTTTTCTTACGTGTTTCGGAATCTATGTTCCATCTTTAGAATTTCTTTAGTAGGGGTAGTCAAAACATTAAAAATACACATATATAGAATATAAACATCACAAAATACTTTATTGTAATAACACAAGTCACAGGTGTACACAGTGACTTTCGAGTAACGAAGGAAAGAAATAGATTCCAATAAACTTATCTTAAAGTCAGTCACTTGGATACTACCACTCAAACAGAGTTTAAAAAAATATTTCACTCTCTTACGTACTTTTTATTTTAGGCGTATGTTGTCAACACAACATTTTAACAAAAACTTCAGTTTAAAAATTCATAGAAAACAGAAAATCATTACAACGACTGGTCGTTTACAAAAACTTCAGTTTAAAATTCATAGAAATTAGAAAATCATTACAACGACTGGTCGTTTACAAAAACTTCAGTTTAAAATTCGTAGAAATTAGAAAATCATTACAACGACTGGTCGTTTACAAAAACTTCAGTTTAAAATTCGTAGAAATTAGAAAATTATTACAACGACTGTTCGTTTACAAAAACTTCAGTTTAAAATTCGTAGAACTTAGAAAATTATTACAACGACTGGTCGTTTACAAAAACTTCAGTTTAAAATTCGTAGAACTTAGAAAATTATTACAACGACTGGTCGTTTACAAAAACTTCAGTTTAAAATTCGTAGAACTTAGAAAATTATTACAACGACTGATCGTTTACAAAAACTTCAGTTTAAAATTCGTAGAACTTAGAAAATTATTACAACGACTGGTCGTTTACAAAAACTTCAGTTTAAAATTCGTAGAACTTAGAAAATTATTACAACGACTGGTCGTTTACAAAAACTTCAGTTTAAAATTCGTAGAAATTAGAAAATTATTACAACGACTGTTCGTTTACAAAAACTTCAGTTTAAAATTCGTAGAACTTAGAAAATTATTACAACGACTGGTCGTTTACAAAAACTTCAGTTTAAAATTCGTAGAACTTAGAAAATTATTACAACGACTGGTCGTTTACAAAAACTTCAGTTTAAAATTCGTAGAACTTAGAAAATTATTACAACGACTGATCGTTTACAAAAACTTCAGTTTAAAATTCGTAGAACTTAGAAAATTATTACAACGACTGGTCGTTTACAAAAACTTCAGCTGAACGATGGGTTTCTCTCATATTCATACATAAACATCTTTAGGTAGTATTAATAATTTAAAATTTGTCTTTTATATAAATTTTAGTTGTTTATGAATAAATTCTTGCAAATTTCTTCAGTTTATCGTCATATTTCTAAGAGACTGTTAAGATTGGAAACGCTGTAAGAATCTATTTCGTACTGATATGGTGCATGATTAATGAATTATAAATTAATATTCAAATCAATATTAATTGTTAATAATATTGAACACATATAGGTTGTCTGTATTGAGAAAACTGGCCTAACGCCCAAGGAAGGATGATTGGTGACGTATCAATAGAACGATGTCTTACTGGATCGACAGATGGAGGGAAGTTCAGGAATTGCCTTCCCTGCGGGTGCAAGCCTGAAAGCTAGTAGCGGTAAATTTAGTTAATGTGGGGTATAATTCCTTCGCACTTACAGACTACTAGCCGTTCTAAAAACATTAACCATTGTCTTCATGCCGGGTTGCGTTCTGTCCTATTGAGTTACTTGTTTCTAGTATTATAATGTTTTTTTAAATAAACATCCTTATCAATGGATGGAACTTTTATTTTGTAGTAATCACACAAGTAAATAATTTGTCGAAAATTATAGCTTAATAATGGTCGTTGTATTTTTCCTGTTTTTGTGCACGGCCAATAAACAACTTTGGCAAGTTTCATCAACATCGGATTTATAGTTGTGGAGTTAAAATTGGGTTGTCGACAGATAAACGCGAGCGCAATTTTATAAGTTTCCTTGGTTCACCTACGGACTCTAATAAGGAGAACAGTAGCTATTAGCATTGTTACAAAAGTAAATATCTCAAAAATAATAGTCTATATTATTACAGTTTTACATTTACAATAATCTAAGTGATTGTTTTCATAAATGTTTATAGAATAAAACAAATTATTTATAACCAGTTCCTCCAGCAGGGTACCGCGTTTTCGATCGAATGAGGTGTCGATGTAGTGGGATGTCGATCGGTTGAGACACTACGGGAGGTTTGAGCTTCCGGAAATGACGCAATGTACAGGGAATTTCGATGATGTAACATTTCTGTTTAATGTCCTCCCAGATTCTTGGAATTACATTCGGTAGATTAATTACAGTTGATTCTTAGAAAATCGTTACTGACAGAGCTAAAGGAGGTCCTGTTTTGTTTCAACAATTTGTTGTTTTGTTTGTGTTTGATACGAAGTTGTGGTCTAACGTGTAAACCAATTCTTATAAAATTTAATAATAAATTATTTTAGGTTGAATAATGTATGCACAAAGATTTTAAATTTAAAGCAGTTGAAAGTTATGAACGTCGATGCTTCGACTAGAAATAAAACATGAGCTACCAAGTATTAAATATAATACTGTGAACGAGATATAACGAGCAGTCTAAACGTATCAACAAAATATTGAGTTATATTCTAAGAATTTCTCACGAGAAGTGTTTATCTTATTAAATAAAAACATCATAACTCAAGACTTTTTTTATGTTTTCAATTTATTTATAAGTTATTAGTTTCATAGGACTGTTAAAGTAAAAAATAAATTATTATTAGTTATAAATAAATAAAAGTTAGAATCTCTAGTTCGTTCACTGATATTTCCTCTAATAGTTGATATAAAAAAATCATCCAACTATTACATAACAACTACAGTAAAATATAGCTAATAGTCAGATCATTTACGCTTCTAACTAAGCGGCTCACCTGCCACCGAGGCCTATCAGTGTAGATATTCCACTGTCAATAAACATCGATTTGTACAGCATTATATTTACTACCATCACACTCCTAATACAAACAGCAAATTAGTTATAAAACATTTAAATATTATTATTTCTATCTTGGTGTTTTATTAAGTGTACTGTAGTTACAGTAGTTGGTGTTATTATTTACTGTTATTTCTCTAATGGATAGGATCAGTGAACATTTCATCGCCACGTTTCCATCAGGGAGATACTATTAAATATAAAGATACGATTATCTTCACAAAAGTACATTGCTTGAAAAAAGAATCGATTGTCTCTTGTCTGAAACTTATCGATTTATTTAGTCTGACAAAAAGATCAATCTTTCAATCAAAGTAACAATACACTTCACGTGTTGCACATCTTTTATTCATGTCTTAGCTTCGATTCTACGAAGGTGCTGTATTTTTTAAAACACAAAAAACACATTTCCACGAGACTATGAACGCATTATTAAATCAACATTACTCATTAAAATTCAAAACAAAATTAACTCCAAATAACAAGAAACAAATTAGAATAAATTATTCAACACTGACCTGGGTTTATTTATACCAAAGGATAAAGGATTAAAAGAAAGGATATTTCTGCCAAAACAACAACAGTCATGCGATTTTTATCCGTATTCAAATCAACGACCTTCAACCCCCTCTCTTTGATGACGAGGGTTGGAAACTATTTGTAACATGACCTTAATTACAGAAACACCCCGTTTCTTTGAAACGATTCATTTATAAATAAATCTGGCGAAATTTATGACATTTTGTTAGATGAGATAGTTGTTCCTTTTGCGTCGAATTTAGCATAAAGTTACACGAGCAGGTGTGTCGAATTTAAAGATCAAAAGTAACGTAGATCGGGTAGTTACCTACAATTAGTCGTCTCGGCACCGACACTTAGTTTACTCGGTGCCAAAATTTGTCGATTCGGTCTAGATACTTAGTCGACTCAACACTGACAATAGACTCAGCGCAAGCACAGTCGACTAGGCACAGAAATTTAGTCGACTGTTCACTGACAATGGGTCGACTCGACACCAACAGTTAATCTACTCGCTGTCAAAATTTAACCGATTCGGAGTGGATATGCAGTCGACTCGACAGCGACATTTAGCTTACTAACGCGGAAACTTAATCAATTCATCGCTAACGTTTAGTCGATTATGTGTCGACACTTAGTAGATGTGATACTGACAGTTAGGTGACTCAATATCGACAGCTCAATACTGTATTTGCTACTTGACAGTGATTGATTTTAGATATAACCCATTATTTTAAGAGTTTTGGTTATTTTTCTATATCTTCAAACGTTTAGGCACTTAAATGTTTCAAAAATTGGCAAATTCATGTATTTTACAAATACGATTTTCTTTTTTTAAGTCTAATTCAGGTGAGTTTTTAACTAGAGGTAAGGTAAAAGTATTTTTTATTTATGTTGAGGAATAACAGAAAACAAAAATAAAACTTTTCTGGTAATTGTCTAAAACACCTAATGGTTTATATTAGTTCATAATTATCATTAGATGTATTAGACCTTGTGAATACGATATTACTGCTGAAACAAATGTATTAACAGTGCTTAATTATACTATTTGTCAATAAATGTAATAAAAGGTGTAATAAATTTAGCAATAATTAAGAGATGCCAAAACCCAATGAATGTTCTAGACAATTACAATAAAAATAAGAGTACTGTTACTAAATCTTTTCCCTAGCTCTAGTTAAAATTTAATCTGAGTTTGACTATGAAAAATAAGAAAAATCCTCATTAGAAAATGTTTGAATTTTTGAATATTAAAAAGCTTGTAGCTCGTAAACGGGGATAGAAATATAGAAAAATACCCGACAAAAAAAGGTCTGAAATATTACGTTAAATCAAAAATCGCTTTATTTATTAGAAAATTAAAAACTGACCACCATATTGGAAAAACAGCGGATGATTTTCGTAATAACTCAAAAATCCAGGGGTTACATTTTAAAGTTTTTTCGTAACTCTTGCACTTATCGAATGAAACAGCGGTCACGCCTGTTTCGATCACCCTGTATACTATAAATTATTACACTTTAGCAGTGTCTATAAATTGTTCTATCCAGTACAATACATCCTGATTGTTTTAAAATAAACAAGTCGACACCGCACAAAGGTAGCGAGGTCAGTCAAAGGCGGACACAAAAACACCAAAAGTAAATCGTGACTTATCAAATTAACGAACCAATTGCGTGACGTGGATTTTATTAAACAAGTGGAATAATAAACACTCAAAAAGGTCAGTAAACCGAATTGAACCAGTGTAAGGAATAGTTGGAAATATTGTTTGACTTATTCGTGTTTAAGATACATTAAGCACTTACACAGTGTGGGGGGTGAGAGGGAATTTCTCGAAATACATTTTTAGTTTTAAAAATAAACTGTTAAGAAATATTCTCTTTCTATCGGAAAAAACAAATATTAACCAAAAATATACACATGTTGTTGTCACGTCTCAAAAATGCTTATTTACTATTTGATTACGATATAATCAACCGTACGACTTTGGATCGGTAGACATATAGGAACAGATATATTTATAAAATAGAAGTTATTAGTGGGTAATTTATAATAAAATAACAGGTCGCTCGTATTTACTCAACTGCGAGCTGAAATATTCACATTTTATTTCATTTTGTATATATCAAGCTTTAACTAATTTACTAACACCAGTTGTCCAAAGGACGGGACCTTGTAACAATCTGAAGAAGCACACATGACATATGTGCGTTCTGCACGCACATTTTTTATTCAAAGCTAATAACATAATGAATTGGCATTGCTTAACTATGTCAGGGGTGCGCGTTACATGATTAATACAAGAATGCGTTTACGTATATATTATCGTCACGCGTTATTACAGCGTTTTGTCGCCGTTAACAAATTTTGTTTTTTCTTCTTCAGGCTATGGCCCTGACTTTACAATAGTTGTTAAAATGATTATGGATTGGAAAGAGTCAAAATAGTTAGAAATAGGCTTTCACATTTTTTTTCCGTCAGATGTTTTTACACTTAAGGTATTATGGAGAAATTTTACACTAAATGTCTGGAGAACATAGTCACTTTCTAATTAATTTAGGCCTATAAATGCTAAAAGTTCCAATTTTTAAAAATTTGTTGATGATCTGTCAAAAATTTGTTAGAGGTAATTTGTCTCGTTGTTTGTTAACAATCATTCAAGTCGTTCAATTTAAGAATTTAGGAAAGTCTAGTATGCAATTAGGAATTTAATATGAATTTAGGAAAGTCTGTTATGCAATTTAGGAATTTATTATGAATTAATTTAGGAAAGTCTGGTTTGCAATTTAGGAATTTATTATGAATTTTGGAAAGTCTGGTATGCAATTTAGGAATTTATTATGAATTTTGGAAAGTCTGGTATGCAATTTAGGAATTTAGGAAAGTCTGGTATGCAATTTAGGAATTTATTAGGAATTTAGGAAAGTCTGGTATGCAATTTAGGAATTTATTAGGAATTCAGGAAAGTCTGGTATGCAATTTAGGCCCTACCCCATTTCTTTCCTATTAATTTTTAAAATGGCGGCTACTCAAAATAGTTATTACACAGTTTTAAGACAAGGATACGGATCATTTGACTAATAGCATACTCCGAATTATGAAATCTGCGAGGAACGACGAGGAGTTGTACAAGTAGAAAGTTAAAATTTGAACTATTTTCTATAACCGCACCGAAGGAACCACCGGCCGTTGTGGAGACAACTGTTTGACCCAGAATTTCACGATATAAAGACTCAGATGTGAGCGCTATTTGATTCAATAAGTACAAA
The DNA here is from genome assembly GCA_963513935.1 of Aphrophora alni. Lineage (NCBI taxonomy): Eukaryota > Metazoa > Arthropoda > Insecta > Hemiptera > Aphrophoridae > Aphrophora > Aphrophora alni. The sequence goes on from OY740774.1 coordinate 75,780,333, forward strand.
AGTTACAAAAAACAATAGAAAGTGTTTTAGTTAAAACTAGAGTTATTGACTTAATTAATTATATCATTCGCCATTTTTCTAATATGGTAGCCAGTTAGTAATTTTCTAATAGGAAAACTATATATAACAATTTTAGATTTAATGTATTAATTTATAACCCAGGGGATGTTTTAGACAATTACCAGATAATTATGATATTTATTTTCTATCGATAACTGTGATATTCCGCATCCTAGAAAACAAATAAAAACAACAGCTGTTTTATTACATCTTTTATCCTAGATTTGTTTAAAATTTCACCTCTATGTAATTTTGGAAAATAAGAATATTAGTCTCTGGAAAATGCTTGAATTTGAGAATTTTTGAAACATGCAAGTACCTGTAAGTCCTAAATGGTTAAAGATAAATAAAAATACCCAAGAATACAAATGTTTTAAAAAATTGCGTTATATCTAAAATCGCTATAAAAATTGTAATTATAACTATAAAATTACGAACAGGCCACCATATTGGACAAATGGCGGATGATGTAAACGATTTGGTAGTACCTCTAGTTTTACCACACAAAATGTTGGGTTACCTTTTAAGTCTTAGTAACTTTTGTACTTATGGAATATAACAGCGGTAAAACCTGTTCCGTTCACTTTGTATTCTTTACCTACTACTATTAATGAATCATTACTTACAATCAAAATTCAAGAAGCAAGACACCCATCAATAATTTACTTTGTCTACAGTTGTTGACAAAGTGGCATTTTGTTCATTTAAATTAGTTTGCAAAACGGCTGATTTCTCAACAGTTTCACTTTTCCCACTACTTTGCACACTACTTTGCTCACTCCGAAAACGAAATTTAGGTTAAGTTTATTTGAATTGATTTATAATATACAGGAAATGTCCCATATGTATGTTAGATTAATTCTTACATGTAAAATAACATAAATAAACAACAAAACAACGTTTTAAAGTTGAAAAAGGAAGTAATTATTCATGAATATGATTGACAGTGTATGTACACGGAGAGTATTTTTCGTTTGCCGAGTTTTGAAGTTGGCAATCCCGTTTCTTCAACAATACACCTAAGTTATTTGTAATATTCATAAATAACCTCAGTTTTGACGTGAGGTTGAACACTATTGTATTAAATTAATGTTTTATTAAATTGTGTTACTGCTGAAGTATGTTTTTTATTTCCCACAAAATAACAACTGTAGACAAAGTATAATGTGCAATTCGTGAGCAAAGTATCTTTTTTAAACTCGACAAAATTGACGCACTCGGCAAGCCTTGTGCATCAACATTTTTCTCTCGTTTAAAAAAGTGCCACTTTGCTCACTAGTTGCACAAATAACTATTTAATTTTTCTTTATTTCACTGATATTTTGTTCAAATGTACAGTAGCTGCAGTATTATTTACTCTTACCTCTTGCTGTACAGATATTGCTGTGTCATTTAGCACGTTAGAATGAATGATTTTTAAATGTATTAAAACTTCTAAGGATGGAGTGAATTAAACCTCATTTTACCCTCTGGAGATCATTATAGTAGGTACGGCATGACAATCCCGAGGTACCTCTGGATCTACACTTTTCTTCATGTCGGTTTGTACCACTATTTCATCTTTCCTATTGGGTCTCTAAGGACCAACTCTTGTTCTCTCGCGACCTTGACGTTTTTAGAGTATTCGAGGGCTAGGGGTTCTTTTTTTCATTTTTTATAATGCAATGATAACAAAAAGTTTTCACTTTTAAATAAATAAAAAATTAATTTAACACAAATAAATATGTCTTGTTTAACTTATATACTTATTTTGCCCGTTATATAAATAAAAACAGGAAACTAACATAGCAGAAAAATACATGATTTACCATAGTTTGACCACTCATCGATAAATGTAATATAGATAACAACAGCCTACAAATAAAAATAAATTTAATATATCTAACCCTTCTAAACCTGTATTATTACTGGATACACCCCCTCCCTCCCATGGGGTACGCAGCCACTGTGAACGAATAAGTTATTACCTAAAACTCAATGTTGCGGTATAACCAAAACATTCACCCATGTGGACTTGGTATGATATTAATTTTAACAGTCGTGCCGGGGTGGAGCTTGGAAACTAGTGACAGGAAAATTGTGTTTAGAATGGAATAGTGTGTAGACAAACATTGCACTTTCTATAGTTAGACAATTAGTTTAAATTGGGTAGTAATTATGGCCAGAAATGAAAGTAAAGTTTGACTTCAAAATATTTAGGTTTATAGTGGAAGGGGTGGTGGTGAAGGAGCCCAACATACGTTCTCCCTTTTAATAGTGTGAAAAATATGTTATGGGATTTAGTAATATAGAATAAATAAAAAAGTATTAAAGTAAATAAATAGGAGTAAATAAAAATAATTACTTTATTGAAATTAAAGCTATTTATTTTAGTGGTAATAATTAATAATTAACCGTTGCCAATTATTATTATATGATCAGTAAGTAATCACCAATATTTAGATGTATACAAACAATTATGTGCTATATTATATACTATTAATTATGAATGAAATTATTAGGTTAGGTGTGATTTTAAATATAAAGAAAAGTAAAGTTTTGTACTTGAGTTTTGTTTGGATCTTTTGATGTGGTTAAAACAAAATAATTAAAAAAATAAAATTTTCATTTAAACAACCTGATTCCAATTTTTGTTTTGTTTTTTAATGATGTCTTCATTAACAGCCCTAACTGGTAAATTGATTTTAATCGGATTATGTGAAATCATTCTAGCTTAATTAGAAACTTAGATGTCATAACTACAATTTTTTTCAAATAATCTTAAACGATATTCAAAAGTGGTTCGTAGGGATGGTTGGTAACTCTCCCAAAATTTTGTTTCGGTCAATTAAAAAAAGAAATAGTCCATTATAGCAGTTATAAATATCTAATTTCTCAAACGCTGCTCTTTGAATTGCAGTTGAATTTTACCAAATTTCAAAAATTAATCATCACCTTATTTTAAAAAAAGGAAGAAAGGTACATAACATAAACACCCCCTAGCATTCTAATACTCTAATAGCATCAAAGTCGGATGATAACAAAAATTGGTTAAGAGAGACCACGTAGGAAAGATGAAAAAGTGGAAATTAATGCAATACTATCTAAAAAAAAAGTGTAAATCCAGCTAGGATCATTCGGAATTGCTACTACACGTGAGCTACTGAGGCTTATGTAAGTTGGAATTGGGAAACAGTAATTTCTAAGGGGTAAAAAGATAAAGAGCGAAAAGCTATAATCTATGTAAATTAAATTATCTGGTAGCCATTTTCACAAAATGTTGAAAAAAAAATAAAGTGTAAAAAAAAAAAAAGGAAAAAATGTTACATTACTCGATAAGCAACACGATAAAAAGTAAAAAGCAAATAACTAAAAATACATAAAATGATTTACTTATTTATGAGGAGAAGGGAAGTTGGCCAATGACCAAACAGATTTATAATAGGAATACTGCAGCGGAAATGTAGTACTGTATTTGAAAACTGCAGAGAAAACAGGAATGAACAAGGAAAGAAATTTAAAAAAGAGAGAAGTTTTGAGCAGAAGCCCTTAATTGAGGAAAGAGTCTAACTAAAATTGTATAGACATAATACTGGAATGACAACGGAAAAGGGAATTCTGCGAAAAGTAATGGAAACTTTTGCGTTTTCAAAGCCACGAGTTGGCATTGAAGAAGAAGGAGGTATAAAATTATCTCTCTCCCTCTCTACCAACTGTTTATGAAAAAAGTTTATAATGTTTTATTATGCTGAGAATTTAAAACAAAAATTCAGAAATGGGCGTGTGTAACACTAGACCACTCAAGTCAGAGTTTATACGTGTCAAAATCGGTTGTGTTGTAGATACTACACATCCGCATCTGGTTGTCCAATATAAAATATGTTCTAAAAACTGTTAAAAAGGAAGAAAATTAGATGTTAGTAGTTTACTATAAAAATATCGCATAATATTTTTACTTTATCACACGTAAGAAGAAAAGTTATGTGATGGGTTGACAAAATTAATGCAGAGTTTTTGGCGGGATTATTCGTTATGACGTCACTTGAGCACACAAAAGTAATGTGTGGAATGACGGTATTTTGGTCATATCTCCAAAAACAATTTGTTTCACATCACCAAATTTGGAAGTAGCTGCTGTAAGATTAAAACTCAAAATCAAGTTTAACGGTTTTGATGAAATTTCGTTAAAATGTTCATCATACATACTAGTGGGGCAAATATATGGCACAATTAAAACAAACATAGGCTTTATTTATTTTAAAAGTATAAAACCCTCGGAGCCTCACTTCATGGAATATGGACTTGGAAAACCCTATCTGAATCTACACATTTTTTAAGTAGTTTTGGATTAAATCTCTCTCTTTCATCTTTCCTATCAGGTCTTTCTTGACCAATTAGTTTTGTTTTTCTTACCCTGATGCTATTAATGTATTAGGGCTAAGGGTTTTTATTTATCTTTGTAAGGCGGTGATGAGAGAGAGAGAGAGAGAGAGAGAGAGAGAGAGAGAGAGAGAGAGAGAGAGAGAGAGAGAGAGAGAGAGAGAGAGAGAGAGAGAGAGAGAGAGAGAGAGAGAGAGAGAGAGAGAGAGAGAGAGAGAGAGAGAGATTTTTCGCCTTTAAACAACAAGGGGGGAAATATATACATCTCAAACTATATCCACACAACAAAATCTCCACATTCACAAAATTTTCTATTCGGGTGTTTTCAGTAAAATCTTAAAGCATAGTCCATACAGATATTATAAAAGAAATAATTTCTCAAATTAAGCCAAAACGACTTCTTTCAAATTTTGTTGAAATATAAAATCTAATAATTACAATCATGTCACCAAATTGTAATTAAATCAAAAATATGATTCATTAAAAATTTACAAAAATCGTAAAAACACTCCACTAGCTTCAAAATTTATTTAACGAAATATGAATTATAACTAGGACGAATTTATGGCAGTATTGAAACAAGATACGCTTTTTAAATTGTGATCGTGTCACTTAGGCAGGATATTTGAACAAGACCTACTTTGCTTACGATAGCGAACAGCTGATCGGAACTGCAGCCATGTTGAGTAGTGCACGCTAGAACAACAAAGTGATATGTCCGTTCAGAAACGGAGGTAGTGTGTTGTTATTGTGTCGTGTTAAATTTTAGTTTCTGTATTTCATTTCTAAATTACTCCATGGTTGTTTAGTTAATTGGAGCTATTTTGTTCCGGTTTTACCGTTGACCCAATCCCCAATACGGACATGTTAGTTATTAATTTTAAACGAGACGCTCAAGTCCATCTCTCTGGTTAAACAGTCTTGTGTGATTGAATATTATTTAGTAATTAGCTTTATTTCGTTAAAGTAATATTAATTAAATTGATCTCTACAAAGCTGGTTACCCTATAGTGCAGGGGCAGATGTGGGATAACGAACTATACGAGATGAACATGGGCCTAAAGCAGTATCATTATAAAAGTTAGACCCTAGTCGTAGGCCTATACGTATGTTGCCATCACAAATTGGTTTCCAATAGTTACAAATTATAAATATCTTTCAAAATTATAAAAAGCTGGGTATGGAGACTTTTCTATAGCAACTTATATCCCATAAGAAATAAACAGTTAAATATTAATATAGTAAATATTTGATTGGTATTTTTCTCGTATACCATGTGTCCATAAAGTCCCACCCTCCTCTTATTTTTTGTATTAATGGAAATAGACAGATTTGGTTTGGGGAAAGTTTAGATAACCAAAAGAGGAGTTTTTTGAAGTATCAAAATTTTCAACCCTTATCCCCAAAATGGGGTAGTTTGGGGGTAAGTCAAGAATTTTAAATAGCAATCCCTATTGAGCGATACCTCATTTTTTGTGCATTTTACGTTATTAATTAGACCGGAAATGTTACGAAATGTACAACAAACTTTTGTGTCCAGAATCTATTTCTGCTAAAAAGTAAATGGTAGCCATTTCAAGAACTTAATCTGAGCTAAAAAAACAAGGTAAGGCTCTTACATCATTTTACCAACATAGAGCAGTTTGTAATGTAATAAAAACAACCGGAGTTTGTAGGTTAACATTCACAATTCGATTGGTTGCTATGTTGGGTAAGATGAACTTAGAGACCTCTGGTTTGCGCCATTATTCTTATTTTGAAAAGACCTTTAAAATGAGGTATCACTGAATAAGGGTTGCTACTTAAAACTCTTGACTTACCCCACACTACCCCCTTATGGGGGTAAGGGTTGAAAATTTTGATACTTCAAAAAACTCCTCCTTTGGTTATCTAAACTTTCCCCAAAGCAAATCTGTCTATTTCCATTTAAAAAAATAAGAGGGGGGGCTTTTTGGACACATGGTATAAACATTTTGGTAAATGGCGATACAAATTACCTTATTTTAGTAGATAATTAATTATCGAAGGTTACTAAAATGTTTAATGAAAAACACTACAATGAATTTTAAAGACCAGAGGATATTCTTTCGGCCATACTTAACTGCAAATATAATCTTGCACCATCTTAAAACTACCATATTAAATCCTTTATGAAGTTAAGGAGTAAAAGTGCTTAACTACTTAATACGTTAGACGAGAGGAAAATATTGCGAAGGATAAATTTCAAAGGATTATATTGATTGTAATAAATATTGCCTTCTGTGACGCAATATTGTCAAAGCCTGCGTGTGTACTCGACCTGATTTTGTGGGACAAAACAAACCAAAAACAGTCATTGTTGACAAACTGTAACCAATTAAATACAGACCCAGTCCCTGTTATTTGCTCTTTGGTTCTTGGCACGATGCCATTTCATTCTCTTCAAAGAGCTTCTTGAGACTCTTTCAATGTATGGACAATGCTTATGGCGTAGTGTTGGCTAAATCCTTTAGACGCTCACAAGCGATCAATTGTATATATGTTATGTAAATATTTATTTATTTTTATAAATTGTTAAATGTTAAAGGAATAACACAGAGGAATAAAATTAATAAAATTCCAAACAGAAAACCCTTAAATTGAGGGGGGAGATTAAAGGTAATTTCAACATTTTTTAGAGCGTAAGGTGTAGAGAACAAAAACAAAAACAAGAAAATTAATAATCGGCTTGCTGTAATCCCTTTAGGTTGTCACTTATAGCGATTACGTGTGTGGCAATCCCAAGGTAGCCTAGCTGGGTCTACACCTTTCTCTCATTTTGTCTTGGGTTAGATTACTTTCATTCACCTTTCCTATCAGGTCCCTCATTAGAAACTCATGTTTTCTTTCAATCCTGATGCTATAAGAGTATTGGAGGGGTGAGGGTCTCCATATTATGTCATTTTCTTTTTCTGTTTTAAGGCGAAGTTTTTCGTCTTTAAACAAAAGTTTTTCTTTTTATCTAGTTCTTCGTTAAGAACTTTTAACTTTCTTTACTACATGTGAAATCAAACTATATTTTTAAAGATAAATAAAATTTATTTTTTTATAATGAGCAAAAATGTTGTACTTCAAATTCACTCTTTCAAACCTTTCTCCTTTTGGACTATTATGATGGAGTGTTAATTTTTTTTAAAAAGACTGAAATGAAAGTATTAATAACTGCAGAAAATGTACCAAATTTGAACTTCTACCCACCTGTTTTGTGGGGCTGTAGCTTCTCTGTTTGGGATTTTGATATTTAAGATAATTTTGGCTTATTATAGGAATATTTAATTTTTGAAAATCTATTAATCGTAAAAAAAAATAAAAAAATAAATAAAATATCACTTTTAAACAGAAACGTTTATTTAACAAAAAGATAAATACATAAATGAAAACAACTTTTTACGATTAATATTACCTATAATAACCCTATTAATGTTAAATAGGGTTAAAACATTAGTAAACAAATTGTGTGTATATATTATTCACATCGTTATTTCCATTAAAACATGTAATAAGTTTGAAGGAACTTATATGGATATTCTATATCAATGCAAATTAGAGTAAAATATAAACAATAGTCAGATCGTTTACGCTTCCAACGAATTGGTACACCAGCCACTGAGACCCATCAATGACGAATGAAAAGTACCGTTTCTTAGTTAAGTCAGGCAGTATTTCAACGTCTATATACATAGATGGGTTCAGTACAATATTTACTACCACAGATCACAATGAATGTTAAATCCCAATCTAAGAAAGCATTTAACTTGTATTATTTCTCCCTGGTAGTTAAGTATTTTGTCCAAGTGTACAGTATAACCATTTACTGTTACTTCTTGGTCTAGTATTTTGTTGAAGTGTACAGTATAACAATTTACCGTTAATTCTTGGTCTAGTATTTTGTTCAAGTGTACAGTATAGTAATTTATTGTTACTTCTTTGTCTAGTATTTTGTTCATTTGTACAGTATAGTAATTTACTGTTACTTCTTGGTCTAGTATTTTTTTCAAGTGTATAGTAAAATAATTTATTGTTACTTCTTTGTCTAGTATTTTGTTCAAGTGTACAGTATAACAATATACTGTTACTTCTTGGTCTAGTATTTTGTTGAAGTGTACAGTATAACCATTTACTGTTACTTCTTGGTCTAGTATTTTGTTGAAGTGTACAGTATAACAATTATTGTTACTTCTTGGTCTAGTATTTTGTTGAAATGTACAGTATAACAATTTACCGTTAATTCTTGGTCTAGTATTTTGTTGAAGTGTACAGTATAACCATTTACTGTTACTTCTTGGTCTAGTATTTTGTTGAAGTGTACAGTATAACAATTATTGTTACTTCTTGGTCTAGTATTTTGTTGAAATGTACAGTATAACAATTTACCGTTAATTCTTGGTCTAGTATTTTGTTCATTTGTACAGTATAGTAATTTACTGTTACTTCTTGGTCTAGTATTTTTTTCAAGTGTATAGTAAAATAATTTATTGTTACTTCTTTGTCTAGTATTTTGTTCATTTGTACAGTATAGTAATTTACTGTTACTTCTTGGTCTAGTATTTTTTTCAAGTGTATAGTAAAATAATTTATTGTTACTTCTTTGTCTAGTATTTTGTTCAAGTGTACAGTATAACAATATACTGTTAATTCTTGGTCTAGTATTTTGTTGAAGTGTACAGTATAACCATTTACTGTTACTTCTTGGTCTAGTATTTTGTTGAAGTGTACAGTATAACAATTATTGTTACTTCTTGGTCTAGTATTTTGTTGAAGTGTACAGAATAACAATTATTGTTACTTCTTGGTCTAGTATTTTGTTGAAGTGTACAGTATAACCATTTACTGTTACTTCTTGGTCTAGTATTTTGTTGAAGTGTACAGTATAACAATATACTGTTAATTCTTGGTCTAGTATTTTGTTGAAGTGTACAGTATAACCATTTACTGTTACTTCTTGGTCTAGTATTTTGTTGAAGTGTACAGAATAACAATTATTGTTACTTCTTGGTCTAGTATTTTGTTCAAGTGTACAGTAAAATAATTTACTGTTACTTCATTGTCTAGTATTTTGTTCATTTTTACAGTATAGTAATTTACTGTTACTTCTTTGTCTAGTATTTTGTTCAAGTGTACAGTATAACAATTTACTGTTACTTCTTTGTCTAATATTTTGTTCAAGTGTACAGTATAACAATTTACTGTTACTTCTTGGTCTAGTATTTTGTTCAAGTGTACAGTAAAATAATTTACTGTTACTTCATTGTCTAGTATTTTGTTCAAGTGTACAGTATAACAATTTACTGTTACTTCTTGGTCTAGTATTTTGTTGAAATGTACAGTATAACAATTTACCGTTAATTCTTGGTCTAGTATTTTGTTCATTTGTACAGTATAGTAATTTACTGTTACTTCTTGGTCTAGTATTTTTTTCAAGTGTATAGTAAAATAATTTATTGTTACTTCTTTGTCTAGTATTTTGTTCATTTGTAAAGTATAGTAATTTACTGTTACTTATTGGTATACTATTTTGTTCAAGTGTACAGTAAAATAATTTACTGTTACTTCTCGATTTAGTATTTTTATCAAGTGTACAGTATAACAATTTACTGTTACTTCTTTGTCTTGTACTTTATTCAAGTTTACAGTATAATAATTTACTGTTACTTATCGATCTAGTATTGTTATGAAGTCTACAGTATAACAATTTAATGTTTCTTCTTATCTAGTATTTTGTTCAAGTGTACAGTATAATAATTTACTGTTACTTCTTTGTCTTCTATTTTGTTCAAGTGTACAGTATAATAATTTACTTTTATTCTTAATAAGGGAGCACTACGTCTGGTTTATTATAAAACAAAGCAGGAAGTATTGGTTTGGTAATAATAAGGTACCCTAGCTGAATCTACACCTTTCTTCACGTAGTTGGATCAGTCTTCTCTTTGGATTGATTCTATCTATTTCATCTTTCCTATCATATCTCTCTTGAACCACTTTTGTTTCTTCAGGCACTAATAGAGTACTCGAGCTTAAGGAGTCTTTATTTTAAGCACTTATTTTTATATTTAAGACTAGGATCGTAAGATTTTCTATTAACATTTAACACCAACAAATTTTATTAATGTGGGAATTACGCTTGTTTTTGAAAATGTTTTGCAGCATTTCTAAAATATTACAAAAATCTACTTTGCTTTGATTTTAAAACCTGTCGGTAAAATGATTCTTTTGTTTTAGATGAAACAAATTAAAGATAAATTATAAATAAAGCTTTGCATTGAATGTTTAATTAGCCTTTCATCATAATAAAAGCGAGGCGGTTATGTTACTCAAGCATTATTGATAAGGTTATTGACTGCTGTTGTACATAATAGAATGAAAATATCGCGATGTATTTCATAAAAACTTTGAGAAAATAAATAAACAATAACAAAAAATTACACTAAGTTTTCTATACACCTATTCACAAAACCAAATACGAACCAAACACAATTTAATTTTCCCTCTCATGATACTTACCCAGCCTTATCATACAGTGATGCAAGCAGATCCTCTAAATGTAATGCTCAATATTTAGTTTCATGGGCCATGTAGGAAATGTTAAATTTTATTGGTAGATCAAGCTGTCTTATCTAGTAGAGTATTTGTTTAATACAGTTGTTACACCTGTTTTCTGAACCTTGTAATTGTATATATCACTGCTTTCTACATCAGTATGTTTGCTACTAACAGGTTCAGATGAGTTTATTGTATTAAAACGTTTCCACTCGCTTCGCTCGTGTCACTGTCTCGGCTTTAGCGGGGTCGAAACTATATATATATATATATATATATATAGTGTCAGGTTTCGAAATTATATTTTTTGACTATAACTTCACTATTTGTTATCATAGATACCGTTATATGCACAATTGAAACATTCAAATTCATATATAATTTAGTATGTTATAAGGTAAATACTGTAACACACAACTTAGATATGTACATGTGAAAAACTCTTTCAAATGGCTGCTATTTCGACATTTTGAATTTGATTAAATAAAATTTTAATACATATTCTAAAATGCATTGCTCGCTCTGACTTGCATACAAAATTCAATTAAACTTTTAACTATTTAAAAATTTCGCCTATTATTTTTTCGTGAAACATGTACAAAATAGAACAAAAGTAAATTGTATTTATTAAACAAATTAATGACACTTCAAACTTTATTGTATGTTTGCAATTTGTTTAATAAATAGAATATAAATTTGTTGTATTTTTTGACGTTTCGAGATATTTAACACGATAAAAATAAATATGCGCCATGATGAAATAGTTAATAGTCATATTTGAAATTTTTATACAATTATTCAGAGTTCTAGATTTTAAAGTTTTTTATAAAAATTATTAGATTAAAAAAATATTTTGGTTCTAGATTAATCATTGGTGTTATAGACAACTACCAAGAAATTATTACTTTCCTATTTTTTTGGAAATAACTGGGTTATCCTTTGACCTACAGAAAAAAAATACAAAATCAGTTTTGTTTGTCATTAAAAAACAAAATGTTTTCGTCTCTAACAATTTAATGTAATGTCAATGGTTCACGAGATATTCAATAATACATATTTTAAATGCCCGCCATTTTGAAAATATTCAAAATGAAGTCTTCATTTTCAGTAAACTTATAAAAAGTAACACACAAAATGCGTAAATTTAATCTGAACTCAATATTTTTTGTACTTCCAAAGTTTTTTTGTACAAAAACAAAATGGCGTATATCTGGAAAATATTTTTTTCTTCATTCTGTTTAAAAAAATCATTTCGTAAAGTTTGGCAGCCTAGTTACGGGACACCATGTATAACCGTGCATACCCGCGGATAAGCGATAAGTTCGTCAATATAGTGCGATAACGTAAGTAAATATATGAAGATAACGTGCGTATCAAATGTCATTGGAATTTTGTAGTTTGTTTACTTCTCGTTTATATTCTATATCCATTACATCCTACCTACCAATGACGATAAGAAGTCAAATTAAACACAGTACAAGCGTCTAATGTCTTGTAAACTATGGCATCATCAACATTCATTTCTTTAGGTTTTTTTGGTTTAATAAAATACATTTCTGTGATTAATTTTCAATTATTAGGAACATCACTTTATGACAAATGACAAGTGAAAATGATTCGATTAAAAAAAAAAAAAAAAAAAAAAATGGAGTTAAAATTTCGAAAATGATCACAGTTGAGTCTTAAAAGGGTATAATTTATAAAAATCATATCAAGCACGTTAGTGGTGTATTTAAGAAAATCTTTATTTGGAGTTTTGATCTTATACCTCCAACCCCCAAATTTTGAATTAATATAATCAATATATATCAAGTTTGATCAAAAACGATGTATTTGTGCTGTAGAGGGCAGCACAGAAGACAGACATGATTCTAAAATCGTGTTTAGTCACAGGGAATTTAACATGGATAGAATGTTATCAGATCTTTTTTTATATGAGAAAGATATACATTTTATGTTGTTAAAACAATGAAATATCTCTTAAACACGTACTCCGAAAAATCCATTGTCCCAGTTCTAATCAGTTGCAATGGGCGACTATGCAGAAGGAATACATTGAATTGTACACACCCCAGTTGGGTAAGTTTATTAATGGGAAAGAGTTTCGATATCCTTATTTTGACTGCTCTTAATGTTTCATGGTCTTAGGTTAGGTTAGGTTATGTGAGGTAAGGTTAGGTTGGGTTAGGTTAGTTTAGGTTAGGTCTTAGGTTAGGTTATGTTAGGATAGGTTGGGTTAGGTTAGGTTAGGTTAGGTTAGGTTAGGTCTTAAGAAACCGAAAAATGATTTTCGACAAGTCGTCAGTCCATCGGTGTAGTCTGTACGTAAGCACGTTAAGGTTTAGTTAGGTTAGGTTAGGTTAGGTTATGTTAGGTTAGGTCTTAAGAAACCGAAAAATGATTTTCGACAAGTCGTCAGTCCATCGGTGTAGTCTGTACGTAAGCACGTTAAGGTTAGGTTAGGTTAGGTTAGGTTAGGTTATGTTAAGTTAGGTTAGGTTAGGTTAGGTTAGGTTAGGTCTTAAGAAACCGAAAAATGATTTTCGACAAGTCGTCAGTCCATCGGTGTAGTCTGTACGTAAGCACGTTAGGGTTAGGTTAGGTTAGGTTAGGTTAGGTTAGGTTAGGTTAGGTTAGGTTAGGTCTTAGGTTAGGTTATGTTAGGTTAGGTTAGGTTAGGTTAGGTTAAGTTAGGTTAGGTTAGGTTAGGTTAGGTTAGGTTAGGTTAGGTTAGGTCTTAAGAAACCGAAAATGATTTGCGACAAGTCGCCAGTTCATAGGCGTAGTCTGTACGTAAGCACGTTAAGCGGCCACAAAACATAAACTAGAAAACATCAAATTTGATATGATTGGCTTTAGTGTTCCCTTATGAAATACAGAAAAATCGATTGAATTATGATATATCAAAATGGCGGCCATTTTAAACTGTTTTGTGTTCATATCTCTCGTGTTATTCAACTTATAACTCAAAAATTAAATACAAATTTACAGATTTTAATTCTGCACGTAAAGTACTGACCTCACCCTTCCACGATGATAAATAGCGAAGTTATTGTCAAAAATGTAATTTCTAACTCTCACCTCCCCCCCCCCCCAAGCGATATTTCTATAGTTACGAGATCCAGGAGAGCCGAGTCCGACACGAATGGACGCGCCTCGCAATACAGCTTCGAGTACCACTAGGTTCGAACTGAGGCCCGTTGGGACCTAGCAGACGTCAATAAAATAGTGATACACAACTATGAGGATCAGAAAACCTGTGTAACAACTGTTTTAAACAAACTTACCCTACTGGGGAAGCCCCTAGATCTACCAATACAATTTAACATTTCCTAGAAAGCCCAAGAACATTAAATTTAGAAGAACTGCTTGTATTAGATTATACGATGTGACTGGGTAAGTACAATGATGGCGTCCATTAAATTTTTAAAAACTAACCTGACCCTTCTAAAACGACAAATAGAGAAGTTATTGTTAAAAATTTATTTTCAAATTCTGACGTCTGAAGGAAATACATATAGTTACAAAAATAGGCAGGGCCGAATCACCGATAGGAGTTAATGAGTGGAGGCTCCTTCATATAAGTACAAATTCGAGATACGCCGGAGCGAAGCGAGTGTAAACTTTTTAATATATACACACCTACGTGGCATCTTAGGGCCTAACCGACGGCAAGAAATTAGCGATTTACACAATTACAAGGTTCGGAAAACAAATGTTTTAAACAAAAAATTCCCACAAGATCCAAGATACCAAGTTTTTTGTCGTTACATTTAAAGGATATGTTTGTATTACATTGTGTGGTGGGTTGGGTAAGTACTATGATGGTTCTCGTAAAGATGATGAAGCATGCAAAACATATTGTATTATGATAACATAACATGATGAAAAAACACCATAATCTGTCTCAGTTAAAACTGATTGATTTTTAATTAAGATGGTATGTTTTTATTCTGGTATAAATAGAAATTCGGTGGTTGCAGTTAAAAGAGAAGATCACAAATTTGAATTTTTTTGGATCACAAATCAAACTTTTCTTAAATCTAATCCAAAACTTAAGAAAAGTTTGTTTTTTTCTTACCTTTTCTTACATTTTTTTTTGGACATTAAAAAAATGTATTGGTTGACATCTCTCCAAATATTTATTTTATAGTGTTTTCCGGAAATGTGTTAAACGAAATACCCCCATAATACCTATAGAAAAACCCCCATTTCACAAATTTTACTCAGCCGATTGAGGTGAAATTTTGATATATTATGAAGATTCTAAACTAAATATATAAAATCGAAAATAAAAAAACTTTTTGAAAATAATTAACAAGGAATGAAATGATGTTAAAAACTATATTAAAAATACATTTATGGTAAGGGGAAGCAATCCCGAGAGAACCAACTGGGTCTACACTTTTTCATGTAGTCTTCAGTTAGATCCTTCTCTTTCTTCTCTCCTATCAGGTCTTTCTTGACCAACTCTTGTTCTTTTCCCACTTTATACCCATTGCAGTATTCATAGAATATGGGTCTTTATTTTATGCTTTTTTCTTCCTGTTTTTACAAGGCGACAATGACCGAGGATTTTTTGCCTTTAAACAAGAAGAACGGTTGGGGGGGGGGGTAATTAGCAAAGCAAGTTTAGATTCTATATAATTTTTTTTTTTATACTTTTTATTGAAAATTTTGCATAAGTGTGATAATTTTTTCTGTGAGAATATAAAGGAAAAATACAGCAATGAAAAAAATTAGAATTTCATTTTATAACATAAAAATGTTACTTAACCTTACTTACAATATATATATATATATATATATATATATATAACTTAAGGATTTGGTGTATATAATATTCCAATAATAGGCTATGTAGTGATTTTTTTTAAATATAAACCTGTGACTTTATGCTCACTTAAAACATTGAAATTGGAAAAGGTGAACCTTTGGCTATTTTAAAACACACCCTGGAAAATGTATCAGGGAAATATATGTCTTTTTTCTTCTTTTTTTTAAAGAAAGACAATTATGAACCAAATTTTGTTAGTGTATTTTACTCTCATTTTCATCTAAAAATAATAAATATAAATTTCTGAATAAATATACCAATAAATATCTAGGTTATATTGCATTTTGCCTTTTACAAATATAATTTCGTAATATATTAATATCCTAAGACTAAATGATATCTAGTGAATTAGATCCCGAATTGACATCAACAATGCAGTTCGGATTTGACCCGGTTACCGAGATATATTTTTATAACTTAACAGCAATTTGGGATTGTGGGAAAGTGATGGAACCAAGTTGCATGTATCTTTCAACCCATTAATATTTAGGTCAGTAGGTCAAACTTACTGAGGGGAGTGTACAGTAAAAATTAACTAATAATATTTTAAATGAGTAATAATAAATACATAAAATATAATAAAAAATATCTTACAAAGACTCATTTCTGAGATATTTAGCCGTTAGATGCAGTCGAGAGCCACCATTTTCTCCTGTATCAGAGGAACTCCTTTCTATACGAAATCAACACTATATACACAGAACTTTCACTCTGTTCCCCTTTACACAAGGATTAACAAACTATAAGAAATTATTAAACGGTTTATCATACGCACGCACACGTACATACACACGCACAGGGTAAATGAAAATAGGAGCTGTACTGTATACAAAAGGGTACACTACTAAAAATCTAACGCCTGACAGATAGGCTATCACTTGTACAGCGCTGTGCGTCATAACGATATACGCCTACGAGTGTAGTGTTGGTTGTGGCCGCTAGGTTGCAGCAGTTGCTCGTGTCTATAATGTGCAGAAACTATCAGTGACAATATTTTTTCGTGTTATTTTCATGTTATGTGAAAAAATAAATACGTGAAAAATTGTTGTTGTAGCTGAATTAAAGGGGCAAAACCTAGCTCTAAAAAAAAAAAAAAAAAAAAAAATTATGTTAATAATTTACATAATATAAATACTTAATTATAAATGAATATTGACTATAAAATATTTACACGTTTCCACCTTTCTAATTCCATCATCAGGTCTAAATAATTTGAAAAATTGGTGGAAAATTGGACGTTTTATTTTAGGTATACAGTATGTTTTTATGTAATGTAGAAAAGTTATGTAGTGGGACAAAAAAAATCACAAGTTTTTGGGGATATATTCTTTTTGGCGTCTTCTGATACAAAAACGTAGTTTTTGGAATGATGTATGTATAGTTCTCTAAAACACAAATGCGTCGACCAATTTTAATTAAATTTGGTAAGCAGAGATATTTTGACTACATTTTAGGTAGTTACTATGAAAAAAAAACTAAATTACGATTTTTTTAAAAATCAGTTCCACGGTTTTGATCAAATTCTCTTGTAGTGTAATTTCTAAGGACACGATCAAACTGTATTAATCACCATTTCTCTATGTAATATCAATTTGAGAGTCATAGTTTAAAACAAAATCAACATTGGGGCTGTTATAAAATTCATGATTTCTCAAAATCAGCATTACAGATTTGGTTCAAATTTTAGTAAAATATAAATATGAATGAAACAAACTCGATTACAAAAATGAAATTAAAACAAATATATAACGTTATACGATGGGCATATCTTGAAACATTTTGAACAGTTTCATAGTATCAAAACAGAAGTACAATTTTCTAAAAATATTTTATAAACAAATTTGTTTCCTAAAAATAAAATAGCTGTACAAAATCAAATTTTGGTGAAATTTTGTAGCGTTCATAAGTCTTCCCCTTCAAAATTTGAATACCACCCCTTCGCTTCATGTGATTCATAACATAAATATTTAGTACGAAATTAGTACGGCAGGTAGAGACACCTGACGGAAAAGTCCAGGAAGATGATTACAAGTTATATAGTGAATCATTGGGCTTTAGTTAGCTGATTAATTTCGAGCAATGGTAGTCATAAGAAACATGTAAGGGTTCAGTCCATCGTCCTTGTAATAAAGTTTAAATATTTCAGATAAAGTGAACAAAATAAAAAAAATAATAAAAAAATTTTATTTGCCGTTCTTTCAAAAAAATTAACTATCTTGAAAAAGGGAGAATCGAAGTTGTGTTTTCGTCAATTAGGTAAAATTACTCCCGTATATTTAGCTGTGATTCAATTTTGTGACTATTTGTCTATTTGAAATCATAAAGAGAAAGAAATAGGTTTATAATAAAAACTATAGAAGTAAGTAAAACTCATTGTATAAAGTAAGTTTGTTCAATCTCGTAACTTCCTGTCCAGACAGAAACTCTCAGAGCACATGTTTTATCACCTTAAGTATATATATATATATATATATATATATATATACTTTAACGATATATATATAAACTTGTTATACAGAATTGTAAGACCTTTGGTTTTGTTATAAATTAAGACTGGTTCTGATAGCAGTATAATAAAACAATTTTGAAGATTAAGTCATCATTTATAAAATTTAAATTAAGAATAAAAATATAATAAGGTAATTGAAAATGTTCTTATTTATAAAGAGAAGCATAAAAACCTAAATGAAAATTTATTATGAAACTTAGACATTCTGATATTGTATTTAAAGTAAAGTTTTTCAAAAATAAAAATAAAAAATCTGGGAAGAGTTTGCATAAGCAATTTTTCAACCACTTAGACCCTAGGGTCTCAAAACAGAATTTGAATTAAACTAAAATAACTAATTTCAATGATAATATATACCGTGTGATTTTTTCAAAACTCCCCACCCTTTAAACCGAAAAATGTATTCAAATAATCTTTACTGTGAATCTGTTTAGCCATAGGGGGAGTTTAAAAAAAATTGCACATAATCCAAAACGAAAATAATTTAAAGCAAACTAAATAAAAAGAAGTGATTATTTTTAAAGAAGTTTTATTATTTGTTTTTTCACAAAATATGGTATTTATCACTTCGTTGTGCCATATACAATGTTATAAAATGAAATTTTTTAAAGTTTTTAAAACAATTTTAAACTGTTTCTCGTTGTACTATTGGTAACAATGCTTACAATTAGAGAGAACAGAAACTTTACCGAAGGCGTGTTTATCACCGCAACTACATGAGAATTATGCGTGGACTTAACAATGAGGAAACGAACATTGATTCGTATAAACGAGCACTAAGGATACCAGCCGAAGTAATACCATTTACAATTGGACCAATTAATGAACGATTCAAATCAATTTACAACAGTGTTTAAATTAAAAATATTTGTATATATAACAATATTTCCAGCAACGGGTAGCCTACACGAGTATTATTCTAAATAGGACAGTAGCTCCTTAGACTTCAAAGTACATTAATACAAATTTTAAGTTCACATTTGAGAATGTGGTTGAATAGTTTGTTTTACCAATTTTGTTAATTTTTAAAATGTTGAAACTACAAGACTGCCACTCACAGAATTACGTTTTTCCTTTTATGTATATTGAACCCTCTCCCCAATGTACGAGGCCATTGATTTTAAAGTCGTATTACAGATGGTGTTTTAATATCCATAATCTATACTGTCGTTTGTTCTTGAAGTTATCACTTGATAACAAAAGTTGACTCATATACTCGAAACGTCGTGAATAATTTTATTCACCCAAATGATGGCAAATGTCCGATTAAACACTATTAATAATAGGCTATCTGATAATATTATGTTAGAAATTCTAAAATAATTCAAACTGTTCCGATACTGTATGCATGTCACGTTTTTCTTTTCCACCTCAATATTCAGTATTTATATTTCATTAAATTTCTCTCCGTGTTGTCACGATAACTTGAATAAATACTAATCGATTATAGTTCACCTTTGACATACATTACTTCGATATAGAACATCGTAATCGACAAGATACATTCAAGATGTACGTGTAAAACACTTGTTTACAAACATCATGTTATTAAACCGGAAAAAGATATGATCTCTCTCTCCTGACAACATGAAATGTTCACGGATCCAACCCGTAGTAATCTTTTGCATCATTTTTGACCCATTGTATATTATATTTTCTATACTATTATATAAAAATCTAATGGAGTCTCTGTGTGTGTGTGTGTGTGTGTGTGTGTGTGTGTGTGTTTTACTCAATCACGTAAAAACTACTGGACCCATTGAGCTGAAATTGTACATGGACATTCTTAGGGTCCCTGGTTAACACATAGGCCTATTTTTATTTAGAAATTTTATCAGGGCACCGCCCCACTGGCCTTGAAAACTCCCTTAACACTCAAAACAAATATACGTCAACCCCGTACGAAGGACGGGTACTCTAATAGTGTAATATATATTAGGAATATTAATTAAATCAATAATATCTCTTCTTTTTTATTGGATAAAATAAATTGGTGGACACCATCATGGTACTTACCCCAAGCCTCGTGGTTCTGGAGTTGTACACATTGGGTAGAAGCCTCCATTCGTATTAATGACTGCTCTGTAGAGTCTCGTAACTATACGAACTCACATTTTTGGGAAAGTCAGCTTTAGAAACTACTTTTTTGACAATAACTTCAGTATTTATAGTCGTAAAGATGTTGAGTAGGTGACATTAGATACAGAACTGAAAACTTTAAATTTTTATCTAATTTAGTGTGTTTTATGAACAAAAAAAGGTCAAGAATGTGCTAAAAACACAAAACATAGGGTAATTTTTACAAAGTCAAGTGGTCTAGAGCCAACATATTACTATTTACGTCAAATAAACATACATATTCGTAATCAGAATAACTCCTAGTTTTATTGGACACCCACACATAATAGTTGAAAAAATAAAATTGTTGAAGTCGAGAGTTTTTGCCTCTTAACAACCCCAAGGTCATTTTTTTGTTGTTATTTATGGGACAATACAAAGAATATAAATGCAAAGTTTGAAATATATAGGGTAAGTTTCAACGCTGTCTCTTTAGCTACTAACAGATAGACAGACGAATAACCACTATCGTGAAATATGAGTCCTTGGTAAAAGTAATTATTAAATATATTTTTTTTAACATTTAAAATTGTTAGGAAATCGTGTTATAAAATATTTGAAAGTCCATAAAAAAAAGTCAAAAAACTAAATTCTTTTAGAATATGTTTTATAATAATGACATACATTTGTAAACCTTTATAATTGGTTAATCATTATTTATAGAAGTTCTATTTTTTATTTATAATTTGGAATTTTGTTTTCACTCTATAGAAACAATATTATGCCTGAATATCAACACTTATTACAATTTATTTCTTAAGATGCAGCGATTTCTGTATAATTATTAATTTTAGTGATTTAAAAATAATAACAATAGGACAATCCTGAGGTAACCCAACTGGATCTACACATTTTTGTCATGTAGTCAAGGGTTGGATCTCGCTTTCATGTTTCCTATCAGGTCTCTCTTTACCATCTCTTGTTTTCTTCCTACCGTAATCCTATTAGAGTATTCGAGGGCTATGGGTTGGTATATTATGTTCTCCTCATCCTTTATCTATAATTTGATGATGTCCGAGGGGTAAGAGCAGATACGCCTTACCAAAAGAAATTCAAACCCTACGTTATCAGTGTATAAGCTGACTTATTTATGAAATTATAAATAATATTGTTGATTGAGAAACTTTTATAATTTCTAAACAAGAGTTCACCCCCTCCCCCCAATTTAGAGCGAAGCGTCGAGTGAAATTAACCGAATGTTATTAGGTAGACGTGGGCGTGAAATACAACTCAATTCCAGGAACACCACAGTTATCAATTCACTGTGACCTTTAAGTTAGGATCTTCTGCTACGTAGGCGAGACTGGTACATCGTGATTACACAAACAGAATCTATTTCACAGACGAATGTCTAATTAGTGTAGTTTAATGCCAGTCAACATTCAAGTTACCGAGAATTCTCCTCAATTTCCTCCTTCCAACGCTCAGATTGTTTCTCAACGGAAATGTTTGATCAACATTCTAAATTAATTTATATGTAGATATAATAAAATCAAGAAGAAAAATAATTGATGGTGCAATTATTGTTTAATTTGTGGGCGTTTTGTTTCGCTTATTTTTTCGTGTCTGTGCGCTTGTCTGTCAGAATTTATCGGTTATTCAGATTTCTTAATTTTATACATTTTCCTAAATGTAGTCCATAACGAACTGGCTATTGGTTGATGTACATGTAGGATGTAGGCGTCGGAAAAAAGTATATAATGTAATAATATAATTTATTTACCTCATTATAGGGTTAGTTTTGTAATCGTAAAAAATCTCTGTCTTCGTTTTTTCACTGATCTTTACGTTTCATGATCCCAAGGTCACAAAAAGGTTCTTGACAGTCTATCCTTCGCTGTCGAGGTAGTCCTACGTAAGCCCGAGAGAGGACTCAGAAATTTAAAAAAATGAACATAAAATTTGCTATAGAGAATAGTAGTGTAAACCCGATTGAAATTCAGAAAACGAGATAAAATCTTAAATTTGTAGAAATTTTAAACAGTTTTCAGAGTCCGTAGGTAAAACCAAGGACAATTATAATTTCACGCGAGTGTCTGTCTATCTGTAAGTTGCAACCAGTCTTACGATAAACAGTTCATTCCACTGTTCAATTCGATTTACTGACCTTTTATTTCAATGTATTATTCTAATTGTTACATAAAATCAAGAGACACGCAATTGATTCGCTAATTTGATAAGTCGTGAATTTCTTGTCGTGGTTTTGTGTCAACATTTTACTGACCTTGCGACCTTTATAGTGTCAACTTGTTTATTTTAATAAGCGTAGGATCTAGGCTACTGTAAGGACTAAAATATATTACTTAGTGGTATATAATAATACGTATAAATAATGGTGATTAGTAACGAGATTTACCATCTTCCATATTCGTCTAAGTAAGCTTACAAACACTGTTACACTGACTTATTAGCGACACCTGACGCATATTTATTACCAGATTATCAAACTCTTTTAAATGATTCGACAATATATGTTTAGAGCACAAATGTGCGAACTGACATACTACTGGTAGGCTTATCACTCTGTACTGTATTGAGAAGGAAAACCACATTCTCAATAGCTTATGTAACTGTCACTCTGTAATAAATCTTGGAGCGCGCTTATAGTCATATGTCGTAACAATTTAACGAGGACGTTTTTAGATGTCCTACAGAACAGCACGAGTCGCTCTTACAAAAAAACAGTATTATTGATCTTTTATGGTTGCATTATTTTGAATTTAATGTTTCCATAAATTTATAATATTTCTTTTATAATTTTTTTAAGAATTAAAAAAAAAGTGAGATGTTATCCAAATCATTTGTGGAAAAATCATCACTGTCCTAACAAAACGTAAGGTTTACCATTTCCAAATAAAACTGGTTTTGAAATTATTGACCCAAAAGAAATCTCAATCTCCCTCTCCCCCCCAACTAAATTATGTAAATGTTTTTATATATTTGTACATTTTGAATTATAACTATTTATCTACTGATAAATACTAAGTGAGATATAGTACTGAATAATGTTAGCCTATACATAAACAAATTTATTTCAAATATAAACATGGTTTTTGTAAATATTTGGGGCGACATTTGTAACTTTTCAACGAGTAAACATAGGTAAACCCAACTTATGCAATCTTCATAGGGTAATATGTACCTCTCACCACATTGGTCAATTGTGACCGACTTAAAACAAGGCTTTTTAAGGGTAAGTACAAAATTTTTAATGAAAACCCTTTCCTATCAATTTTTTATTAAAGAGATAACAATATAATTTATTTTTAAAGAGAATAAGAACTAGAAAAACTGCGCAATCTTTATTTCGCTAAGTTATCCCTATCTAAAATAAGACATTCAACACACTCTATCTCCTTTTTTTAAAATTAAAAGTGATATACATTTGATTAAAAAAGAGGCAGCTTCAAAATTTTAATATACTGCAATTTAGAAAAGTTACGCAACTTTCACTACTAGTAATTTCCCTAAAAGTGATTTATCAGTTGATGAGGTTGCTATTTAAAAAATTTCAGAGTTATTAAAAAACATATTTTTAAGGATCGGTTATAATTGACCATTACGTCAAAAGTTACTTCTATAAATCAATAAAAATTCTGTAAGTTGTGTTTTTATAAATTGTGTCATTCAAAAGATGTAAAGGTATCCCTAAATTTCAACTCTTAAAGTGCCTATAACTATGTACAGTATGATAAAAAATACCCACCCCCTTCTATTTTTGGTAATAACTTTAATAAAATTTAAAATACTTTGAAAATATTATTTTTGGAATATTCTATTTAATTTGGGATAATTGTTCAGTTTTTGTTGTTGTTTAAGAGAGAATACCTCTCGGTCATCATAGTATTATAAAAAAAGGAGATGAAATAAAGACTCCTTGCCCTCGAACACTCTAATAGCGTCAGGGTCGGAAAAGAAAAAAAGTTGGTCAAGGGAGACATAGGAAAGATGAAAGAGACCTAACCTAAGACTACGTGAAAGAAGGTGTAGATCCAAGCCCTTGAACACACTAATAGAGTCTGGAGTCGGAAGAGAACAAGAGTTGGTCAATAGAGACCTAATAGGAAAAGAGTTGGAAGAGGTCTAACCTAAAACTACGTGAAAGAAAGTGTAGATCCAGCTAGGTCTCCTAGGGATTGCCAAGCCGTACTCACTGAACCCCTTAGGGTGATAAACTGGTTATGCTCTTCTATTTGGAGTTATGTTAAGAAAGGGAACTTAAATATCATGAAAAATAATATATCATGTTAAAAGTCTGAACGAATAGAAAAACACGAGGAAACGAAAAAAAACGTCTAAACTAATTTAAAATAAGTTTAAAACGGAGCTGAGCAAACGAATCTTCATATAAAATACCGATTTAACAAAAAAAAAAAAAATACGTAAATATTCCTTTTGGAATAAATCATATTTTTGTATCTTTGGAAGCCATGTTAATAATTTGGGCTCATTAAGATAAGGACAATTTATAAAATAAACCATTTTTATTTTTATAATACATGGGAAAGAGAAGATTTAGAAATTACATGTTTAAAGTAAGGTCAACCAATGAACTACTTCAAGTAGATAATGTTCTAAGGTAAGCCATTGATATAATAAACAATAGGGTATGTTTAATCAAATCAAATTGTAGTTGTCTGTACAAACTGGATGCTGTGGTGGGCCTTTAACCTAGAGGTCCTTGAATCGTAACCACGCTTTGCTACCATCTGCGGTGAATTCGGTTGCTGGAGAAACAGCACCAATTAATACTCGGGAGTGTGCTTTGACCTACGATAGGCATAATTTAGGTAAAAGTGATCACCCGTACCCTTTGTGGTTATAAATCACTTATCCCATCAGATCAAACATTACTCTAGTTAACCAGGTCTTAATCTATGTCTTTCATGAAGAGAGGTTGTTTTTTCGGAGGTGGGTGTGGGAGGGGATTGATGTTAGGGTTTACACATTTGAAAATCATAATAATAATAATTCTTAGGACCAACATCCGGCGAAGAGCTTATGTTTGATAGACGGCTCTAGTCTTGCTTGCAATGTATTTCTATTTCCCTTCACAGTAATTTCTAATTTCGCAACCAGAATTCGCTACCTAACAGTAATTCCACACTTTTCCCTTACGATACTGAGCCCACAACGAAAAACGTTTCTGTCCCAAGGACATCTCACTTACCAAATAAGAGTTCTAACCACTCATACCAAAAAAAAAAAAAAAAAAAAAAAAATACAAAAATACAAAAAATACAAAAAAAAGAAGAAAAATACTGTACGGAAGTGATTGATTAAAAATTAAAAACGTCACAATTAAAAACTCGATTTCGAGTACGACTGACATAAATTCATCTATTTCAAAATAAAGAATTACCAAGGCCGAGGTACTCGCTTCGCTCGGGTATGTTTTACTAATAAAATCGACAGCGTTAATCCAACAAAATTTTAATTTAAACACGAACTACGACAACACCAGTTCTGAATTATCTACACCAACATAACAAAACTATTTTCGTATTTGAAACACGGCAGCGTTCTACCCATTTGAAGTATTATTGCACTAAACATCTGTATTGCGTTTCCACACGAGTAAGATAGTTGTTGCATCATTTACTGATTACAATTTAATTAAGAATTCGTCAAGCACCCAGTTATTATTTTTAATGTCTGTCTTGGAATAGATCGTTGAATAGTAATGAGAGAAAAGGTCTATAAACTTAAGCGGAGGTCGTCTGGAATCATTTGTAAATATTTAATGTTAAATAAGAAACAATATTTTAGACAGAATGGATGGTATTAAATGTTACAGGGAGTGGGGAGATATATTTAATGTGCGAATTTATACAATGTAATAAAGTCGTATGCTTGTTAATAATTGTAATAAAAATTCAAACTTCGTGTGGACTTTAACTGTGGGGGTGGAAGAGTTGTGCTGCAACTCTGAAATTTTAATGAAGTGTGAATATTTAATAACCCAAATTTTGAGTGGAATAGCGAATAAAAACAATTTTACTGTACATGAATAATTTGCATTATAATTTATACATGGGAAAATCAATATTGATGAAACAAGGAAATTTGTATTGCACAAATACTAAATGTATTTATTAAAAATATTAAGAAATTACAAAAATTATAAATATTCTTTTTCCCTGCAGGCTAGCCCTTTCTTTTCCTTTTGGAAATATTTAAAAAAAAATTAATTTATCACAAAGTAAAAGATTAATTTGTGAATGAGGTGATTATGAATTAAATAAAATTTCGATACCTTTTTGAGATTCTAAACAATTAACAAAGATAAAGATTTCTGTTTTATAAGTATCTTTGTAGGCCAAGCCCTAGAATCTTGAGAGCTATATTATACAATATTTCAAAATAAATCAATATAAAGCCTGACTTGTGAAATGAGATACTTGATAGAATAAAAGTTGAACACAAATTCTCACATATAGTACGTTTATTTATTTAAACCGCGTTTTAACGACGAAATCGCCATCTTCAGTGTTCCATGAGCTATAATAACTGTATACAGTGGTAATAAAGTGTGGAACATGTAAAATAAAAATCTTCAAAACGACTGAACATAAAAAGTTCGTTTTTGTATATGTTTATAAGATAACATTTACTTCAAGTTTTGATAGGTTTACATTTTTACAACAATCATATATCCCCCATCTTGAAATTAGGTAAAAAAATGTAATGAGAATAGGATGATGTAAATCATGTTTTTACATTGTTTTTCTTTTATTCTGGGTACAATGATGCAATCCGATTTTTATATTTCGTTGCCTTGAAAAGTTATCAACTAATATAACTACAGAACATTTATTTAATTTACAAATGGATAATTGAGTTGGCTACTTACATTCTGTAGTTTTGAACTTGTGATTTTTGAAGATACTCAAATTGTTGCCGTAGAGCTATTTGGCACAGCCCTAAACGGTTATAAAGTTCACCAACAACTTTAGACATTATTTGATCAGTAATAGTGTTAATTTCTGTTCGTATTCTATTTTGTAGTTCAATTAGTTTTTCTGGTTAAAATACATCTTACTTTTTAAATATTCAAAATTTTAGTAATCAAGAGGAACAAGGTCAGGAAAAACTACAGCATGTACGTGTTAATAGGAAGTACCCAACTTATTTGCCCACCTGTAAATTATAGTTTTAAATGTTCTGTAATTAATTAATTGATATTTTTTTAAAGATAATGACACATAAAAAACGGACTCAAACATTGAACACAGAATAAAAACAATGTAAAAATTTGTATCACATGACACATTTTAAAAATAAACCTTATTTCAAGATTGGAGATCGAAGATGTCTGTCAAAATTTAAAACAATCAAAACTGGAAGTAAATGTTGTCTTCTAAACATATACAAAAAAAAACTTTTTGAATTCAGCTGTTTTAAAATATATTACACCCTTTATGAATATTCTGTATAAATAGTTACAATTTAGTTATTGTAGCACATGCCTTCCTAAAGATGGCTACTTTGAGGTTGAAACGCGTTAATAAATATTTGTGTTCAATTTTTATTCTATCAAATACTTCAACACATCTTTTAAAAATAATATATTTCATAACATTTACTTGTCATTATCTTAAAACGGATTTACTATGGATTTACACTTTTTTAAATTTTTATAAAATCTTGGGTAGATCCCTCTGAGGTCTCTCTTGACCAATTTTGTTTTCTTCTATTCTGCCGCTAATAGTGTATGTGAAGGTTTGTAATAATTCAAAAATGAGGTGAAGTTACTTTTAATGTTAATAATTTGTTAATTTGCTCGACTTTAGGGCGCCAGGTTTGCTTTAGCATACCAATTTTGAAAAAAGAATGAATTTAATTATTTATAAGATCTCTGGGGTCGTAGGCTCTTTTTACAGTGTACTTACAGTGGATTTTGGTTTTAAATGAGAACACTTTGGCTGAAATGTTACAAAGAAAACATTTATTAAACATTCAAAGAAACATCCTACAAATATTATTAACCACAAAATCATATTATAAATACTAGTTATCCTTTTAGTTTTAATAACAAATTATGAATTTATATTTCCTTTATTTCTTTCTTTCAAATTAATTAATTTTATCTTCAAAAATGCTTCTACAAATAAAATTGTTGCAACAGGAATTTAATCTATGAAATTTTATTTTTAGTAACTTTGTAGCTCTAAAAGAAAAATGAAAAGATTCTATTTTCATTATTTAAAAGTTTCATTTTACTAGTATCTCTTCTAGTAATAATCTACAAATTTTCTTTAAATAGATAAACATTTACAAAAAATTTATTTAAAACATAATACAGGTTATTAATCAAACAGGTAATATATAGCGTCTATACCACAACGCCGATTTAAATAAAAAAAACATTGTCTGTGTCCAAATGGAAGACTGATGTCCTACAAGTTGAAATTTTACGGCTCGAAGTGGATTCTCCCTCGTCCAGAAGTTGTTTTCTCCAGTTGTTGAGAATATTCATAACTCGCGTACATAAACTATTGTCTTTTACGTTCCCACGTTATTGTCTTTGAAACACGCTAAACATGGATTCTTAGATACTTTCGATCTCTATTTGAGATAAAAAATCAAATGTACATTGTTCTAATAGAACCTAGAAACTCTTTCTACGATCTTATTTCTCCAAACACTGGATTATTACTTGAAAAACACAACCTGTCCATTTTAAGCGGTAAACTCAACTTTTAGAAAACACATCTTGTCCCTTCAATCGCTGGACATCGAATTTTTAGAAACAACCTGTCACTCCTAACGCTGGACTTAGACTGCTGTTACCATGAGGCAAATTCTTACTTCCGAAAGCGTTCCTTCCGGTTACTGTTCCCACATTTTACCACACTGCCGTAAAATACAAATGATTTACTTAACATAACAAACAAACTAAATTACATTAAAATTAAACATGGTTATTCATACTGTTGTCTTGAAAATCCATTTTTCTTTTATTAATGAAGTTACTACATTTAAATTATTATTTGAATCTCTTATCTCTTTGGCTTAACCGCGTCTTTTAAATGAGTCTATATTAAAATCTGACTTTTCACACCGTCACAAAACCCCACAAATATTTGTATTTCAATACGTGTGTTGCAATACAAAAATTTCTTATATATAAATTTCAAATCGAAAAAAAATGTTAATGGATGTTCAAGACATTTCATTTCAGAAGCTAAGGACTTCATAAAAAAAATAATAAATACCTCTAGAGTATTCATTTAAGAAAGATTCTCTTTTCATGTAAACAAAAAATTTACTTACCAAATCCTACTTTACTATTTTAATTTATTTGCATTATCATAACTCATCAAAACTATATATAAATCCATTAGCGCTAATCCTTATCTCTATTTATATAAAGAAAACCTTACATCCGCTTTATTTTTCAACAGCAGTTGACTGAAACTTTCCCATCAACATTTTTTGTTGACCGGATCCTGTCAATCAAAATCTTATCTCCCAGACAGCCGTCTATATATTTTCCTGCCATCTAGCATTTCCTTTCCCACACTTTACTTTTCTGCCAAGACGAAATTTCTACATCCTTTGAAAATCTACCTTTGACTCTAAATAATCATCTGAATAATTCCTTCAACTTAATACAATTAAAATTTAAAACTTCTCATTATCATTAACATTATTACAAATTTATTTACTTATTATTCAAAATTACTTCAATTCAGCTTAAAACTTTTCAATTCAGACTTTACATTATTATTTATTTTAGTTTAAATCCAATAACTATTTATTCTTACTTAAAATCTCAATTCTCCTTTATCTTGCTGGGATAACATGTTAACTACTGATTCTACAATTACCAAAAACTCTTTTCTTCAACTAAAATTCAAAAATATAATATCATCATCATCAAAAAAATAAAATTACTTACAAAACTCATCTATTTATTTCAAAATTACCTCTTTACAATTGTTTTGTCTCTCAGTATCCTATCTTAAAATTATTTCCATCTTATCCTTCATATTTTAATAATTAAAGTTGCATTAATCCCCAAACAAATTCTTCATAATAAAAAACTCCTTATTATTTACCTATATTATTTCATAAATAATCTCCTTATTTCAAGGTAGCTTCCTTTAAAAATCATAATAATCGCCGTATTTCGTAGAATTCCTCAAATCTCCCTTTATTTCATTAAAATCGTCGCATATTTCCTTTATTTCATTAAAATCGTCGCATATTTCCTTTATTTCATTAAAGTCGTCGTATATTTCCTTTATTTCATCGCAGTACTCAAAAAACCTCTTAAAAACTAAAATTTACCATTAATGCAACCTAATTACTCTTTTTATAAAAGCTTATTAACAGAACAACTTCATTTTAAATACCACTTTACTCAACAATTCTGTAAAGTCATCATCTTCTTATAAAAACTCAAAAAATCTCTCAAACCACTACATACTACTTCATATTAAAATCTCCTTAGTCATCTATTACTTGTATACAAAAACTTCAAAAAATAATAAAAATTATCATTGCTTTCCCAGCTAACACCTTATTTCATCAAAATCTTTAGACACCTTCATCAAATAACTTCTCACAATCATCTATTGTTTTAAATTCAAACATTATTTATTAAAAATCGTTGATTATTTATTTCCTTTATAAATTTCATCAAAATCTCTTCATATTATATTATTTATTACTCCTTCCTTTAAAAAACAAAAACTTAACCTCCTTTACTCCTTTTTTAACATCAAAAAACTTAAAAAACTTAATTATTATCTGTCTTGGCAAAACTCACATAAATTCTCAAACTTTAAACAACTATTCTTCATATTCACAAACCACAAATCACCTAAAACTAACTATTTTTCATCTTATCATCTAATCAATAATCCTTAATATTTATAACATCAAAACATACAACTTATCGTTTTATATTTTAACATCTAATTACCTATTCTAATCAGCTAATCAACATTTTTACAATTTTACAAAACTTTTCGTTTCATTTCATAAAAATTCTCCTTTTGTCACGTCCGTTTTAATCTTGTATATACAGATCGATCACTTCTATATATATATCCTACAATTTATTTTCAGTCAACATCTGTCTAAATTTATTACATGAAATTTTCTCATGTAATATTACTTCAAATTATTATTGTCTTAACCGTAGTTACAAAATCTCCATCATCTTATCAAAAAATACTTTCAATTTTACTTAAAACATTTTAATTTCAAAACTTTTACAAATTTTAACTCATCATTTTCCAAAATTTACTTTTTTATCCAAATTTTAATTATTTAGTAGTCTCTTGTATGTTCTCCTATTATCTCCAATATCCGCGACACTTCTTGTCGACTTAATTACACTTTGTATCCTTCTGATTACAACTTTAGACACTTACATTGAAGTCTGCATTATGATCTTCAGATGTGAGAAGGTTGAAATGCAAAATTCCTACTCAGTTCAGAATAAAGCCCACCTCACAACCTTACAACCACAATACACCTTTAATGCTGTCTACATGCTTTATTTCTAAGAATAAGACATGTTTTCGACTACCGTTACCCTGCCTTCCTCCCAAAATGTTCATGTACTCCTTAAATGCATCTACACGAAGAAAATTTTAAAATTCATAAAAAATTTCATTCAAATCGTATCATCCGAAGTTGAAATAATGTTTATTTTTACCAAGTTTATTACTAGCATCGTCGATTTTCTGTTTATGTAATCCTTTCTAGATGTTATTATTCAAATTCAAAAAGAAAATTTTATTTTTTAAAATTTATTCTAAGTTCTTTACTTAGAAATTTTACCTTCAATACTATTAAAGTTATTTAAGTAATCTACTTTTGTTCTTGTTTACTTTATTTAAAGCCAATTATCCTTTATTTAAGTAAATTTTATTTGAAAACGCAAGTTAAATTAGAATTATACGTCAAAAGTTTTTTTATTTTCCTAGACAGCATTTTGGTAACACCCTATATTTCGTCTCAATGTCATGCATAGGAATTTATACCTGACTAAGGAATAAACAATCTCCCCTAGCTGTATGAAGCAATATATCTGTCTACTGATAAAAAGTGAAAACCTTTTTAGTTCCAATTAGATTCAATCTCTCGTCATCTTATTGAATATTCTATATTGACGTTCTCAATATTCAATATTAACTCTATCCATATTAGTCGTATGATTCCTTTTCAAACCAATAGATTATCGTAGGCACGTAATGTAAATGTTGATATGTGGATATACAAACACTCACGTTTATCAACTGATAAAACCTTCCGTCTTAACTCTAACAAATATCTGAACGTTTTCTAAAACTAAACTCTTAATATTTTACACTTGGCTTATATTATTATTTATTAATACTCATACTATTGTTATTTCAAACTATAGACTATACATTATTCAAATTTAAAACTACTTACTAACAGAATCTTAACTACTTTTTATTAATTATTTTTCAAAATCAAGTCCGTGTCATTATAAAAATGTCTTTACATTATTATTTCATTTATTCCAAATCTCAAACTATTACAACAATTATGAATTATATATTTTTTACGATGGTTCCCAGATTGGTGAAAAATTTTAAAGTACATGATTGAATTTTTTAACATACTTTTAATGTTAAATACTGCTTCTAGCTTAGATAGTTTTCCTAGGCTAGTCTTTACAACAGACCCATTCCTAACAAAAGATTCCCCTTTGTTGACATTACACTTTTGTGTTGACGAAAACCTTTTCTCTTTCTCTTTCTCAGGCATACCATCACCCCTCCTTCTCTCAAACAACTCAGAATCTACTGACCTAATTTCAACATCTGTTAGTTTAGGAATTCTAACCCCACCATTCTTATACATCATCACAAAGCCTTCTTTTAATATTTCTTTTTTAAACTTGTATTCAAAGCTACTCTTTTCCCAAAAACTTTTAATTATCTGTTCTTGTATTCTAAAAACATTTCTAAATTCTAACATCGTGTATTTTTCAAAATCTACAGTCTTATGGTAAACTCGTTTTTTAAGATAAACAGCTGATTCCTTTATTATTAGATTATTTACCTTTACTTTGTTTTTTGAATTAATTATACCTATTCCAACCCCACCAAACTTATTCACTTCAACATTACTTGTTATTTCTAGATTTACCTTGTTACCTAACCCATTATTCATTATTTTAGAAATTTCTTGAACACAGTCATTTACACAATTATCCTCTATTATTATCAAATCATCTGACATCTCTTTTGTTTCATTAAAACTGTTAATTTCTACTTCAGCTATTGCTTGATTTAAATTGTTATCTAAATTGTTAATATTTTCTATTAAAGCACCTTCTACATTATTTATCTGTTCAAATTCTACTTTTTTCTCACAATAGCTCACTTCAATTTCTACTTTATTATTAGTTTCCATTACATTAATTTCCATTTTAAGATTCTGTTCAAATTTTACATAATTTGGTTTTAATTCAACCCTCATTTCTTCAAATTTTTTACACATTGCTTCTTTTAAATCTAAATTAGCTTGTCTTAGTTCTAATTTACTCTGTTTCAGGTCATTATCTATTTTATCAAGTTTAACATTATTTTGTTCAAGTCTAATATTAAAAACCTCCAGTTTAGCATTGATTTCTATCTTGTTTTGATCAAATTTGTTACTTATTTCTTTTAATTCTAAACTACCTTGATCAATTTTATTGTTTAAAACTACATTATTTTGTTTTGTTTCTAACCTACTCTGGTCAAATTTATTATCTATTTTTTCAAAATTTCTCATCAATTGCTCAAACATACTCTCCATTTTCTTATTCTGTTCATTATTTTCCCCACTCTTACCTACCCTAACCTCTTCGGTTACACTAACCTGCTCAATTACCCTAACCTCTTCAGCTCTTAATTCCCTATCTGAATTTTCTTCTACAATTTCTACCCCTAGTGTTTCTACTAATTTTTTATTCATATCTTCACACTGCTGTTTACTATTTAGAATCCCATCACTGCTATATCCCTTAAAGTCTGAACCTGAATTACTATTTCCGTTCACACTTGAACATCTACTACTGCTATTATCTAAATCTACATCCTGGTCTAAAATATTTTGTGCAAATTGTTCATTTGTTTGCTCATTACTTTGTAATTCCTTCTGTAAATTATCAAAAATATCCCCCGTAAATTCCATCTGTTCTAAACTGTTTAAAGAATTTTGATTTCCTAACTCTATCTGTTCATTACTATTATTAACATTTACAATTTCTGACTCCATTTTTATCTTATTATATTTAACACAAAAATTTTTTTTAAAAGAATCTTTCTTATTATGATAGAGAGAGTCCTTACCTTGATTTTAAGAGTTCTCATTACCAAAATCACTGTTTATTTCGACTAAAAAGGCCCACAGTTGCGGCGACATTTGTAATAATTCAAAAATGAGGTGAAGTTACTTTTAATGTTAATAATTTGTTAATTTGCTCGACTTTAGGGCGCCAGGTTTGCTTTAGCATACCAATTTTGAAAAAAGAATGAATTTAATTATTTATAAGATCTCTGGGGTCGTAGGCTCTTTTTACAGTGTACTTACAGTGGATTTTGGTTTTAAATGAGAACACTTTGGCTGAAATGTTACAAAGAAAACATTTATTAAACATTCAAAGAAACATCCTACAAATATTATTAACCACAAAATCATATTATAAATACTAGTTATCCTTTTAGTTTTAATAACAAATTATGAATTTATATTTCCTTTATTTCTTTCTTTCAAATTAATTAATTTTATCTTCAAAAATGCTTCTACAAATAAAATTGTTGCAACAGGAATTTAATCTATGAAATTTTATTTTTAGTAACTTTGTAGCTCTAAAAGAAAAATGAAAAGATTCTATTTTCATTATTTAAAAGTTTCATTTTACTAGTATCTCTTCTAGTAATAATCTACAAATTTTCTTTAAATAGATAAACATTTACAAAAAATTTATTTAAAACATAATACAGGTTATTAATCAAACAGGTAATATATAGCGTCTATACCACAACGCCGATTTAAATAAAAAAAACATTGTCTGTGTCCAAATGGAAGACTGATGTCCTACAAGTTGAAATTTTACGGCTCGAAGTGGATTCTCCCTCGTCCAGAAGTTGTTTTCTCCAGTTGTTGAGAATATTCATAACTCGCGTACATAAACTATTGTCTTTGAAACACGCTAAACATGGATTCTTAGATACTTTCGATCTCTATTTGAGATAAAAAATCAAATGTACATTGTTCTAATAGAACCTAGAAACTCTTTCTACGATCTTATTTCTCCAAACACTGGATTATTACTTGAAAAACACAACCTGTCCATTTTAAGCGGTAAACTCAACTTTTAGAAAACACATCTTGTCCCTTCAATCGCTGGACATCGAATTTTTAGAAACAACCTGTCACTCCTAA
Organism: Aphrophora alni; assembly: GCA_963513935.1. Classification (NCBI taxonomy): domain Eukaryota; kingdom Metazoa; phylum Arthropoda; class Insecta; order Hemiptera; family Aphrophoridae; genus Aphrophora; species Aphrophora alni. The sequence goes on from OY740774.1 coordinate 75,816,197, forward strand.
CGCTGGACTTAGACTGCTGTTACCATGAGGCAAATTCTTACTTCCGAAAGCGTTCCTTCCGGTTACTGTTCCCACATTTTACCACACTGCCGTAAAATACAAATGATTTACTTAACATAACAAACAAACTAAATTACATTAAAATTAAACATGGTTATTCATACTGTTGTCTTGAAAATCCATTTTTCTTTTATTAATGAAGTTACTACATTTAAATTATTATTTGAATCTCTTATCTCTTTGGCTTAACCGCGTCTTTTAAATGAGTCTATATTAAAATCTGACTTTTCACACCGTCACAGGTTAGGGTATATTTTATTTTGATTTCTTCCTCTTTTTATAAGGGAATAATGATTGACATGTTATTATTTTTAAACAATCAAGGAAAGAAAATTAATAAATTCATGATTTCGTGCCATGAATTATATATGATTTATAACTACTGTTGAGTTCTTTCTGGAATGTACAATTAAATAATGCATAACCCAATAGTTTCAATTCATGAAGTTCACCCACTCAAGACAATATAGAAAGTACTTGATTATGCCAGAACACGTGAGTTGTATAACATGTTCTGGCAGACAAATTAGTTGCTACGACAAGGTAAAGCACGCGTTATGCGCTATACTCACTTTCTATAAGGTACACCTTACATGGTGGCCTAAGTGTGAAAGTATTTTGGAATTTTTATAGGTAGAAGTTTGAATCTTAATAGTACTTGTTATACAAGTGTCATAAATTGTTAGAAACATTTCTGTTTTTGTTAATAATTGATAAAAGTATTTAGTTTGAATAAGGAATTCTCTACTTTTTAGTATAATAACTGTTTGGGGTGGGGGCGGTGATTATGTAACCAAATGGAGCATTATTTTAAAATGTAGTATTTATGTATCTATCGTGTATTATTTTAAAAGCCTTTAGAAAGAAGAGGTCAGTTAAACGAATCCAAAATGATAACCGGTCAAAATTTAAAACAAAGCTGTGTAATCGTATTTTTTATATAAGAGACAGGACAGTTTTTAACAAACAAAATTTATGGTAAAAGTTTCCTTTTGATATATCATACGATGTACATTGTTACTCTTGTTTTACAGTTAAATTCTATTAGATTGTTAATATTATACATGTTAAAAACATATTAACATAACCATGTTATTATATTATGTTAACATAACCATGTTAAATACATGTTAATACATATTAACCATGGAGTTGTGGTTTGGTTGGTGTAGCTGGTGTATCACTGAAGAGGACGACCTTGTCGTTGAAACGCGTCTGATACTTGGGCGTATTTTTTATGAGAATTGTGTTCTGTGCGTTTGTTATATTGTATAATAATTTACATGGTTTAATCGGAAGTTAGCCATCATTTGTGTATATAAATAAGACTGATATTTATTTGCTTAAATCTCCATTAGGAGTGTTGAATAGGTCAAGTTCTATACTTTAGAAAATGGTAACAAAAGGCTGTTCACCCCGATAAACAGTTAGGTCTAACTCCGTTTGCACACAACACCTTTTCATTAGTTGTCCAGTTGTTTGCAATTCCTGATGTAGTTTGTTTTGTGTATTGTGGTTTTTCTGATAAAGTTGGTATTTAGTTTTAGTTGTTCTACCGTCCAGGAGACCTGGTTTTCTTTTTTAGATTACTATTTTTAGTTTTACTTTCCTATAGGACAACTAGTGTACTATACTCTTGTTCTAGATTTATCATTTTAAAAGATTTAAACTCTCGGAATAAATTATGACAAACGTTTGATTAAAACGTGCAAATCGATCATAATTAGAGAGTTTTATGTGTAAATCAAAAAGAGTAGGTTATCTATTCTGATCATGCAAATCACTTTTACCGGTTTGAATCCCGTTGGTTGCAGTCCAGATCTGAGAGCAACCTTGATTGTCAGGGTTGCAATACAGCAGCATGTAGCAAGGGCTTTAGTAGTGCATCTCCTTGCTGCCGATTTGGGCCGTGATGTTAACAACGTAACATGGAGCGTAGGAAGTCTCACACAAAGCGAGAAAGTAGAGTATGCTCGGAGGGAATAGGAAGTGCCCCGGATCAGCTCTACTGGCCATTGAGTCGTCTCAATTTATTAAAATTGTTTGTTCGGTTGGCGACGTTCTTGTGATTCTCAGGAAGTCCTATTAAATATGGCTGACGCCGGAAGTTATAATTATATTTCTAAAGCTGCGTCGTAATAGGAACTTACACCATCTTTACACCATTCGCATCGTGAGCAGAACTTTTTTAAAACGTAAGTCTTCCGTAATTTGTTTATTTCCATCAACTCAATACAACTTCACCAAGACAACCAAAGGTAATATTTAGGTACAACAATCGATCAGAACTGTCGATTAAGACCACAACACGCGTCGTAGCTTGACTGATTCAGAAGTTATACGACGTGAACATTTCTAGAGGTGGAGAAACGATCACAAAATGGCGGCGCCCCCACTCCATCATACTCGTGACTTCACTGTTTGAAATACATTCTTCGACACTTTAACTATCATATAGTATAATTTCATTTCGGTGTAAACGACAGTTTTTGAGTTCCAACGTTAATCTTTACCCACTCTTTTTAAAATTTTCTGTAATGGTCAGTAAATTTAAAGACAGTCAAAAAATTAACAAATCGAAATATTAAATCAGTAAAAATTGTTTGATTAACATTTAAGTTCATATATTTATCGTTTGTCATAAAATTTTACATCACGTCTAGATACAATCGCAGTGTTTTGTTTTTATACTCAAACTGTTGTAAATTATTTCAATTAAAAAATATTAATAATTAGGTAAAAGGTTTTAAATGACTTTTACAAACAATTTTTTTATTTCAACCGCACTACTGCCTTTCTACTTAAGGAATACTCTATTTAATAAGACAATTCCCTTACTAACAAAATTCCTGTCAAACAACATTCGTTTTTAGTTAATTTTAATTATCGTATATAGCTATAGTAGCAAATTGTTATGGTACTGCTTGATATGTGTGACTTTTGTATAACATGTTTTGTTTATGAACTGAATCGGACAATATGTACATTAAATATTCCCAAAGTAATAAAATGGTAGGAGGAAGGTAGGCTTATTGTACACACCAAGGACCTACTAGCAAGGTAAGCCAATACCTGTGCCTTTAATGAGGTTTAGGTGTTTTCGCCCGATGCTAGCATCAGAATCTTCACCAGGTTGTGAAGCCTCGAATGCCCTTTCTCCTAGCCTCGAGTATTTCAAATTCTATAATGAAATGTTTAGGAGTCTCTTCGTAATGTTTACTTAGCCATCCAACGGGATTTGGAGTGTAAGCAGATTTTTTTTTTCGAAGTGGGCGTGTCCAGTGTGTAATGTCATACTTGTTTAATCAAAGCATTACCACTTTAGGTCTTCCTTTGTGGAAAGTACTTTAAGTGTAGGGTTATGCTGGACAAGCATCTCCCAGACGTGATCGGATTACCGTTTCAGAAGTTTGAAGTGCGCCCTAAAAACACCCTTGTATCTTCAATGCGGTGACTATCTGGTTTTCTTTACCCTTCGATTTGAAAGTAGCAATCATTGTCTTCAGACAACGCTTTGTTGCATCCTTGAGGTAGGAAAGAACGAAAGCTCCATTTCCATTTAGTTCTCTGAAAATGGAGGAAGAGTTCCATCCTAAATTAGTTCTAACTTACCCATTATCGTATCCTCGATGTCCTCACTTTGCTTTAGTCTCAGGATCGGCACCGAGAATAACAACCATTTTACTGGCAAGGATGTCTCTGTAAGTGGAAACTTTCTCACCAGATGTTACGTCAGAATCTCAAGTTTCACTCCTGGCCTTTTTTGATGAGCTCTTATCAGAGGGTGGAGTGGGCGCATCGCCTCTAGAACACTTGGCCACATCCATCCCCTATTCCATTCATTTTGTTGACTAGAATATCACATTTTTTGTGTGGTTAGCGTCGAAATTACATTTTCGACAATTACTTCGCTATTTATCATAGTAGAGATGTGCGGTTTGTACCAGTGCACGCAGAATTAAAATTTGTTCAAGAGATATGAACAGAAAACTGTTTAAAATAGGCGTCGTTTTGATATTTTAATTCGAATGTTTAAAATGTTAATAGGATCCACACCACAATCCCCTAACCCAATTTAATTTTCAAAAATTATTTTAGTATACGCTATCGCACTTACGTACAGACGACAACAACGATGGACGAACGTTATGTTCAAAAGAACTTTATATGGTTTCTAAGGAGATAGATCGTAAAGATCAGTCATAAAACGAAGGTGGATTTTTGCGATGACCTGTTGTTTTATTTTTCTTCAGTCGCTTTTTCAATTTAAAATTCAAGCAAAGTATTAAAATAATATTCACTACAGTTTTATTATCATATTTATAGCTATGTACTTAGCTCACGTACGGTAGATTACGTGAATTGTAGACTATATTTATTAATGTTTTAGATTTCTTCAGAATAAACAATCAACTACAATATAAAATGTACGTATATATAAAACAAATTATTATTTTACTTGCATACAATGGAATAAGAAATCTTATAATTCAAACAAGTAGTTATACATACTATATTATGTACCATTTTACACTTATAATGTTATTAAAAAGACTTTGTAATTGAAAAAATAGTTGTTGTTTTTCAAAACAAGAACAGTCGGACAGACGAAATTTTGCATAGATATACTTTAAAAAAATATCTCCCCTCGTAAGGTACACATTTTTATCTACATTAACTTAGTAAGTATGTATTTCAAAATGTCTATACGTCGGAATTTCAGAAAGAATGCCATAATTTAAAATTTAATTAAAAACAATAATTGACCAAAATCGGATTTTTGAAAATTAAGAAATTTCCGTACTGTCAACGGTTTTTCACTACACTATGCGTCACGAATCATGTCAGTTTTGTGTAATAGCCTATAAGAGCCGGGTTGTCAATTCAACAGCTCCCTGCACGAGGCTAACTTCCGTACGAGGCTACCAACGTCTTACAATGCTAATAGAGTTGTGCAAACAAGACGTTTTATTGTTTTCGTGTAGTTTTTAATAATTAGTTAAACGATATTTTTTAAATTAAACATGTTTAGTCTAACTGATACATTAATATATTGTCAGCGGTACTGACCTTTTTATTTTTAAAGATATTTGGGTTTAACGATAATAATTATTTCTCCTGTAATAATAGTAAGAAGCCAGTACAAAAATAAATATTAATTTTTAATTGAAGTTCCTACCAATTTAAGGGGGATTTCTATTACGTTTATTTGTTCAGCAGGAAAAAATATGTTTTAGTAATTTCTGATGATTTGTTTAGGGCCTACTAGTAAGGATACAGTTATAGGTTTATTGTATGTGTTTTTTAAAAAAAAATTCTTCTTTAAATTATGTTCTTTGCAACAATGATGCAAAATGAAACGCCAGGATTTTCCCGAGAGTCTTAAATGAACGTAACTGGAGAATAATCACAATGGGGGAAAGAGTTGGAAAACCTGCACGGTTCCTACGGGTTTCTTCAAGGTCAGGTTGTCTACTGGCTCCTAACTCAACGGATTTGATTCGTGGCGGTTTGTATAATTATAACGGAGTAATACGAATATAGCTAGAAACTATCTACATATCAGTCTTAGGTTAGTTTTTGTTTCCATAAATTACATTTTTAACCCAAAGTCTTCAACTAGGCTTTATTCCTTAGTAAACCTAATATTTCAGAATCTCAAAAAAAAAAAAAAAATAAACTATGAAGAAGTTTGATTATTTCGTTGGAAAATGTAGAAAATCTAATGGGTGTTGATAAATAATTTGATAATATTGTTTATTGCTTTTTATTTTTTTGGAATGATATAATTAATTATTTAGTATCTAAATTACATCTCTAAATAATTTGCGGAACAATTAATTTTAAATAGTATACAACTCTTAATTTAATTCAATTTTCTTATCTCTTTCTGTTTTTCTCCTCAATATAAATTTGTTTGTAATTGTTAATTTGTGTAAGAAGTTCAGAACTCGTCTAGCCTAAGGCATTCTCTTTCAGAAGAAATTAAATATTCCAATCAAAATCAATTGAGAAAAAAAGTTTGTAATAATTTTGAATAAAAATAAGAAGAGTTTTTTATATGACCCAAAATTAATTATTTGTTTACAATATTTGTAATGTTTTTTAATTATTTTGTCTAACACCTAGCTTTAAACCTTGGGTAACTTTCTTAGTCCCCTTGGGGGCTCGCTTATAGTTCAGGGCTCAAAGGTAAGTTTCTGAAAATCGCCTACCAAAAATGCACAAAACTTAAAATTTTCGAAAGTTCAAGCGCCTATAATTCCAAAAGGAGTTGGTTTTATCATAAAATACAAAAAATAAAAATATCTTAAAATTTTGTGTACAACTAAAAAAACATTATAAAATTGGTTCCGAAAGAAATGTTAAAGTTAGTTGCCATATTAAAAAATATCGGGTTTATATTCTACCAAAAAAAGTAACGAAGTTTTCGCATTTAAAGGTTTTACAAGATCAATCGTTTACAAGATACCAGTAGCACTCACAAATGATCACTCTTTATACTTAGATTGATAAAAATTTCATAAATTCACAAAAAGGTGAAATGAAACTTATATTTTAAAGAATTTTACTTTGAGCTGACATCTAGTAACATCCGTCCTCCCCCCTAACATGTCTCTTTTGACCAACTCTTGTTCTCTTCTGACCCTGACATTATTAGTGTGTTCGAGGGTCTTCATTTTATCTTCTACTCTTCTTTTTTATATGGCGATGATGACCGAAAGGTTTTTCACCTTTAAACAACATGAGGGAAAAAATATCTCAGAGAAAAGGGCCGAACATAGTCGATTCATTAAATATAGTCCGGGAGAGGGTGGTTATTAATATACACACCCTGGTGAAAACTACCCTCCGCCGTTGTATTGTTGATAAATCGAAGAAATAACCAGTCGGTAAAAAAAAATTCCCAGTTTCAATCAGTAATCCTACCTCTGTATTAATCAAAATATAGAACAATCTTCAAAACGACTGTAAACAATAGCTGAAATGTAATGTATTGGATGAAATGTTGAGAAGCGAGGGAATCGATATCGCGGGCTTTTTAACAGAATCACGCGTGGGTCGAGTGACGTCATCAACATCCAATAGGAAGCGAGGATTTCGTCGAGACCGCCAACAGGTAGACGAATAGTATAGTGTTTACGTCTGATACAGATGCTGGGCTAACGTAACCATAGCAACGGTTTGCGTCTGTAACATTATATCCCGGTTTATAAATATACTGCGTAAGGCATGAGAGTGAGAGAGAGAACCCCCCCTTCTCCCATGTATGCAACTACATGGAATTTACCTACTTTAAGAATACCGGATGATTGTGAAGCCTTCCTTTTATTTTTATTAAATTAAAATAAAAATATCCGGTACAAAAATATTGCACCAACTTTCTCGCGCACTCGTTCATTCAACCAAAAATAATATTCATCACCACATCTCTAAAAATGTTTCTACGTGAAAAACAAAATGTTTTTCTTTATTAACAATAGCTAAGAAAACCTGCCAAAGTCAGCTATTTTGGTAGCCTTATGAAGAAAATGGTTCCACTTCAACGAACATACAGAGAGCGTTGCCTCATTTTTGCATTTCGTATCTATAAAAAAAAATTATAGATTGTAGCATAAAAGAGAATATTTAATTCTCTAGGCTAGGCAGAACTCCAGAAATAAACATTAACAAAATTGTCCCCAAAAACCATTTTAACAACCCCGCAAAAGTGTCCTTATATATATATATATATATATATATATATATATATATATATATATATACTATTAATCCTCTGACCCTAAGCTTTCCAGTGAGACCATCCCCATCTTGTAGGTTGAGTGGGTGCAGAGGACTTCTTTGGCGAACATATTTAGGGTCTGCTGAATTATGTATAAGATTATTTTGCCCATTCATTTCTTATGGGCTATAAATTGGAAGAGCCCTTATAATCTTTTTGAAAATGTATAAAAGAAATGGTTAAAGTTGAGAATATCAACATCCAAAGAGAACCTAAACTTGGTTCGCGCCTGCCAAAACACCCCTTAAGCTTAAAACTTATTTGATTGCAGTCAAAGTTATTTTTTTGTGTGGAATATTGTTTTGAAATTTCATTTTCTTTCACTTGTTATTTTGCACACTTGTTTGGTTAATTAACTCCACATTTCACAAGAATTTGAAAGAAATCGGTGGAATCAATTTTGAGAAATTACGTCTTTTGACAGGTCCATGAACTGACATATTTGGGGACGTCTTTATATTTACTACAATTAGATCAAAATCTTTGTAAACGATTTTGAGAAAAAGCTTATATTTGTTTTGTTTTTGTCGTATCCACATTATTAAAAACACAACAAATACACATTATTTTGAGTTATTGAACAAATTTTAAAAAAATAAATAAAAATAGTCTCATGATATAGCTAAATCAAGCCAACGTATTAAATTTTATCAAAATTTGTCCATTAGTTTGTGTTGTACAAAACCACAAGAACATAGGAAAAATTTTAAACACAAGTTTAACATAGCATTCTTCATATTAAGCTCCATAAAGAGAAATTAAACTTTACAAATCTTAATTTGGGCGAGAACTCTACTTTATTTGTGAAAGGTATTTTTTTTTACTTCCCTTCTGACGGGGGGAGGGGGAGGGAGGGACTCTGTAGAGGTAATTCAAATATCAAAAGGTAGGAGGGTAGATACCATTAAAAAAACAAACTATTAGTAGAGGAAAGTAGTGAAAAGACAATTTGAGCTAAAATTGCTACCAAAAGTTGATAGCAGAACTCTGTAAATTACTTCAAACGTTGAACAATCTTCACTTCATTTTCTGGTAGTGACAATACATATTAGTAATTTGTAAATATTAACACATGAAACAAATGTTATAATATAATTATTTTAAACGTTTAATATCTCCAAAACTGTTAATTTAAAAAATAATAAACTTCCGCATTTAAAAAAATAAAATAAAGTTTTTGTGATTGGTACAATTGTAAAACGTAACATACAAAATGGTTATACCAAATCTGAACTCAATGTCGTATTTCTGGAGCTAAAAATCTTTTTTTTAAAATCAAAATGGCGGATAGACGGATAGTGAAGCGGAATCCTACTATATGTTATTTACATTTTTTTGTTCGCTTTGATGTATAAAATCCGAAAATCAATAACCAGTTCACCTTTTTCGGGACACCCTGTATATCCATACCTTATGCTGTACAGTGTTCTATAATTTCCACCTGATAATGCCTATTTAATCGGGGAAACACCTATAGTGTGAAACTCAACGCAAGAACGTAGGCGTAAGTCATTTATAAAAAACAATATTACTTCTAATATTTAAGAAACTCTTTGAGTAAGAAAGAGGTCTATTTTCGCATATATTAATATTTATTTTGTAATGCCTTTATAAGTAAAAGTGATTTTTTCTAAAGCGAGTTTTTTAATCGGAAAAACATGTAAGGATCTAGGTGCTGTAATTAAACGAAAAAGAATATTTGAGATTAATATTTTTTTAAATAATTACTAGGTAAATACAATAACAAAATTGTGAAATTTTTATAAACATCATATGAAAACAAATGATGTTGATAATATATCCTTTGATTTTACAATATAGACAACAAAAACATCATTTCAAAATTTTTTTTTCTTTTAAATTTTGAGTCACCATTTTATACCTAAATTTCATTATTTGTTTAAATATTTAACGTTTAAAACACACACATGAATGTAGCAGAGAAAAATATGAAATCCAAACATATTAAATAAGACTATTTATGCTAGAGACCGTAGGTACTTGGTGGTATTCCATTTTAAATAAAATTAAAACAACAATTTGTATGTGGTATGTGGTTGATACTAAAAAAATTGTTGTTTTAATTTTATATTAAATAAGATTGTAAATGAAAACAGCTCGAGGTGAATTATCTAGTAGGTTGATATTTACATCGGCATTTTGATTTATTGGATAATAGCAGTTACTTCATAAAACAAATTTAGTTGTCTGTACGTACTGCATGCTTATGAATAGACAATCTCCTTATTTTTCAACATAAAGACCCTTTAATTATAATCGAATTTCAAATAAAACTTTGCATTATCGTAAATATTCCCATAAGAGCATTCAATTACAACTGTTTGTTTAAAAAAAATACTTTACTTTTCCAGAGCTATTAAAATTTGTTGCAATTTTGGATAGGGTCAAACTAATTCGTTTTATTTTCACCCTTGTATCCTATTCATCAAAACCTTTAATATGATATGTCACAGTACCCCCTGATTATTTAAGATATTTGAGGTCACTCACCACGCCTTCCTTCTCCCATAAATTAAGTCTATCAAAACGTAAAGTCTAGCCTATATCCCTAGCTATACCTCATATTCCCAGTGTAAATTTTACATTTAAATTATTAACAAAAATGGAAGGGACCTTCTCTCAGGGGGATACATTTTAAATAGAACATTCCATATCGGTAAATTTTCCCATTATAATCGTAACGTATTAATTCATAATATTGCATGTTAAAAAAGAGTTTTCGTTTGAGAGCTATTAAAATTTGGATGCAATTTTCGATTGGCTTAACGGAATTACGTTTTATTTTTCATCAAGATCTTTAAAATGATATGTCACACGAGCCCCTGATTATTAAGATATTTGTTACATCCCCACAAACTCCCCTCTCTCATAAAGGATGTTATAATTTTTTATGATATCATAACGTAAAGTCTACACTATACCCGATCTTAGATTCCCAATGTGACTTTTGTATTCTAATTATCAACACAAATGGAAGGGGACATTCTCTCAGGGACACACTCATAGTGAGGGTGTACCAAACCCGAAGAATCTTCACTTTATTAATGCAGTTTTATATTAAATAGTTTTCTTTCATCTTTACTATGAAGTCTTTATTTACCAACATTTTTCTTTACAACCTCGCTATTAGAGTAGGATGAGGGAGTCTTTACTTTATGCTCTCTTATTTTTCTATGAGGTAATGAAGACCGAGAAGTGTTCCCTAACGCATAATTTATAGATTTCATTTTTAGTATTAATACTGTTTTATTTCATTTTCTTTTCCCATTTCCTTCAATTATTATTATTTTCTGACTTTAACACAGTTAGAGTATTATGTTTTTCATTTTATATTATATTATTTTCTTCTTATTTTTATTATAAAACGGTAATACACGACAGCTTTAAAAACAACAACAAAAAAGCAAAGACCTGGAACTTTATGATCACACTGTATTTAGCAAGTTTATTAACAATTTACGATGCTTCTTTATGTAGTGAAGAGCTTAGTTGAATTTATCTCATATTTTTAATGTAGATCTATTGTTGGTTAGGTTTGGGGGTAGATTTCTGTGAAACTTTTAACTTTATACTTATTTCTAAACAGCCTTAGGCTCAACTCTGATGCAAGACTATCATTACTTCTGCTCAGCACTTTATAAAGTTCTTGTAAATATACAGAGTCTTGGGTAGATTTTATAATCCTATAATAGAAAATAAACGTTGAGTAAAAACAAAAAAAAATATTTACAAAACATATAGTCCGGTAACTATGAGGTAAAAGTAAAAATTATACATAAATATTTCATTTTTATAAATTTGTTGAAAAAAATATTTACCAGATGTCTAAAAAGTCTCGGAGGTTTAATTAATTCCTAAACGGGGAAAGATGGTAACTGAAATTATTGGTGTAAAAAGATATTTTTGAAATATTAGGTTAATTTTAACATCCTTTCCTCAGAAATGAGTTTTCATTAACAAAACTTTACCCACACAATATTATAGTTATTTTGACATAATTGAATATTTAGTTTTAAATTTTATTTTTGGTGGTCAAAAATGTTTAGTTATTAAACAAAATACAAATGCCAAAATATGCCAACATTACAAATTAAAAATATGTTTATACCCTTTGAGTTGTAATGCACCACACAGAAAACATATATCGTATCAAAACAATTACGAAAAGCTCGTATTAGATATTTTCCTGAAAAACTTAAAACCGAAGTTTTTTATGTTGTAAAACTATCTTATAATCTTTTTAAGTAGGTTAGAAAAAGTTTTAAAAATAATTTTCACATTTCACCAACATTTGTAACAAGTTCATGGGACCATCATGGTACTTACCCAACCCCATTATAAAAGCAGATTCTCTAAATGTAGCCTAATTACCCTAAAGTTGGTTTGTAGGAAATGTTAAATTCTATTGGTAAATCAAGAGGTCCTATCCAGTAGTGTACGTTGCTTAAAACAGTTGTTATACAGGGTTTTTGATCCTCATAATTGTGTATATCACAACTTTCTTGACGTCTGGTAGCTCCCAACTCTGCTCGTAGATGTGTATATATTAAAAACTCTCCACTCGCTTCGCTCGCGCCCATGTAGTATCTCGTAACTATACAAACATCACTATTTCTTGAGGTTCGAAATTACATATTTGACAATAACTTCGCTATTTGTCATCGTAGAGAGGTGGGGTTGGTATCATTACATGTAGAATTGAAAAATGTTAAGTCGAATTTAGTGTGTTATAAATTGAATAACACAAGAGATGTGAACAAAAAAAAGAAGTTTAATATTGTCGCCATTTTGTTACGTCATGTTCCTATCTTTATTCTTGCGGACGTTTTCGTGCTTACGTACAGAAGACAACGATGGACAGCCTGGGTGTTGAAAATAACTTTTACGGTTTACTTGACCTTGAAACTTTGAGTTCGAAATTTTTGATGATTGTCAAACTGATCCTGTATTTAAAATACTTACTGGGGTATGTATAAATTGGTAAATACGATTTTGAAAACATATTTATTTTTGCAATAATTCCCGAAACGTCATTTTTGTTGTGTAGGGCAGTGACCAATACTTTTGTTGTGTTTTACTTACTAAAAACGATCAATGTAGTTAGAATAAAAATTTGACTTTTGGTCTTAAATAAGGTATCATCAAATTTTGAGATTTAAAAAAATGGAAAAAAAACCTTCTTCTGTGGAAACGACTAAATCTAAATATTAAATTAGATTAAAATTGGTTTCCAAGTTAAACTGTAAATCACATTACGGACGATAAGACAGACAGACTAAAGGGATATTTAAGTGAAATACCCAACATTGATATCTTCGCTCCAAGATGAAACTTTCTCTGAACTATGCAGTGATTGAAACAGGTGTGACCGCTATTTTATTCGATAAGTATAAAAGTTACAAAAAAACTTTTACAGGTAATTATTCAGTTAAAACTAAAGGTATCAAATATTTCAAATGGTCAGCTCTAAATGTTTTTATAGAAATCCCGATTTTATATAAAACGCACTATTCTTGAAAATTAGTATTTTTTTATTCTTGAAAATTTTTCGATATCTTTAACCGTTCAGGAGATACCTAAATTTTTCAAAAACTCGCAAATTTAAGTTATTTTCAAAGACGAATTTTTTAATTTTTCAAAATTAAATTCAGGTGAAATGTAAACTAGAACTAGGATAAAAGGTGTAATAACGCTACTGTTATTTTTATTTGCTGTGTAGGCTAAGAATAAAGTTGTCTATAGAAAACAAAAATATAATTTTTCGGCAATTCTCTAGAGTCTAGAACATCACAAGTTCTTTATTATTACTAAATCTATTACAGCTTGTGATTTAATGACAAATTGTATTGTTAAAAACTGTTAATACATTTATTTCAGCTATAATATTTTATTCACAAGGTCTAATACATCCTGTTATAACTTTAAACTGGTATAAGCCGCCAGTAGGTGTTTTAGACAATGTCCAGAAAAGTTCAATCAAAGAAGTGGTTAAAATCGCCTCTTACAAAATGTCAACATAATTTTTCGAAACTACAAAGCATTGTAAAATTTGCTTAACAGTTGTTTTAAGGAATACAAAGTATCAATTAACTTCCTGATATTTATAATGTGTATTAATTACCAACATTATTTATATCCAGAAAAATTATTATTATTTAAAAATATTGTCATTTATAGTCCTGCCACGTTAGTAAAAAACAAATTGTTGGCTTACAAACTTTTAATACATTACAGTCTACCCATGTTTCAATTTTACATTCGGTTCAACTGTTTTAGATACTGAAAATGGACCTCTGAAAACGCTTTAAGCCTTGTATTTTCACAAATTTAAGTCTAAACGGCTAAAAATACAGAAAAATATCCACGAATAAAAAAAGTCTTAAAGTAATTTGTTGTATCCAAAATAGCAATAAATAAAGAGGTTTTCATAAGAAAATTTAGAGCTAACCGCCATATTAGAAAAATTGAGGGTAATATGAAAAATTTGATACTAACTATAGTTTTAACTTTAAAAAAACCTCAGAAGTTGCTTTTTTAAAGTTTTTTGTAACTTTTGTACTTATGGAATAAAACAGACGTCACATCTATTTCATACACCCTGTATATGAGAAAGTAAACTACAGTTTCCAATTTGTTATTTACTAACAGATTTTATTGACAACGAAACTTGTTTAAGATTTTGTGAACTGAATATAAATTTAAAATTTAAATAGAATGGGTAAAAAATTGAAACCTTTTTATTGTTAAATATATATTGACCCAATATTGTGCTAAATTACTTGTATGGGTAGGTCGGAGAACATTTCATAATTTCAGCTGTCGGCGTTTCAAGTGAGATCTAAAAAGTTAAAATTTATATATTAAAATTTCCTCTATAATACAGTACTGTCGATAACATGAAACTCTTGTAGTAGTTACCATACATTTTAATAGATGGCGTACATTGTAAGATTTATAAAGCACGACATTACTGAAAGGCTGATAGCTGAGAAATCAATTTTCCAAATCTTCATTATTACCATTGGGATATCAGAATTTACGTTTTGTAAAAAAAAATATATCATTTCTATTTTTTTAGGAATTTAAGTTTAATGGGAAAAGTATTCAAAAATTTTTTTTACAAGTTTAATTAAATTTTATAAAGAAAGTAAGATACATTTATCACTAATTAAGTTATATGTTTTAATTTTCCTTAGTACAGTACTGTCTGCCTTATTAATAAAAAATAATCATTGTGATAAAAGGAATTATGAATATGTTTACTGACAGATCTTTTGAACGATTTATACTACATAGCTATTTATAGGTGATAAATTTTAAAATGTTTAGGTACTAAAAAAGCGAGTGCTAAGACCACAAGGTTTAGGGGGGGGGGGTGTAGGGACCGTTACTTGTGTGGAAGTTTTTATAGCGACAGTTTAAATTGTGCAGAAACACGTTTGAAACTATAAGGATCCTTAGTTTTACCTACGGACCCTAATAAGAAAAATGTAATAATATGCCTAAGCGATTCACTGTTCTGAATAATTACCAAGAACTAGTTTTTTACAAATATAATTGTTATCTTTTAAAGTTATAACAAAAATGGAATCTTTACATCCAATACTAAAAGAGCAACCAATTTCGTTTATTTAAAATGTATTTTTTAATTTTACTTACTTATAGGTACGTACTATAGAGAATGTTATATGTAGGATTAAAAAATATAACCTCGAACTAAAGACCTCCAAGTGGAAAAAAAAAAAAAAAAATCCTTTTTAATTTAGTTTAATTCTAGTTTTTAAGATCTTTTAAGTGTTTTTATTATTAATATTATTATTATTTTATTTTTATTTTATTTTTGTTTATTTAAGGTAGCCTACCTAATTAATTCTTTCCTCAGTTTAGTTGCTTAAATTTTGCAATCGATACTTAATGATTTATATTAATTTAGACACTTTAATTTTTTAAGTTGTAATATTTGTAATAGGTTAGTCTTTATTATGATGTTGTAAGAAAAGGAACAACAAAATATATGCCGAGTTTTTTAAAGTATTTTTTGAACGATGTCTGTCTGTTGTCTTTACATTACACTCTTGGACTGAATAACTAAATTTGGCACATGAGTATATTTAGGCTACATTTGGGGGACATTTTAAATATATTTTCAATAACTCAAATTTTGGGGGTAATTACCATAAGAAAAAACACAAAATTACGATATTAACCAAATAGTATCAGACTATTGTGATCAAATTTTTCTGAAGAAGGTTTCACATAAAATTATTTTTCCTTAACTTTGTACCATCTCTCCAAAAATGCTGGTTTGTGGACTATCGGTAGAATCTAAAATATTGGCCATGGGGCAGTTATAAAAAACGTAAATTCTCAAAATCGACGCTACCGATTATGTTTAAATTTTTGTGATAATTATGAATCAAACTCGCGTGCAAAATCGAAAGTAAAAATATATTCAGGAATAATTTGCAAGAAATAATAATAAATATTGACTGCTGTATTTTAATCAACTCCTATTATTATTTTTTCATCAAGAACTGTATACATGGTTTATTTTTTATTTACAAACTGAATTGATATTTTTGGTGGCGTATAATTTTGGTTAGTACCGTATTTATTTAGTTTTGGAGATTGGTAAATAAGAAAGTTAGTGCAATGTGCTTTCACCTTTTATTTATATAGCAACCACTATTTTTCATGACCTACTTTGCTTGAAGTAATTCCAAACTATTATGAATCAGTAGTTTAAACCGTGTTAAACCAGGTCCAATGAATTGATTCAAATTATTAATGCATTTAAAACATTTAACCATAATTTTCCAGTTCGTAATCTGCGACAAATCATAATTTAATCCCGATTTAAAACAGTAAACAAATAATGTCTTCAATTCTACCAAGAGAAAAGAAACATTTTGACCGCCTGTAACTCCTAGATTGTTGGGTTTATAAATAAAAACAACAAAGTTTAGAACCAAAAAACCTTATACATTTTATGATCAATCGGAAAATAGGTCGTTGTAATTAAAATAAAACAAATTTGCCTGTTACATTGGTAAATTGTAACTGATTTCAGCAAAGCTATTGTCATATTTGTAATATCCTCAATAAGACGTAGTAAAGCACTTTATGTTCTACTTTTAACGCCTGATAACGGTAGTTGATTTATACTCACGAATCGTCGTTTACACATATTTATATACATAAACAATGACAATGTCATAATACACCATATTAATAGGTAGGGAAAGTTTTTAATTTAAAAGTTTTCTTACTTCTTATAGTTTCATTTTGATGAAATTAAAATAGCACTCTGTAAACAATTAATTAATAAAATTTGTAAGCTGATAAGTTTTAAGTATTATAGTTTAATTTATGCAATGTTAGTCAGTATATAGCGTTACACGAATTAGTTATCTTACACATCCATGCAAAAAATTTAAAAAATAATATAGACCCCGAAAATATTTGATTCCACTTTCCAGTTAAAAGAAAAAGAATTATTATATTTATTTACTTTATTTTTGTTTAAAAGCAAAAATAGTTAAGAGTCGGAAGATAACAATAATTGGAAATCTATTAGAAAATATGAAAGAGAGAGATCTCACCCAAGACTAACCGAAGAAAGCTGTGTAACGAATAGAATTACTTTGGGGATGGTATTTAGGGTTAATTACATTTAGGGTTCAATTTACCTGATTTTAAGAAATAAAGTTTTCTAACATGCTTTACTATACAGGGAGTCACAAAAGTAAGTTGCCAAACTTTTGGAAACGATTCTGTGGGTCAGGATTTTAAAAAAAAAATCGATTCCCCCCCCCCCCCCCGAAATCGCTTAGTTTTCCAGATATCCGTCATTTTGTTTTTCTTTACAAACAAATTATAACTTTTGAAATAGATAAGATTTTGAATTCAAATTTGGTATACGCATTTTGTATATTACTTTTTCTAAGTGTACGGAATATGAAGACTTAGTTTTTAATATTTTTTTAAAGTTAAAAATATTTAATATTCAATATCTCGAAAACCAATAACTTTACGTAAAATTCACAAGAGACAAAAATGTTTTCTTTTTTAATGACAAACAAAATGGTCTAGTATTTTTTCTGTAGGTTAAAGGATAAACTAGTTATAAACAAAAAACAGATAAAATATTTTTCTTGGTAGTTGTCTACAACACCCAAGACTGACCTAGGAAAAAAAAATGTTTTGAATTCTGATACTGTAAAGAAAACTAATACAATAAAGTGCTTTGAATTGCATATCAAATTTAAATATGACCTTTAACTATTTAAAAATGTCGCCTATTGAATTTTTTTCTGCTAAATATCTCAAAATATGTAAAAAAAAATTAAAAATGTAAATTGCATTTATTAAACAAATTAATGACACTTCAAAGTTTATTGTATGCTTGCAATACGTATCGATGTTATGTACGGAAAGATGTCAAGTAGTTCAGTTAGGGAAGAGATTTCCAACTTAGCTAGTGTTTTAGTGGTTATACGTTTTGTTTTTAAAGACCATATTTGAACAAATTTCATCAAAACAGTTGTAGCTGATTGTGAAAAAAAATTGAATATTAAGTTTTGATCTTTAGGGTATCTACAGGTCTTAACAAACTTTGAGACCCTCAGGGGCTCACTTTAATGAGTACGGGATTGGTAATTCTCTACCTGAATCTACATCTTTTTTCACGACGTCTTGGGTTAGATCCCTCTCTTTCATCTTTCCTGCCCGGTTTCTTTTGACTAACTCTAGTTCCTTTTCGACCCTGACAATATAAGACTATTTGAGCCCTAGGGATCCTTATCTTCATTTTTTAAATAAGGCGATGATTACAAGAGATTTTTCGCCTTTAAACAACAAGCAAAAAAAAACATAATAAATAACTATATGAAAGTTTTAGTTTTTTTTGTAAAGTGAACAAAAATGTTTCTAGATGACATCGTTTGGGCTGTAGAATATTAAGATACAAAATAATTTTATAGAAAAATGATTTATCTAAACTCATACATTTCTATGTATACGAGAAAGTAAAAACCAAAATATGGAACCAATCTTCTTTGTATATCTGCGATTCATCGACAAGTTGTACGATTATCTACAAAATCAGCCAATTTAAGTTCATTTGGTGTTAGTCTATCAACAAAAGGTAAACCAGAATATTATTAGACATAAGAACATCTTGATTCTGTCTTTACCTTGATAGTCTCGCCTGAGAGCTAACATATTCTGATCACGGAAATGCCATTTGTATGTCATATTCATGTCGTCCTTGTTTTAGTTAAAGTTTGACTGAGATTTTGTCTGCAGCAAACTTTACTTTCATATTCTAAAGAAATTGATTATTTTTGTTTTAGGTCAGGGCCTATTCGCGTTTTTGTCGTTGCAATTTGGTAAAGTTAATATATTTCATTTTTTCTCCATTTCTCGACAGAGTTTGCTTTTTGGGGTTTTTACATTGCAGCAACTTATTCATATTAATCACAGATCTCTTTATCCTTTATACTGCTATTACTACTCTAACGTTGGATTAGT
The DNA here is from genome assembly GCA_963513935.1 of Aphrophora alni. Classification (NCBI taxonomy): domain Eukaryota; kingdom Metazoa; phylum Arthropoda; class Insecta; order Hemiptera; family Aphrophoridae; genus Aphrophora; species Aphrophora alni. The sequence continues at coordinate 75,835,593 of OY740774.1, forward strand.
GTTAAAAGATTATTGAAAAACTCGTATAAAATACATAATATAATTAACCATAATAAAATGAAATAGAGATATTTTTCTGTGTAAAGGAATATTGATAATTGTACAAATTTCAAGGTTTTGATGTACAATATAAAACAAATATTTTTAAACGAGTGTAAAGTAAAGCCACGCATATTTATAGTCAGTACTATTCATTTAAATATTTTTATAGAGAATGACTGACTGAATCTTTAAGGTGGGGACTGTCAAAATAACCTCAGTAATTCAAATGAAAATATAAATTGCAATAATCAAAAATAATAATAATTATTATATATATATATATATATATAATAATAATTATTATATATATATATATATATATATATATATATATATACAATAAGATAGAAAGAATAATAAGAAAAATCTGGGTTCAAATGTAGCAAGAAATGGTTTCACTTTTCATCTAAGACCTAAAAACTTTTCATACCAAAAACTGTATTAGAAGTATGATCCTATCTTGATGATAATGCGAAACGAAGACAGACCTTCTACAGACACGTCAAAAGAATGAATGTAGACAGACAAGAGAACAAAATTATCACACAAAAAGGAATCAGGAAAGTACAGATTTTATAGAAAAAAGAAATCCACAAGGATTTGTAGATTGCGGTATCATGAGAGAAAACGTGGAAAACAGAATAAAAGTTGCGTTCTAATCCTTGTAATTTCTAGGTGTGAGTAAGTTAAAATGAACAAGAAGGGAATTTAAGGATAAAAAAAGAACTAAGACAAGATAAAGAATGTAGAAGTACTGACGCAAGTTATTTATTTTTTAACAGAGCTTTTTGATTTACACAAGAAACAAAATAGTAGGCCTACAGTAGTTTCACATTAAATAACAACAACGAAACCATTTAAATATAGCTTGTTTTCAGTACACCATTTTTGTATTTCAATCAGGTCTTTTTTTTATAAACAAGCAGTGGCCAATATTGTATTTTAAACATAGTCCATGAACGGCTGTAAAAAATAAAATAAATAAAAAAAAATAATAATAATAAATTTAATTATACATAAAAATATTACGATAATTTAATTATATATAAAAATAAACATAATTGAAATTTAAATTAAATTGTTGTCACCTATCAAATACAACAAATCAAGAAAATAAATTAACTTTCATAAAGAACTTATAGAAAACAAATACACAATTAGAAACACACAAAATTCTTACTGAACCAATCACGTTAATAAAACATTAATAGTTAAACATAACTCAAAGTAAGGATGCATCGTCAATTTTGTTTAAAAAATATCTTTAGAAATTTGGAAAACTGGGCCCAGCAATCAACAGAGACACCGACTCAAAAATAAGAAACAGATTGTTTAAAGTTATACAGGATAAGAGCTCATTTAGAAAGGTTTTTGAAAGAAAAATTTACTCTTATCCTATACCAACAGGTGTGAATTAATGAGCCTAATTGAAAAGGAATTACTGATGATATCTCGTCAATTTATCAAAACTGCTTATGTGTCGTTTTTGTTTCGTTGCTATCAGTGCATAACTATTGATGGTTATCAATTCGAAAAAAGATAATTTGGATAATTAATAATTTATTACTGTTACTTTTATTTATTAATTTTTACACATTTTCATGTTTCATGTAATGGTTATGCAAATAAAATTATTTTGGTGTAAACGTACCATTATTTTGTCATTTCGTCATTTTGTTTTGATTGATAATTGAAAAAATGTACAGTTTTTGTTCAAACATATTTTCAAAAGTTAGTATAGGTTAGATCAGTTAAGGTGGCGTTTTAAGAGATTCCCCGCAAAACATGGAGATCTTGTAATAAATAATTCTTTTAACCGCTATTTTGTCTAGGATGATCAGAATATAATTTTCTTTAAGTCATTTTTCTTGTTTCATAGAGACGTTTAAAATGAGGTATCGCAAACCTATAAGTGTTTTTTTGAATTTTTAGCAACCCCTCCATCCCCTAATCTCCCTCAATTAAAATAACCTAAACTTTCCCTTTTTAGGTTGTCCCTCTCATTTAAAGAGATCGATTCAAACATAAGTCAAACATATCAATATGTTAAAAAAAGAGGGATAGAAGTTTATTTTCAGACCCCCTTTATATACTAATATCTGTTACTCTTCCCCCTTTATACTGTCTTTCTAACCTTCTATAGAATTTCATCCTTGTTGATTGTAATTAATATAATTAACAATGAATAGTTCGTGTTTATTTCTTGAACTTCAGTGTTTTGTTCTACTTGCAATGACATAAAACCATTACAAATCGAGTTCAAGTGACTTACCACCATATGTTGTATGGTCTAGATTTGTATTCTGGAACGTTGCCACTCTAGCTGGCTGGGGTTATGGTTCTTACAATATTATGATGTAATACGAATATTATGCAAACTTATACATATCAATATTCTACATTTAATATTTAAGATTTATATAAGTTTATATATCTGGTTATCATATGACATTTTCAACTGATGTCCCCATTAAGGTACCCCCTCCCCCCGGCTGAATGATACAGCAAAGTCGACCACTACGTATGTTCAGAAAAATATTTTAGTTTATTACGTTGTTGACTGAAAAGATAAATAACTGATTCTGTTTAAATATTCCTCATTTTATAAAGTTTGAGCACTTTTAAAGATTACACGCTTTAAAAAAATGTTATTCAAAATGTGTTGAAATTCAATGAATTGGAAATGTGCATATATATAAATCCAAAAATTCAAGTTACAATCAATTCTATTAAAAAAATCTAATTCAATTTTGTTTTTAAACAACTATAAGAAATGTTTATTCTGGTATTATTGGTGAACAAACTGTTAGATATTCCTTAAAGGAGATTATTATTTAAGTTATATGTTTCAAAGAATCGGCTTAAATCATTTAAAATAAATTAAAGGATAATGAACTGGTTTATGAGTTGAGACAAACTTATCAAACAAGAAATAAATACTGTGATTCAAAAGTATTTTTATAAAAACAAAACGACTCTTGATTACAGCATCAAGATTGTAAACTTATACAATATTATTTTGGGAGTGTAGGAGTGAAGACCAGTCGATTGAAAATTTGACGTAGTCAATCCAGGTAATTTTGCGTTTAGAGGAGCGAGGGCCAGCGGTAGGAGAGGGGGGAGGTTCGGACCTTGAGGTGGTGGAGAAAAGTCATAAAAGAGGATAGAAAAAACTCAAACACAAATTTCTCACAAAAATTACGTTTATTTAATCAACGCGTTTTAACGACAAAGTTGCCATCCTCAGTGATACATGAGCTATAATATTAAAACTCTAACTGTTAGAAATACCTTTGGCTATCTTTATTTCTCTCTAACCTTGTCTGTATCCCTCCAGTTCTTCACTTTAACCTTTTTTACAACTTCATCTATTGAGTAGCTACGTCTGTTTTTCCTTCTTTTTCCAATTAAATCACATCTAACATTTTCTTTTATACTCTTTCATCGTCTACTCTCTCAAGATAACCTGCCCATGGTGACAGATACCTTAGTTCAGTTTAAAATATCTTCGTCTTTTAAAAAAATTTCAGTTTATTTTATTGTTGTTTAGGGTCATCATCACTTTTTATAAGAAAAGGAAGATGAAATAAATCCCCTATCTCTCGAATACTCTAATAGCGTCAGAGTCGGAAATGAACAAGAGACTGATATTTCGACTCTTATCCAAAAGAGAACTGTTAAGAAATATGAAAGAGAGGTATCTAACTCAAGACTAGTTGAAAAAAGGTGTAGATCCAGCTACGTGCCTGAGGGTTGCCAAGCCGGTACTCACCATTTGCGATCCTCTGATTGTCATATCATTTTAATTCCGACGTTATCATTTACTTTAAATACTTTCCTTCAAAAAAAAATAAAAAATAACAAACAAACAACTATAATACCTTTCTTCAATTCTTCTAAAATTTGTCGTTGCGTCAATAATTCCTTGATAAAATTCTGGATAATTACATTGAATGGATACAATCTCACATACCTGAGAGGAAGCATTGTAAGTGATGGTAAGGATTTGTCTCACGACGATGACTCGTGGAGTTTTACAAGGATCGGGATTCGGCCCTTTACTTTTAAGTGTATAATTGACGACATTCGTAGCGATCTAACATATTTTATTCTGTACATTCATGCTGATTAAATTGTACTTAAGTAGTCAGCAAATTTGGAGCTTATTCATTTCTATATCAAAAATATTTGTTCATGAAATGAAGAACCTAATTTTTGTCTTTCGTTTTGAAAATGCAATCTTTATCATTGCTTTGTCGTAGATGATGAAAACAATAGTCATTCTGCAAGCAAAATATTGAAGATGATATTTTTAAATGCAGAAGGAATGTAAGGAATTTATGACGAACAATTAATAATAGACACTCTGACTAAACACAAAAAATAAAATGTCTGCAATAGTGCACTTTTTAATGACATTTGTACAGTTTCACAATCATACGTTTGTGCCTTATCAAATCTTTAATGATGCTGCTGTCTATGTATTGTCGCTCTACTCAGTGACATGACGAATTGCAACGTGCAAAACTTTATTGTATACTGGGTTTGATTTAGAATGTGACGATCTCGTTAGTCCATATTATGAACAAATATTTCTTTTTAAAATCTAATGAAAGAACATTTTCCAAAACCACAATAAAACACTAACAACACAAAGACTGCATAGTTATGTTTATTCTACCTTATGTAAATTTCGATAGCACTGCTATCATCTTCAGAGGTACAATACACACTAACCTTAATTACTACAATTACTATTGCAGCAAGGCGTTCCCCCACCTGTCACCCCATCGGTCAATCACAGTTTTCCTCGCCACACATTAAGTCAATGGGGGTGGCAACAATATAAAATACACGGTATGTAAAACATATATTAAGAGATTGATAACAAAAATGTATAAAAAGAACTTACATAACTAATGGAGTAACGTTTAATACCATAGTATGAAAATATATAAATACATTTAATATTAGATGTTCAATGAGCAGTGTGGTGAATGTGAACAATATAATAACATTAGGCAAATAAATATTTTATTTTATTTGTGTGTGTGTGTGTGTGTGTGTGTGTGTGTGTGTGTGTGTTATTGTATCAAACTTGTGGTCAGTGTTTTATACATTTACTATTAATAATGGTTGATAACAATGAGTAGAGATCCGGGCACTTGAGCACAAAAACGGTGGGGGTACCCCACCCCTCCCCCTTCCCCCTTGGCCCCTCAACCTTTGCCCCACCCCTCCCCCTTGGCCCCTCCCCCTTGGCCCCTCCCCCTTGGACCCTCCCCCTTGGCCCCTCTCCCTTTGCCCCTCCCCCTTTGCCCCTCCCCTTTAGGCCCCTTCCCTTCCCCCATTGGTCCCCCCACCCCTCCCCCTCCCCCTTGCCCCTCCCCCTTGCCCCTCCCCTTTAGGCCTCTTCCCTTCCCCCATTGGTTCCCCCACCCCTCCCCCTGCCCCTCCCCTGTAGGCCCCTCCCTTTTAGGCCCCTTCCCTTCCCCCATTGGTCCCCCCACCTCCTCCCACCCCTCCCCTTGCCCCTCCCCTGTAGGCCCTTCCCCTTTAGGCCCCTTCCCTTCCCCCATTGGTCCCCCCACCTGTGACGTATTGTTGTCGAGACACACACATGACGTCATACACACATGACGTCATACACCTAACTTTTTTAATACCAGTGGGATTCGAACCTGTGAAGTTTGGATTTGAAGGCGGACACGCTACCGACTGAGCTATCGTGCATAGTATTACAAGTCGGATATTTAACGCAGTATATAAGCCGCCATGTTGTAACCGCAATAATGTGTTATATATATAATGTGTTAAGATAGTTAACCTAACCTATAAGCGTCCTACTTTTGCCCATCCACAGCCTATCAGCTGTTACAATAATGTGTTATATAAGTATATAATGTGTTAAGATAGTTAACCTAAAGTTTCCCACCTTTGCCCATCCACAGCCTATCAGCTGTTACAATAATGTGTTATATAATTATATAATGTGTTAAGATAGTTAACCTAAAGTTTCCCACCTTTGCCCATCCACAGCCAATCAGCTGTTACAATAATGTGTTATATATATATATAATGTGTTATATATTTATATAATGTGTTAAGATAGTTAACCTAACCACATAGTATTACAAGTCGGATATTTAACGCAGTATATAAGCCGCCAAACCGAACGGCAGAACATTTCGTAGAAGTTCGGACACGAACCCCTTACCGTAAGACGTACCGAGTTTTTCGCGACCGCGAAAAACTCGCGTACGTCTTACGGTATGGGTTCTGAGTCGTACCTCTAGGTTACTCTGACAACAAATAGTAGTGTCCAAATTGTAATGTGCTTGTGTTAACCTAACCTATAAGTTTCTGCCTACCACAGCCTATCAGCTGTTACAATAATGTGTTATATATATAATGTGTTATATATAATGTGTTAAGATAGTTAACCTAACCTATAAGTGTCCTGCTTTTACCCATCCACAGCCAATCAGCTGTTACAATAATGTGTTATATATATATATATATATAATGTGTTATATAACGTGTTAAGATAGGTAACCTATTAGAGTTTCCTACTTTTGCCCACCACGACCTAGGTACATTTAATGTGTATAATGTGTTAAACATAGTTTCCTCCGTTGTCTACCAGGGTGTAGCACATGTGTTTATGTATCGTGTTAAGACATTGTTAACCTAGACTTAATTCCTGCCTAAACCTATGCTTACCACAGTCCAAACGGGTGTTAGTCTGGCCACTATTTAACCGAACCGAAATTACCAACCGATTTACCAACCAACCGATTTACCAACCAAAACCAACCGATTTACCAACCAAAATATACTTTTACCAACCGAAATATACTTTTAGCAACCGATTTTCCAACCGAAATACACTTTTAGCAACCCAAACATCCAACCGATATACCTCGACCCGCGGACTTTGCTCCCCCCTGCGGGAACCCCCCACCGGCTGGGGGAACCCCCCACTGGCTGCGGGAACCCCCCACCACCACCTCCCACCAGAGCGTGTGTGGAAGTGACAGCATATCGGTCTCAGGCCAAATCCCTCTACTCCCCTCCAACAATATTCATATAGGTAAGAAAGGGGGGTCGCGTCGCTTACCTCGTTTCGGCTACCATTCCAAGGTGTGTAGGTCAGGTTCTGACCGGTCTAGCCGGATTGTACAACAGTGCGTAACAGTGCGCATGCGTACTACTCGCTGAAAGGAGAGTGTCCACAGGTTACTCCATCTACACTACCAGAGTGTAGCACCGGTCAAACAAGTTAAAACAAGGTGACTCACACGGTTAGAGTTACTTGAAAAGAACTATGGAGCCAATTTACATTGTTTCCTCGCAAAGTAGGGTGACGAAAAAATTTCGTACTCTAAGGACTAAAATTCAGTTTAAATTTCATCCACCACCCGAGAATGTCACGGAAATTGATTGGATAAAAAGAGGCTTTGAATGTTTGGTGGACAAAATGAAAAATGGAACAGCTGATGGTGATCTGTTGGGCTTTACTTTTACTAGTCTCAATTTTAAAACAAAGACGCCTGGATACGTTGCTTTTCGTAAAGCTTCCGAAATCTCTGTCGATCTCTTATGGACAATTTTTGGCGGACTAATCCAAAGCAACGGTGAGGCGGGAACAAGCAGCGATAATTTCGAGATTACCTGCACCAGAGTATCTCCACGAAATAAATAGTGCCACCAATCTGTAAACACACTCATTTACCTAATGGATGTAAGGCGAGCCATTGCGGCGGAGCTCCACAAGCCCGCGCGAAGAAATTTCAAAACACGTAGTGTGACACTGAAAGGAGTTAACGACCTTTACCAAGCCGATCTAGTGGAAATGATTCCATATGCTAAGGAAAACCGAGGCTACAAATATATACTGACAATGATAAATTGTCTGACAAAATTTGCGATTGCAGAACCGTTAAAGACAAAGTCTGCTCTAGACGTATCTATAGCGTTAGAACCGATACTGAAAAAACATCCTATGAATAACTTTCAGACCGATCAGGGGAAGGAGTTTTTCAATATGCACGTAAAGAGATTAATGAAAAAATACAATATAAATCACTACGCCACTTTTTCAGACAAGAAAGCGTCTATGGTGGAGCGTCTGAACCGTACTTTGAAAAATATAATGTGGCGTGAATTTACGGCACGCGGTAGTTACGAGTGGGTGGAGCTGTTGAAAAACGTAGTAAAGACCTACAATAACACTGTGCACAGTACTATAGGCATGAAACCCGCTCAAGTGTTGAAAAAGCACGAGAAAATGTTACTGGACAAAACAGCACGCAAGAGTACAAAAGCACTGGCGCGATTCAAAGTGGACGACAAAGTTAGAATATCGAAATTCAAAAAGACTTTTGCCAAAGGATATTTACCCAACTGGACAAACGAAGTGTTTACCGTGTACGCCGTTGTACCGACCAATCCTGTAACGTACATTCTACAAGACTCGAAAGGTGACATTCTGAAAGGGGGATTCTATGCCGAAGAATTAAGTAGGTCAAAGATCGGCAACGTATATCTTGTTGAAAAAGTATTACGCAAAAAGGGTAACAAAGTACTGGTGCGGTGGTTAGGGTTTGACAAGGAACACGACAGTTGGATTGATAAAACCAAGCTTGTTGTTTAGGTATTTAATAGGCTAGCACTGTTAGTTTTCCACAGTATTTAGACAAACGTTGCGTAATGCGTTTAAAAAACACAGCGGATAAACTACGTGCAAGAAACTTTGACGTTGTTGCAGGAGGCGGGTCAACAATGCACCGTCACAGTTCTTTATTACCAAACACAGTTCGATCTATAGTGTGCGGCCCATCAAACAGTGGCAAGACTAATGTGCTATTTAATCTGCTCTTCAATCCAAATGGCCTGAAATTTGCCAACGTCTATGTATTTTCTAAATCACTCCAGCAGCCAAAGTACAAGTTTTTGGAAACTATACTGGGAAATACCAAAGAAATTGGTTATTACACATTCACGGACAACGAAAATGTCATCCATCCTAGTGAAGCGGAGCCAAATTCGATAATAATATTTGACGACATAGCTTGCGAGAAACACGACAATATACGTAACTATTTCACCATGGGACGTCACAATAATATAGATTCCTTCTACTTAGGACAGACGTACAGCAGGATTCCCAAACAATTGATTCGAGACAATGCCAATCTCTTGGTCCTTTTCAAGCAGGACGATCTCAATTTACGACACATTTACAATGATCACGTAAACACTGACATGGTGTTTAGTGCATTTAAAAACATTTGTGCAACCGCGTGGAAAGATAAACATGGATTCGTTGTAATAGATAAGGACAGTGAACCGGAGAATGGAAGATTTAGAATTGGTTTTGATCGAATTGTAACAGATTTTTAAGGTACAAAAGGCTTGATACTTGCAACAAACGTCATTCTACAAGATGTCTGGGAAGAGAGAGCATCTAACGCTGGAGATAGCCAGATTGCGCAAGGCTATAAAGAAAAAGTACAGACAGTTGAGGTACGGAGAGGTCGAAGAGGAACGAATGTATACTAAGAAATACACACCGATAATTAAAGAGTTGCAGAAGAGTGGAGTGTTTCTGCCGAAACAAGAAATTAAACCCTAAGAAGAAGAGTTGGATGAAAAGACGGAAATAGCGGATGAGTGGAGCAGCGAGAGTGAGGAAGAGAAAAATGAAGAGTGGGGGGAAGTACCGGCTACTCCCAGTGTTGATTTTATGGATACCGAAGTAATTGCAGAGACTCCGGACCGACCGCAGCCCAGTGTAAGGGAACTATTGTCCACACCTGTAGGGCAAAGTGAATCTGAACAATGGGTAAACAGTACTTTCGCACATCCGCTGGCACGAAAATATATGCTCAAAATGATTAAAGATACTGCCGGTAGTCAGAATATAGATCACAGTTACGGACCGAAAATCGGAGCCGACTCTATGACGATCGGTAACAAGACTCTTCAGTTGTCGGACGATGGTGAGATTATAATTGACGGAGTTCACTATAAAGGGACGCCAGGATTGTACGAGTTGGTGTTTAAGCGTATACCCGATGATGATATATATACCGAGGCCGATTTACGAGCGTATAGAGATATCTGTGTGAGATCCAGTGCACACAAAAGATTATACGATCCGAACGGACAAGTTAATCGTAACAAATCTATGAAATATAGAAACATTATAGAGCAGTTATTTCCACCTAAAAAAGTTAGCGGTAGAGGTTATTCATACTGGGACGATCCGAATGAGTTGTGTGACAGACTGAGACATTTGTTGGCATCTCACGATGCAGGACACACGGGACATGCAAATGAGATAGCTTCTATTATAGAAGAACTAAAAGAAGCTGGAATTATAAAAGGCGCGGGAATTGCAAAAATAAGAACATTAATACGATGAGTGTCGACAAGTTTGGACGTTATAAGAGTGGCGGCTCCAACAGAAAAATAGGTCCTAAAGGTGTAGGGTTTAACCTTACACCGGAGGGAAACTATGATATAGGAGGTAAATTGTTACATAATGTAGCTACAGCACGCTCTGAAACCGATGCGGTCACCCTTAACCAATTAGAAACAAAGTGTTTAATGTTTGATGACAAGAGGAAACGATATGACGCAAGCTGGAGACCTATAGGCGGTTTAGCTAAACCGAAAGACAATGATGATGCCGTGACAAAAGGATATCTCGAATCGTTGATTCCAGTTAAACTAAATAGCGGCTATGACTTTAAAAGTTATCGGCTACAGGATATTGGTATTCCTCTAGAGGAAGGCGATGGCTTAAACGTAAAATATGCTAGAATGTATTTTATGGGGAAAAATTCGCACAATAAATTTGACGCTCAAAAAAGCTATATATGCAACGTAAAAACCCCACTACACAAGGAAGACGCAGCCAACAAATACTATGTGGACAACAAAGTAATACCGTTGAACAGTAACGGTTGGAACTGTGGCGGTAAAAAACTGACCAACGTAAAAGATGGCACTAGCAGCTTGGATGCAATCAACTTTCATCAGCTTGAAGAATTGAGTGTAATTATAGATCGTGCTCTACTCAGAGATAAAACAAAAGACTGCTTTGATGCCTCTTCAAAACGTATTTGTAATATTGCCGACGGTGTTACTGATAGTGATGCCATCACACGAGCCCAATTAGTACAGGCTATTAAAACAACTGAAGCTGAATCATTAAAAGCTTGCAGTAAGAAAATGAACACAATAGAGAACAAATGGCGAAGGGAATTGATTGATCTCGCACATACGATTAAAAAGCAATATAGTAAAGTCGATACTCCTAAAGTTACATTTAGTCATTGGCGTATGGTGTGGAGCGACGACACCATAAATACGTTGCACCCTTGAGTATTGATTCAGTATAGAAATGGCAAAGGGACGAACAACAAGGGTCAAAAAGGGCCGTGGTCTCGTTTCTGGAATTTTAAGCGTTGGTGATAGGGTTTTAAACAAGGCTATAGATCTATTGCCTGTAGAACTCCATTTACCCTCTTACAACTATTGCGGTCCGGGTACAAAACTAGCCGAGAGATTAGCCCGAGGTGATAAAGGAGTCAATCCGCTGGACGAAGCGTGTAAAGAGCACGATATAGCGTACAGCAAATACAGTGATTCGGAGCATCGTAGAGAAGCGGATAAAATTTTAGCAGAACGGGCTTGGAGTCGAGCCAAATCGGGTAACGCGTCTATGGGTGAACGGGCAGCAGCGTGGGCTGTAACAACGGCCATGAAAGCGAAATCCAAATTGGGAGGTGGAGGGAAACGTCTCTTATTGGGTGGGGGTTTGTATCTCGAACCGTATCAAAAAGGCAGCGGCCTGTATCTCAAACCATATGCTAAAGGCACTGGTCTGTATCTCAAACCGTATCCAAAAGGCAGGGGACTGAAAGGCAAAAAGAAGAAGATCAATAAAAAAAAAGTTTGATTGATTCATTACCAAACAGACCGTTAACGAATATTGATTTAGAGAAATATGCCGCGAGGATACCGTATTTCAGAGGTGTCGGGGGACAATCTTCCCCCGATGGGACCGTTGAAAAACGAATCCGCCATTGTCAACCTCGATAGTAGCACGGGTGAAGGTACACATTGGGTGTGTTATAAAAAGCGCGGTGTAAATGTAGAATACTATGACAGTTTTGGAAATCTTAGACCTCCACTCGAACTGACTAGATATTTTGGTTCCAACGCTAATATTCACTATAATTACAAGCGACATCAAAGTGACACTTCAGTCGTCTGTGGACATTTGTGCTTAAAGTTTCTACTACCATGAGTATTGTTTTAAACGGAAATAGTTCTACACTTTGGTGTGATTTCTTTCCACCGATTGATCTATCCAATGGAGAGTGGGAAATCGGTCTCATCGATCTTGCTGTGTACAATTCCATTCCCAATATCGAAGAGGGAATTAATAATAAATTGTATCTCGGTTGAGATCAAAACGATAATTATGAAGTGACCGTTAACATACCGACAGGTTCGTACGAAATTGAGGATATTGAAAAATATATCAAATCACATCTGCCGCCGGAGATTACATTTTCGCTCAAGCCGAACAATAACACACTTAAAACGGAACTTAAGTGTTCAAAGACTATTCATTTTAAAGACGGATCTATAGGAAAATTACTCGGTTTCAATAATGGGAATTTATCAGCCGACCAAAGACACGAATCTGAGCTGCCCGTCGATATTATAAGAGTGAATGTTATTAGAGTTGCGTGTAATATTGTAACTGGGTCATTTCAAAATGGAAAAGAATCACACAATATACACGAGTTTTACCCACAAGTGGCTCCGGGGTACAAGATTGTCGAAATACCGACGACTGTAATATATTTACCAGTCAACGTGAAAACCATTCATAACATCACCGTAAGCCTTAGAGATCAGAACGGAGTACCTATAAATTTCAGAGAAGAATCAGTTTCTGTCCGATTGCATTTACGTAGAAATGGGTCTCGTATTTAATGGACAACGTTATAAGAACAGTATCAGTGTACGTTCAAACTCGACAGAGTTAACAGCTAGAAATATACGTTTTCTCTCGGCTTTGGGATTTAAAGTGAAAAATGGATCTACTGGCAATAGATAGTGCAGCAGAATACAATGACGTCATCAGTGGTCTGGAATACCATTCGCACAGACCTTATGCGTCATCAACGTACGGTAATAACGATGAAATTCGTATTCCCATAAATCAACAGGACGTGATCACAGCACCGTTTGGTAGTATATTGCATATAAAAGGAACACTGAGCGGTACAAAAGCGGACGGCACTGCTGCAACGGTGAAATTGGTCAACAATGCCGTAGCCTTTCTATTTGACGATATTAGATACGAATTTGCCGGTAGCGAAGTGGACCGTACGAGAAATGTAGGCATCACGAGTACCATTAAAAATCTATTGTCGTTGCGTGAGAGTGAGAAGAATAAATTCAGCAACGCAGGATGGTTGGGAGCCGGTGGGATGGCTACCTCTTCAAACTTTTCCCTCTCTGTACCATTGAAGCTGTTGATGGGCTTTTTCGAAGACTACCAACGGATTGTAATGAACGTAAAACAGGAACTAGTGCTCTTACGTTCGGCCTCCGATTTGAACGCTGTATACAGTGATGATGCTACAACCGTTAATCTAAAGATAACTAGTATACACTGGAGAGTGCCTTATGTGACGGTTTCAGATTCACTCCGATTGAATCTTTTGAAAATGATCGAAAGAGACGAACCTGTCCATGTTCCGTTTCGTAGTTGGGAGTTACACGAGTATCCAATAGTGCCGCAAACAAATCAGATTTCGTGGACAATTAAAACCGCTAATCAGCTGGAAAAACCACGCTATGTTATTCTAGCCTTCCAAACAGATAGAAAAAATCAGATCAAAAAGGACGCCTCTGTGTTTGACAAGTGCGGCCTTTCAAATTTAAAACTCTATCTAAATTCACAGTATTTTCCTTACGATAATATTAACGGCGATATTTCCACATTGTACGAAATGTACCATAGATTCCAAGAATCGTACTATACGCACGAGTCCTTGCCCAGTCTAGATTTACAATCTTTTACAGATTGTCCTCTCTTCGTAATCGATTGTTCCAAACAGAACGATTCTATTAAATCTGGTCCCGTGGATGTCAGACTAGAAATAGAAACTTCCGCCAATATACCTGCAACTACTACAGCCTATTGTCTGATTTTACACGACTCGCATATTGTGTACAATCTCCTTACGGGCACGGTTAGAAAGGTAGTGGAATAGATGCGCATGCGCACAGTCTCTCTTATAACGCGATACAATTATCGAACCAGTCATTCACGGTCGAGACATCATGTGCACCACATACCCAGGAGTCGTTCATGCCTTCCTCAGGCTCGTGCCTAAGGATAGAATATCGGATTTACAGGACTTTTTTAGCGAAAGCAAACTATATTATTTATTCAACCCTAGTGAAATAGACAATCAGTTGACCTTGACATTCACAGAGTATATCTACGATGGCGACGATGACGACAAATATCATGTCGATAAGTCGCAAGTATCGGAACATGTCTATACAGGTTTAAAGAGTCAGCTATCTTCGGGTAACATCGGCCCGTCTTCGGATTCGGTTTACGTTTTAGTGGGTGGGGTGGGGATGGTTTATTGCAACCATTATTGTGTCAGTTGTGGGGAGGATGATATAAGCGGCGAAAAATACTATCAATTCGATTTCGATGATGCTCGTCTACACGAGTTCCCATTGGTTCTAATCGAACCGGAACTTGAGAAAGGTTATTTGCACAATCTTTCGTCGTTTTATCAAAGAAGTCAGTTGTAACCGCCGTCGTCGGTCAGTCGAGACAATGGATCCGAGTAAGATGGACGTGGAGCGAGCTCCTACCAAACGTCAGGTACCACCTATCCTCACTTTGGGAATTTTTCTTAAATCCGTTCATTTCCTAAACAAAGAGTGTACTAAATTCATAGCAACCGGTTTGTTCCAGCATACGGGTTTCACTCTCGGACTTTTAGTACAGAGTGGTAAAAAATTTGTTTACTTCAATCATAATCTACTCGACGAATTGTCGATTCATTTAAAATTTATAACGGCAGCTCTCGGCAGCAAGAGTACGTTCAAATTCGCCATGAGTATCGGTGACGTAATAGTACGGACTACTTTCGGAAAACGTTACGTTCAATTGTACGATGGGCAACATTGTATGACCTTGAACGCTGACGAATGGAGGCTATTCGAGGAGAGTATATCGCTCGTGTCCAGACGTGTCGCCGAATTGTTTTATATCGAGGAAGAGTTACGCTCCTACATCATTGAGATCTTGGCAAGCGACGAGCTCGTATCTAGCACACTCCCCGAAGCGGACAAACTGTACGACGAAGTCAAGTTGTTTAAGAAACATGCAAGCGGCGGTAGTTGAATTTCACGCGTTTCACGATAACGACAACAGGTATATAGTCAAAGAATTGGCCATTGTCGGTGATCAATTTCAAAGTGTTACAGTCTTTAAACCGCCCTACAGATTTTCTCTCCTTAACGAAAAATCTCAAAAATCGGCTCGTTGGCTACAATCACGTTTTCACTATATCAGATGGGATGAAGGCGGTGTACCTTACAACGAGGACACGATACGCACTTTGTGCAAGCCTTTTGCAACACTTTTCACAAAAGGATTGGAAAAGGCACTATTTTTGAGACAATTCCATCCTCACGTCATGGAATTGCCTCAAGAAGAGAAATTCTCCCATAGTGGAGACATTAACTGTATATTACCTCAGCATAATAGTAACGTAGATAGTAAATGTGCACTAAAAAGTGCTAAAAGTTATTACGATTTACTCCTTGCCTAAAAAGTCGCTGGGACGGTATGAAGATACCTGACCAGCATCTGTGTATGTGTGTAACCCTCTGGTGTGGAACTAAAAAGCCCGCAAGGTTGTATGGAGGTCCCTGGAGCGGAGTTGATTCTCCCGTAAACCTGTTTGAAGGTCACTGGCGCAGTCGAAAGACTTGATAAACTTTGAATGAGGTACAATTTGGGCACGGAGTCAAAGCGTAAAAAAAAAATAAAAAAAATCAAAAATATCAAAAAAAAATTTGGAGGCCACAATTTTGTAATGGAGTGGTGGTCACAGGAAATAGCGATGGATTTGGGGCTATTTCCACAAGGGGTAAAGCCTTCTGCTTGCCCCGGCTTGTAATGTGGGCTCTGTTATAGCTTCACTGTACCGGATGACGGTTCCAACCCCGTAAAACACAGAGGAGAAGCTTATTTTAACGAATTATTTTCTGCTTTTTCAGGAATTGTGTAAGACGCTGGAATCCTACGTGTGCTGTGGTAACGCATGTAAGAAAATCAAAATAAAAGATCTGGTGTTTTGTACAAAACCAGATTGTTACGGAAACCTGTGCACTTGTTTTCTTGCCGACTGCCGCTCAAGGAAGTCGTACAGTGTTCCAGTAATAGTACGGCCTCAACATTTGACCGGGTACTGTTGTGCTAACAAATGTTTTAAAGCACCCGAATGTCAAGTTGACGGCCTGGCATGTACAAAATGCCAGGCATTCAGCTTTTGTCATTGTAGGTGCAGGTATTGGAACGTACCGATAATGGATCTGTACAGCTTATTTACGACAACCACTGTTGGCACAGGAACTGTATCGGACCAGTGTTATAGTTGTTGTGTACTGAACTGTCAAAAGTTTTATATTAAAGACTTATTATTTTGTAAACAGTCAGACTGTCATGGTGACTTGTGCAGGTGTATGTTTCGGAGATGTAAATATAGGAATGTAATGTTGTAAGTTTGTGTCTGTGACTCAAAAAATAATCTGGGGACCATTGATTGGTTGGGTAGTTGACTCAACTCTGTGTTTATTCTCGTTATTATTATAGTACTCTGTAATGTAACTTTTTTAAACTGAGAGAATACATTATTAAAACATCTACACGTTTTCATATTATTTACCAACCGTGTGAGTCACCTTGTTTTAACTTGTTTGACCGGTGCTACACTCTGGTAGTAGATGGAGTAACCTGTGGACACTCTCCTTTCAGCGAGTAGTACGCATGCGCACTGTTACGCACTGTTGTACAATCCGGCTAGACCAGTCAGAACCTGACCTACACACCTTGGAATGGTAGCCGAAACGAGGTAGTCGACGCGACCCCCCTTTCTTACCTATATGAATATTGTTGGAGGGGAGTAGAGGGCCCCGGGCTGAGACCGATATGCTGTCACTTCCACACACGCTGGGAGGTGGTGGTGGGGGGTTCCCGCAGCCAGTGGGGGGTTCCCGCAGCCGGTGGGGGGTTCCCGCAGGGGGGAGCAAAGTCCGCGGGTCGAGGTATATCGGTTGGATGTTTGGGTTGCTAAAAGTGTATTTCGGTTAGTAGATCGGTTGCTAAAAGTATATTTCGGTTGGTAAAAGTATATTTTGGTTGGTAAATCGGTTGGTTTTGGTTGGTAAATCGGTTGGTTGGTAAATCGGTTGGTAATTTCGGTTCGGTTAAATAGTGGCCAGACTAACACCCGTTTGGACTGTGGTAAGCATAGGTTTAGGCAGGAATTAAGTCTAGGTTAACAATGTCTTAACACGATACATAAACACATGTGCTACACCCTGGTAGACAACGGAGGAAACTATGTTTAACACATTATACACATTAAATGTACCTAGGTCGTGGTGGGCAAAAGTAGGAAACTCTAATAGGTTAACTATCTTAACACGTTATATAACACATTATATAAATATATAACACATTATATATATATATATATATATAACACATTATTGTAACAGCTGATTGGCTGTGGATGGGTAAAAGTAGGACACTTATAGGTTAGGTTAACTATCTTAACACATTATATATAACACATTATATATATAACACATTATTGTAACAGCTGATAGGCTGTGGTAGGCAGAAACTTATAGGTTAGGTTAACACAAGCACATTACAATTTGGACACTACTATTTGTTGTCAGAGTAACCTAGAGGTACGACTCAGAACCCATACCGTAAGACGTACGCGAGTTTTTCGCGGTCGCGAAAAACTCGGTACGTCTTACGGTAAGGGGTTCGTGTCCGAACTTCTACGAAATGTTCTGCCGTTCGGTTTGGCGGCTTATATACTGCGTTAAATATCCGACTTGTAATACTATGTGGTTAGGTTAACTATCTTAACACATTATATAAATATATAACACATTATATATATATATAACACATTATTGTAACAGCTGATTGGCTGTGGATGGGCAAAGGTGGGAAACTTTAGGTTAACTATCTTAACACATTATGTAATTATATAACACATTATTGTAACAGCTGATAGGCTGTGGATGGGCAAAGGTGGGAAACTTTAGGTTAACTATCTTAACACATTATATACTTATATAACACATTATTGTAACAGCTGATAGGCTGTGGATGGGCAAAAGTAGGACGCTTATAGGTTAGGTTAACTATCTTAACACATTATATATATAACACATTATTGCGGTTACAACATGGCGGCTTATATACTGCGTTAAATATCCGACTTGTAATACTATGCACGATAGCTCAGTCGGTAGCGTGTCCGCCTTCAAATCCAAACTTCACAGGTTCGAATCCCACTGGTATTAAAAAAGTTAGGTGTATGACGTCATGTGTGTATGACGTCATGTGTGTGTCTCGACAACAATACGTCACAGGTGGTGGGACCAATGGGGGAAGGGAAGGGGCCTAAAGGGGAGGGGCCTACAGGGGAGGGGCAAGGGGAGGGGTGGGAGGAGGTGGGGGGACCAATGGGGGAAGGGAAGGGGCCTAAAAGGGAGGGGCCTACAGGGAAGGGGCAGGGGAGGGGTGGGGGAACCAATGGGGGAAGGGAAGAGGCCTAAAGGGGAGGGGCAAGGGGGAGGGGAGGGGTGGGGGGACCAATGGGGGGAAGGGGGAGGGGCCAAGGGGGAGGGGCAAAGGGGGAGGGGCAAAGGGGGAGGGGCAAAGGGGGAGGGGCCAAGGGGGAGGGGGATGGGGAGGGGTGGGGGAGGGGTGTGGGGAGGGGTGGGGCCAAGGGGGAGGGGGAGGGGTGGGGGCAAAGGGGGAGGGGCCAATGGGGAGGGGGGAGGGATGGGGGCAAAGGGGGAGGGGGGAGGGGAGGGGCAAAGGGGGAGGGCCAAGGGGGGAGGGGGAGGGGTGGGGGTACCCCCACCGTTTTTGTGCTCAAGTGCCCGGATCTCTACTACAATGATATAAAAATAAAAATAATCTAATGTAGTGACGTTTAATATCTCGGCTTCAACGATGAACTATGAATAGGCCTTTTATCCGCATTCAACAACAAATTATCCTCAGCTTTAGAAATGTAGATACTTTCAAAGCAATATAGCAATCTGTTATTAGTTACTTCTTTTTTTTCAATTTTACATTCGAACCCAAAACATGGATACTAGAGAATGCATGTTCAGCTACACTATATTACATTACCTCTGAAGATGATAGCAGTGCTATTGAAATGTATAAAGTTAGAACTATACAGTGTTTGTCTGGTTTTGTTAGTGTTTTATTGTGGTTTTGGGGAATTTTCTTTCATTTTATATTCGCCATAGTGCTCTAGTGATTCATATGATTAAAATTTAATGATTTAAGATCATATATTAACTACGTTCAATAAATTTAATATATTAAACTGGAGTGCCAATTTAGTTGGACAAAATTGTTTTTACCTTTAATGTTAATACAATGGGTTAATAATCATTTCAAGTATAGAACTGCTACACCGTGAGCGTCGTTTAAAATGAGATATTTAAATACAGCAACTTTGTTATAGTGGGGAAAATATAATTAGATTATGGTTAATTTTTTTTTTTTTTTTTGATTTTCAAGGTTGAACTCGATTATTAAAATAGTAATCTATATATTTTTTAACATTCTTAGTCTCTGATAAAAAAATACTTTATATTCACCTTTTTTTAAATCTGATCTTTAATTTTCAAAATATTAAAAACATTATGTCATCATGATACTTACCCAGCCCGATCGTAAGAAGATTCTCTAAATATGAGAATATGCAACAGTTGGTTTTTTAGGACTTGTTGGAAATGTTAAATTGTATTGGTTCTTATCCAGAACCAATACAACCAATTATTAAATTGTATTGTCCAACTATTATCCATCTGGAAAGTTGTTATTAGATTTAAAAAAAGAAATTTTCAGACTATTTTAATCAATGTTTAAAATAGTTCAAGTATCCGTCAGTAATTGTATTTTAATTTGCCTTTCGAGAAGTTGAAAAATAAAATAAAATAAATTGCGAAAAGATGCAAATAAAGAATGCATCATAATCTAAAATAAAGATTTTTTTTTACCCTCAGTGTTTTGCACTGTCTTGAACAATTTACTACTGTAAAATAATTTCCTATTATTTATGTAGTCGCTCACATGTACACTTAAGTTTATTACTCATTTGACACTATGGAAAACAATATTATTTCTAACCAAACTTATCCTTTGTCAACATCTGGTTTACTTGATTCGGTGTTTACCTTGACAGTCACACCTGGAAGCTAACATATTCTGATCACGGGTATATTATTTGTACGCTATATTCGCTGCGTCCTTGTTTTGTTTTAGTCATAAATTTGGCGGTGAAAACGTTTGCTTCCAAACTTACTTTAATAATTCATTTAAATTGTTTCATCCTTGGTTTTTAGCTGTTTAAAATTCATGTCCCTTTTGAAATTCATATTTATAAAATATAGAGGTTTCCGTAAGGAATATAAATTGATATCCTGGAAAATGGCTGCCATTTTTGAAAGTTTGTAAAGCGGGTTTATAAGTTTCATGAAAAAATAACGGTCGTCCCCTACTTAAAGTTTTCATAGGAACAATAATTGTGACCACAATAAAGTGATACCTCTTTATAGAGTATTTTAAACGCCTCCATACTCTAATTTGAAAGGAACAATGTATTTATTTAAGTACATCAAACTGTTAAAATCATATGGTTACCAGCTAGTAAAATTTAAAAGTAAAACTACTCTACATTATGATGGTATCCTGCAATTCTTGTAGTCCAAAGTTTGTATCGGTACGATTTGACCTTTAGATATCCGCAGAGAAAAAAAATCTATTATAGTCAAATTTAGTGAGCGAGGGGGCTGTAGAATTTGAGAAATCAACCAGTCTTCGAAGAACTCTCCATTGTTAGATAGAACTGTGGCAAGTAGCGCCAACAATGACGTTCGTCTTCTTTAAGCGTTGCTACGAACTGACTGTGATTGATGTCTGCATAAATCTAAAAAGATAGTTTTATTGATAAAGATTGGACCAACAATTCACTTTCTATAAATTTTACTCGCTAATCCTAATAGTGCATAGTCTTTATTTTATATTTTCCCCCTGTTTTATCGATAATGACCGTGAGGTTTTCGTCTCACAACAAAAAAATGGTTTCACTATGAAATTGTACGAACAGCGAATCACTGGTACAGTTTAATGAAGTATATTAATTTTATTTCATAATTCGAAAGATATGAAATGTCTACATCAGTGTGACATAATACATGTATTGATACTTTTTATAAAGATGACATAATACAAACTGCACTAATCAATTGTTTTAAAGTGACATAACGGACGACATAATCGACTATTGAAACAATCGATTTCACAAAGTTAAAGACGTATCGCAAATGGTGTTATAACTCATTGTTATCTAAACACGTTGACAGTCGATACATTGTTACTTTTCGACTAATCTAATCGGACTTCGTGCTTAGATTGTCTTTAATGGTTCTTCCTACACGGGTTTGTGTGTTCATGTCCTGCGAGAGAAAGAATAATTTATGCACGATGGTTGCAAAATTAATTTTGAAATGTTAGATTTAGAAGGTTTCTAAATATTAAGTAGGCACGGACTTGGATGAGTTGCTTAAGTTCTTGGTGTATTACTGACTTACAAAATGAGGGCTGTAATTTGTGTTGTGTATTGTGAAGGTGAAAGGTTATTTTTGTTGAAATTTGTTCAGAACGTGGTTTAAATTGCTTACGTTTTGCAGATATTGCAAATTTTGAGGTTATATTGACTTCAAGTACGTTTTATGGATAAATATGGCAATAATGATTTCATGTTCAACTAAAACAAAAATTATTTAATTGGAAGATTAAATATATGAATTTTAAACGTAATTTTGACTTTGTTCCTCCTTAAAAAATTGTTTAAAAAGTATTTTGTTAAAAAAAAAACGAAATAAAAACAATTTTATTTTCTATTCACAGTTTGTTTAAAAAAACAACATTATAACTATGTACATAGGTAAGATAATGAGTTCAAATTTGGTACGCGTATTATTATGTTAAGTTTTAAAAGTAGCCTACATTGAAAGCTAAGACTTAAAAATATTTAACTTAAAATATCTTGATTACTAATAACCTTAAAAAAAATTGTACAAGAGATGTTGAAATTATACATTTTTGTAAATATACAAGACAAAAAATATCTTTGTTTTTAATGACAAACAAAATAGTGTTATAATTTTTCAATAGCTCAAAAGATAACCGAGTTATCGACAAAAAAATTAAAAACATAATTTCTTGCTAATTGTCTACAACTTCAAGATAGGATAGGTTGTTCATTAGTTTAGGCTAATTTATTAGAGGTGTAACAGACAATTGCTAGGGCAGTTACAAAGGTTCTGAAATTTTGGGAACCCAAATTAATGGTTCCAATAAATAAATGAATTATACAATTAACAAGAAATTATGTTTTACATTTGTTATCGATAACTTAATTATCTTTTAAGGTATAAAAATAAAAACATTATTTTGTTCGCTATTAAAAAATAAGCATATATTGTGTCTCGTATTTTTTTGTAAAGTTAATGGTTTTCCAGATATTTGACGTTAAACATTTTAAGCCGGCCGCTATTTAAAAATAAAACAAAATGAAGTCCTAGTTTTTGGCGCACTTGTAAAACTTAACATAAATAACTCGTGTACCAAATTTGAACCCAATATCTTAGTTGTTGACGTAGTTATAACGATTTTTATATAAAAACAAAATGGCGTTTGTACGAGTAACTAAACATTTTCGATATGTTCATATGAAGTTTTTCTTTATTTTTACATGTAGAATGAACTCCCAAAGTTTCTGCATATCTTCATGACTCATTTTGTAAATTACTTAACTCCATTGCATACAATTCTTTTTTTTTTGTTTTTCCTCCATGCTTCGCTCCATCAATGTGATAGTACACATATTACTTCAATGTTGTTACCTCTGTACAATTAATAAATTCATAACATAAAAACACTCACACCCGCACATAAAACATCACACACAACAGTTTATTTAAAATGAATTTATACTTTGCAGTGGAAGAGTGTAAGCTGTTCAGATTTTTATAGATTTCTTTAAAAGTAAATAACTTTTATAAAAATTGACAAATAACCTCTTTCGACTGTCATATATCTGGTTTTATTTATTAAAGAGACTAGTTGTTTTAATTTTTCTTAGAATATGATGTTTAATACAGATAGAACAGAAATCCCATTTATTACTGATTTATTGGCTGTCAGTAACTGTATAGTTTTTTCTATTCATTTTAATATTGATTTCATGCGTTTAGATAAAAAAAATATATTAAAAAATATAAACAAAGACCCAGAAACGCTTCGTTTTTTATTTGTCGGCCATTTTATGTTTAAAAAAATTAATCTTTGAAAGTATATAATATATTTGTCGTACGTATTATTTATGTAAACTTTTACCAATGTACTAGAATATTAAGATGTTATTTTATAAATTTTCAAAATGGTGGACGTTTAAAATGTTGAATATCTCGAAAAGCATTAACATTACGAAACATTTATTAGGTACAAAAAATTTTACTCTTTTCAAGAAAACAAAATACTAAATGTTTTATCTTTGTCAAAAGATAACCGGGTTATCTACAAATATTTAAATTAAACACAAATCGCCATTTTTGAAACTTTTAAAGGAAACATTATATTTTTGTTACATTTCTGAGAAAATTATAACATTAAATTATTGATAACAATTATTATCATATTCCTAACATTTTGCTTTGGGCTATCCTTTGTGTGTTATAAACAATTATTTTAAGTTTTTGTAGAAAACTTGGTTATCCTTTAAAATATAGTTTGGTTTTCGTTAAAAAAAAAAAAAATAAAATAAAAATAAAAAAATAAAAAATAAAAACTTTGATTCTTGTAAATACTTTGTAATGTTAAAGATTTTCAAAATATTAAATACTTTAAATCTCCGCCATTTTGAAAGCATACAAAATGATCTCTTGGTTTTCTATTATACTGGTGCTTAACTAATGCTTACACCAAATTTTCACTCAACGTCTTACATACTAATATATTTTAACACAAAATGACCGATAGATGGAAAACAAAGCGTTTCTGGACCTATCATTTTATAAACTGTAAATAAATTTTAACTCTAAAATCAGCAAATGAAATACTGCCGTGCAATATTGAACCGCAATGTAAAAATCCATTCCGTGGTGCAAAAATATTTCCAATAATCCGCGGTAGATGTTTCATAATCTCAGGTGTCTCAGTTTGCAGCGAAGAAGCTAAAGTATTATTTTAGAAATCTACTAACACGGAATGTCGGACTGATTTAACGTTAATCTCACCTGTTACCCTAATAGCTTACAAGTGTATAACCGTCTGACATATGAGGACAGGTTGTGAGCCAATCGCACAAAGGTTAACTGTGTTTACATATCAGCGATATACAACTTGTGAAACCTTCCTAATGCGACACATAGGAGCGAAGTAAGTGAATACGATGAAACAAGTTTACCAAGTGAAGGTCGCAAAGTGTGCTAATTCCAGTCAGCTTTCACTCGGCCGCAGAGTTATGAAAATAAAGCAACGCCCAAATAAGTATATTGCAATTTGTATGCAGACATCCGCGGTTTAGTGTGGGTTTATGTTGGTAGGATAAACTTGGGGTATATTATGTGTTGTCTTGAAACTGTTGGTAATATGATATACGTGTTACAGTACAGGCAGTTAGGAAAAAAGTTTAAAAAATGTACTAGGAGTAGTTTTTATTTATTTTATTATTACTTTTGTTTACGTGTAATTATTAGTTGGATTGGTGAATACTCACACTCGTGTTATAATTTAAAATTGTGTTTCTATATGTTGTCAGGAATCAAATTTCCAGTAAAGTTTAACTGTTGGCGAGTGTACACAAATTAATAACAATGGACCGGAAATTATACAGTATATTTGAATAGTTTATTCATAAAAATTATTAAGTTGCATAATTAATTACAATAAATTCATTTAAAGATGCTTTCGATAGTAAGGGTCAACAGAAATCTCACAAAATCGATGTTAATGCAATTTTGTGATTGAAAAACCATTGGTAATTAAACATTTTATAGAGTTTTAAATTCAATATTTGAGTTTTTTTTTTAAAGTCATCATCATTAATTAATAAAAAAAGAAAGGAATAACAACCTAACCTATCAAAGACCTTGAATAATCTAATGGCGTTAGATTACGAAAAGAGGTAATCAAGAGAGACTTGGTAGAAAGATAAAAGAGAGGGATCTAACCCAAGACTACAGAAAATATGTTTATATCCAGCTATCGCCCCTTGGGACTGCCAAGCCCGTATTCTCTATAAACGAGTCCTTGAAGCAATATTTTTATAAAAGTCTATTCCGAAAAGTTATTTTGTAATTTTTTTCCGACAGATTAAAATTTGTTTCAAGTATGCACTCGATTATTTCCTAATTATAAAACATATTCGGTTCAAATTTCCTATTACATTTCTAATATTTTATTTAAGATCATACCTAACCTAACAAATACATGAAAATACAATGGCTGTATAAAACTAGGAGACGTGTTGCTGAGAGGGTTATTGTGTCGTTCTCTGTGCAACACAGACATTAAAAATATATTTTTTAAAACTGTTTAATGTCTGTGTTGTCCTCTAAAGAAAAAAAACATTGTTAAGTTGTCACGATTTTGAATCCAAGTCACAATTTTAGAATATAACTAGTATCATCCATTTAAGAATTTTAACAGTTTTGAATAACTACATTTGTATGGATATTTCATCAAAGCACTGCAAATATCTATATTCTTTAGAAAGATTACCTACATCAAAATATGGATTGAAAGTATAAAATGAAAGTGCAATTTAAAAATAATGTCTAGATCTGAGGTTCATAATGACATACAAAAGTTGAACTTGCTGATTTTACTTCACGATTTAGTGCCCTTCTATTTTTGTCATTGGCATTTTCTTGCCGACCAGTAAGTATTTCTGTGGCCAGCATTTAGAATATCGCGCACTAATTGCAACACATTAACAATGTCATAAAAAATAATAAAAGGTATTTGAGTTTTTAGAACTTTTAAATTTGCAAGGCGTAAGCAATCAATCATAACACAAAGTGAATCCCCAATGAAGTAACCACTGAATAATTTAACCTAAAAATAATTTAAAACAGCTGTTTTTAATTCTGAAACAAAACAACAAAATATACGTATTTGAGAATTTATAACAGCTGTTTCAAATTTTTTTGTTGTAAAATATGTTGTTTAAATGATAAATTTTTAACAAAATAAGTGTTTCCAAAAAAATGAAAATTTTTCGGCAAATTTTCAGGTAAAACTGTTTAATTTGACAACACAATCATTAAAATCGGCTCTATAGTAAAGAAATCCGCGACTGGTGCAGAAACTCCTTAGTGAAGTAAATATAAGATTACATTAATATTATCCGTCCTGTGACTTCGTTCTTCTATAAATGTCACGTTTCGGAAATATACTCCATCATCAGAAATCTTCTTGCTCACAGAGGTCGTCAAACACTATCTGACAAATTACAAGACATTACGCAACAATACAAAATCACAGTTTTGTATATACACATGATGAAGTGTCTCGTGGTAAGTTGAGTAGCTAGTTTGCATTACCACAGTGAACTCCGTTCTTCTTGTATATACAAAAAACTTGTACTTTTGTCTAATGTCTTGTGATTTGTCACATCTTAATGTTTGACGACCTCTGTGAGAGAGAATATTTCTGATGATGGAGCATATTTCCGAAACAAGTCATTTATAGAAGAAAAAAGTCAAACGACGGAAATATTAAGGTAATATTATTATACTTATTTTTCTAAAATGTGGTACATCTTTTCTTGCTTACGAACACCATTAACCACCCTTTTCCACTATTTCGTCCCTCCGCCTGTGACTTGTTTTTCCTTTTCCCTCTGGTTATCACTAGGAACCCATTCACAAGTATTTTGTCTCAACGCTGGTCCTCCATTCTGACTACATCTGTTGTATTTAAAATGAGGTAATTATTACAAAAAGAAAGGAATGAATATAATTCTTGTAAATTTTAATATCAAAACCGACACAAATATGAACAATTGTGAATGAAGTTTTGTTTTGTTTAAAGGATAAAAACTATCCCTTTATAAAAGAACTTAAAACAGAGACCTTTAGCCCTCGTAAACTGTAGTAGTATCAGGGTCGGTAGACATGAAAAGATATGAAATAGAGGCATCTAATTCAACACTAGATCAAGAAAATGTAGATCGAACAAGGTAGCTTGGGATTGCTACGCTCAGAAGGATCGGTAAAGGGAAATATGATTTAGGAACCTTTCCGCTACACCAATTATCAAAAGTTTCTAAAATGTTTTTTATGAATGTGTACAAATAAGAGATTTTGTGCAATAATTTATACACCATTTATTATTTCGATAGACTTTATATTGTATGTAAAAACAAAGTCTTTACAACGAATACCCACCTAACTTTATCTTACCACACCTGACAACAAATCATATGTAGGCGTGCAGACCTACTCTTTGCATTGCATAACTGAAACAATATAAAATCACTTATCCTTTTGTTCTTAGTCTTAAGCAAATTTATTCTCATAATTTTTTCTTCCGCATAGTGGAATTATAAACCAATATTACGGTCGCACTCTCAAAACGTATATTTAGGAGTCTGATTAATTCTTATTTGATGGTCCATTATCCAAACTTGTAACGAAGATGACTTCAATATTCGTAAAATGAAATTATTTAATAATTATATTACGTAGAATAAAGTCTAATTCGGTAGAACAAAAGAACATGTTTGCTAAAGGACAGGAACAAAAGTATATCTAAACAGGAAAGCTGAGTGATGCGGTTATACATTTGAATGAGTAGGTCTGCCACGCCTACATTTGATTTGTTGTCACGGGTGGTGAATGTAAAGTAGACTAGATTAGATCATCATAACAACTACAAACAAGAGCAGAATTTTTTTTTTTACAAATTCAAGACTAAAAATCTAAATGAAAATAAAAATAAGTGGCAAATAAATATTGCGTAAATTTTTGCATAAAAACGGCAGCAGATAAAAATTTAAAATATACTCTAATTAGGGAAAACGAAAGAATGTGTTTGGTAAACTGTATATTGTAACAGGAAAGTTAAGTGATGTTATATTGTAATACAATGAGTAGGTCTGTAAGACTACTTATGATTTGTTTGTCAAATGAGGTGACAACTTTATCAATGAGGTTACCAATGAGGTGTTCCGGTAATATTAACTTTTTTATCATAATTTAATTGTACATTATTATTTAAAATATACAGGATGTTTCCATTATCGTGGAACTATTGGAGTATCGTAAATGATTATGTAGTCTTGGGTTAGATCCCTTTCTTTCATTTTTCCTATCAGGTCGCTCTACCAACTCTTGTCCTCGTCCGACCCTGATTCATACTCGATGTCAAGGGGTTTTATTTTATGTTCTTTTTTTTAAATTTTGTTTAGGGTGATGCTGATTGAAAGTTTTTTTGCCTTTAAAAAAATTAAGATTTTTTGCTGAGGACGAATTTATGGCACAAATATTAGGCATATGTGTAATTGTAGAGTTATGAATACACAATTTTTAAATTTTAAAATCCAAAAACAAAAAAAAAAGTATAAAATAGTTTTCGTCATACTGCTTCAAAAACAGCTGTTTCCATTACATGCACTGAGATGCTAAAGTTTTTTTTTTTTTTTTATTTTGTTGGGGTAAATTACATTCCACTAGCGACAAAACTATTCATATTACAATTTTTTACTTCAATATCCATGGTTAATAAATTGTTTTAGGTTTGTTTTAAAATCTTAAATACAGTCAGTAAAACTGCAATATCTTTGTTTTCTTTGAACATTTTGTTAAGTTTGACACCATTTTCAGAATTTATATTAAATTTACAACAAGAGAATTTAATATTATATTCATTGTGATAAAATACAGCTTAATATTGAAAAGTTAAGTTGTAATTTCTAAAAATATAAGAATAGTGTAAGACTCTCTTTTTTGCTTTACTTTAGAAAGTGTCAAAGATTGAAAAAAAAAAATTCTCTATTTAATAAACTTTCAAACAATGTACAACTTTGGATTTATTGTCATACTCACCGTCTGAAGAAAACACTTCAGGATGGACTTGACGTGTCCACGAACTATTTAATTACCCTGGGTTTATCATGTTCTGGAATTTAACTTGATAACGGTAGTTGATCCACACTCTCGAAACGTCTCGTTTTAGTTACACAAATAATGGTGAATGCCCTAGGCCTGTGCGTTTATAATAACTAAGACATGTACAAACATGTAGGGTAGTTTTTTATGATTGTCATGTTCTAGATTTTACTTGATAAAGGTAGTTGATCTACACTCTCGAAACGTTGTGTTTTAGTTTTTATATACAAAAAAGATAGTGAATGCCCTAGGCCTCTATTAAAAATAATTAAGACAATATACAAACTAGAGTAGTTTTTTTATGTTTGTCATGTTCTAGGTTTTCACTTGATGACGGTAGTTGATCTAAACT
The DNA here is from genome assembly GCA_963513935.1 of Aphrophora alni. Classification (NCBI taxonomy): domain Eukaryota; kingdom Metazoa; phylum Arthropoda; class Insecta; order Hemiptera; family Aphrophoridae; genus Aphrophora; species Aphrophora alni. The sequence goes on from OY740774.1 coordinate 75,865,567, forward strand.
CTCGAAACGTCGTATTTTAGTTTATATATGTATAGAAATTATGATGAATGTCAAAACAAACTATATCAATAATCCGTCAGACTACAGTAACTGCAAAACCAAAATAGACAGTTTTATTAAACGAAATATCGTATTTGAGGTGAACTATGGATATTGTTAAAACTGCCTGATACATCGTCGGTAGTGAAATTCCAATCAATAATCATATTCCAGCAAATAACCTATATTTTGTCACGCCTTCTAGATCGCAACAAGACTCCTTTCACCGCACAAATTTATCTGCTCACGTTTTTTCTGAACACAATATTTACAAATCGATTCTTGTGTTGTGTAAGTCCTTCCGTCATATTTATAGAAATAAATGCTTTTAGCTTGTTTCAATCGTTCGGTGCAAAGATTACATTTTATTGTAGGTATTTGTTAGGTAATATTTGCTACGAAAACGTCTTCTCAATGCTACGGCAGCGTTCTGTCCCTCTAAGTTAAAAGCAAGTAACTGAAATACTATATATAATGTGACCCTAAAGTCCACAGCCTCCCATAAGTGTAGGACGAGTGGATGTACTACGCTAAATTTTGGTTTATAAGTAAATTTCGCCCTTAATTCAAAATTATATTTTTCATGTTTAACCAAAATTTATAAATTTATCCTTTCATTGAGTGGCACTTCACTTTTAAGAAAATATGAGCAGTACAAGGGTTATGTTAAAGTCGCTGACAGTCTTTGCACGCTTCTTTCAGTATTGAGTAGGCAGCAGAAGAAGATGTAGTTTGTATCATCAAATCGGTATTCCTGTATCATCTGTCGAGGTTTTGCTTGACTGGGACAGAGTCTTTCCCTCCCCCTTTATATACGTGGGTTATATAGTGGATATATACGTTCTGTTTTTTTCACATTTACATTCTCATAATATTTAAAAAAAATTTCAACTTGGTACGTGGAAAACTTTTCTTGTCTCTTTGTTCTACGAAATAGGGTTACTAACAGGAAGGAAGGTAGTTTTTAGTGAGTAAGAATCTCATGCTATTGGGAAGATTGGATGTCTCCCATTGTATTTTTAAGATTTTCCACCTATCTACGAAATTTGAAAAGAATAATAACATAGCAGCATTACTTGGGGGCTGCTTATGAAATTGTTCTTGAAAATCAAAACAGTTAGTTTCACCTATACAACCTATCTCAAAAGACGGAAATAATCCTCTACAAAAAATTGTTCTTGTGTTGTAAGAACCATCGTAAACTAACACATACTTAGAAATTAATAATAAGAAGTGTAACAAAGCAACGATCAAAAATTGAATCAGCTGTTCGAAAAAATCACCACAAGCTGTTGTAATTTCAGATACAAACTATTTGTTTTGGCGGATAACGTATCAGTTAAATTCCTTCAACGAAAGCTATTATTACTATTTTAATTTTTAATTTTGAGGTAATGATTAACATTACATTTTTACATTTACATGTACTTTCTTAAATATTCATAGTATAGAGAAATATGATGTTTAAAAATATGAATTTGGAGTACATAGTGTGTTTTCCAGAATCCAAAAAGTGGTTTTTACAATAATGTCTATCTGTCTACGTTTGTCAACTGTGCAGTTCAAATGTGTGGATCGATTATGGTCATGTGTTATCCACATCTGGGGAAGTTTTGGTGATCCAACTTTTGTTTATTTAGTTTACCAGTGTGGGTTTTCGTTTTAATATATTGGTGGACATTCCTTGTGTTTTGTATCCCTGACATGTAATTGTCCTAATCACATTTATACATAATCTTAGTTAAGTTCATACTATTTCCAACATAGCAGGGTTATGTTGGCGTGTTTTATAGTTGGTACACCTGATAATGAGAGTTGATTATTCTTTCAAAACATCAAGTATTAGTATTTATATAAAGAAATGTTGGCAAATGTTTGACTAAACTATTTCAATAATCATATTTTTTCTTAATACAATTAAACTATTTTTCTTGTATTAATCTTTGAAACGGTATTGGTCACAAACTACAGGTAAAAAAACATCGCCCTCAGGGAGCTTTGGATTTAAAGAGAGAACCTAGCTGGATCTGCACCTTTTTTTACTTATCCTTGGGTTAGATCCCTTTCTTTCATCTTTTCTATTAGGTCTCTCTTGATCTATTCTTGTTCTCCTGATATGATTCTAGAGCAAGGAGTCTTTATTTTACTTTATTTCCTTCTTTTTATATAAGGTGATGACCGAGTAGTTTTTGCCTCTAAGAAAAGAAAAAAAAACTAAAACTACTTCAAATTTAGCCGTAAGTATTTAGTATTTTAAAGTACTATATACAGTAACAAAAATATTGAAGTATATGTTTTCATTATTTACACAACTGCAAAAGAAAACCTATCATCGACCTTAATGGTCAGTTTCAGTGTTAGGTATATAGCTCGTAGATTATCCTCTACAATAACTGTAGCTTTCATAAGTAAGCATGTTGTGCACTTTCTTGTCGCACTTTCATTCCCTACTCTACAGATTTTAGTAGTCCGAAAATATATTAATCCAAAGGATTAAGGTTAGGTGACCTAATTAGCTAATTTTGCGGACAATCACGTTTACTCCAATGATTTGCGAATTTGTTATTCGATCAGAGTGAAAGTAATGAACAATCAGATAAAGAAGTTTCTTGAGAATTATTTTGTAACTTTCGGTTTTTTTAAACATAAGTCTAAGAAAATTTGTTAACATACCTTATTTCCGTCTACGTCCTTATTTGAAGGAGCTATCGATTTCGGAGATCATGTGTAATTAAATTCAGTTTTATTCGTCGTACAAAAAACTATATTATATAATTTCAAATCCAAACAATTTTTTTTTCAGATTTGTAGGTCACGCCGTGTTCAAATTACAGGTTAAGGGAATGATATATTACACTTTTAATTTGTCCTAGCGCCAACATATAAATTGTTCAGTCAAATAAACATACATTATCAGAACAACTTCTAGTTTTATTTGATATCCCACACATAATATTTCCAAAAATAAAATTATTCATTGAGATTTTTTTTTCTTTGACTTTTTTGTTACCGTTATATTTTTTCTATATGTAGGACAATATAAATAATATAATGCAAAGATTAAAATATATAAGATTCAACGTCTTGTCTGTGTGGACTGGTTGTGACTTACAAACAGAGAGTCATGAAATTATGAGTCCTAGGTTTTAGATACGGACCTTAAAAAAATCGAGTAAGTACAAAATTTTCAGTCTTTCATAGCCCGTAGATACTAAACTTAGGTATCAAAAAATATCTAAGTGTATTTGTAAATAATAATAATAATAATAATAATAATAATAATAATAATAAGTATGCCTTCATATTGGAAAATGGTTGTAATTCATCAAAATTTAAATGATATAATTTGAAATCTCATAAAAAATATAGGGAAGGTTCTTTATTTTCGATTTGTTTATTTTATAGTTTTAGAGACATTAAGAAAGTTTATTACTCTGTACAGTTCTCTGTGAGTAGGATCTGTTGACATTTCATAACCTAAGATGTCGGTGTTTTCATAAGAGAGGCCGCAAATAACTATTTACTATGTTAAAAATTCGCTAATAGTTGCAAATAAAGAATAACATTAAACTCTTACATGTAATTTTCATAAATTATAGGAAATTAAGTAAACCTAATTGTACTTAGTAATTCTTGCATCTTTGTCGGAGATTCTACCACAGGTGAAGGCCAAGTTTCGTCACGTGGAAACTGAAAGTTTCGTAAACGGTTTCAAAGCTGGATGTACGAAACAAGGCTGTGATGAACATTGTCGGCCCGATGTCTTGTGTAACTCGGTAGAAGTTTGCTTTGAACTTTATCTCGGTGGTTAGTCTACGAAAGTTGTTTTTAAGATGGGACAATAAATATTTTTGACAGAGTTTAGATTGTCAAATACAGAGTGTCCCAAAAGTTATGGTTGTGTGCAAAAAATAATGTTGATTTTTGAAGAGAAACGAACGAAGTGAGCTACCTCCATTGGCAGAGATTTGTATTAAAAAATGTAAACTGTAGTCTCTCGAAAACCGAGCATTATTTCTTCTGGCATTAATTTGTTTTTACTGTATATTTTAGCATCGAATAACGCATACAATTAATGTTATATAGCCTATGTGTCTTACCGACCATCGTATCATAATGTTACTGTTGACAACTGTTTCGCGATTAATTGCATTGTCAAAACGCTGTACACAAATAACTAAACACTAATCACAACACATAATAAGTTTTATTGTCTTTGTCAATTAGGACAATGTCACAAAACATAAAATACAGCTAAACTGTAGTTCATTAAAACACAACATTGTCTCAGCGATTTATTAATCGAAAATGAATCGATTTTGGCAAATTTATATTTACTTATCCAGTGCACAGAGTATAAAGAGGGTGTAGTAATTGAAAGAAATTCGACCTAAGTTTTTAGCTGATCTTCACATTCATTGTCTCAGGACACCACAGGACTCTACAGTGATTTTCCACATGTCGTCACTCAAGCGGAGTTATCATTGGCGCCTGTACGTTCAGAAAATTATAATTTAAAATGATAAAATTTCATCGTATTAAGCAGTCTTTAGGGTCTGTATGTAAAACCAAGTACTCTTATGATTTCACGCGCATCTGTTCGTCTGTATATCTGTAAGTAGCAACCAGACTTTACAGACAAGACGATAAATTTTATATATTTCAAACTTTGCATTTATCTTTTGTATTATCCCACAATAAGAAACACAGGCCTATTGTGGGATAAAAAGACGTTGGGAAAAAATTATCTAGTTGAAAAATTATTTTTGAAATATTATTTGTGGGGTATCAACTAAAATTGGAAGTTATACTGATTACGCAAATATATGTTACGGAAATATAAATAAGTTGCGCTGAGCCAAATTTAAAATAATATGCCCCCCCTCCAATTTAAACATGTGTCTGACCTACAAATGTGACAAAACATTATATAGATTTTAAATTAAATTTAGTTCAAAATCATATAATTTTTTTGTATGACAACTTAACCTCGAAATGAGTAATGTGTAGCGTATAATTTTTAAAGCAGTTTTTGTAAGATGTGAGACAAACAATTCAATAGCTATTTAAAAATGGATTCCAATATCGTTGGTATCTCTTTATAAGGATCCGCAGGAAACCAAGAACACTTATAATTTCACGCGCATAACTGTCTGTATGTAAGTCGCAATCACTATATTACATACAAGACGATAAATCTTGTATATTTCAAACTTTCCACTTATAGTCTGTGTATTGTCTCACTTATAGGTAAAATGTAGTGGTAACAAAAAAAAAAAGATCTTGGGATTGTAAGGGGTAAAAATGATCGAATTGGGATATTTTATTTTTGGAAATAGTATGTGTGGTATTCAATAAAACTAGAAGTTATTCTGATTTAGAATATGTACGTTTATTTGACGAAGGAAAAATATGTTGGCGCTAGGCCGCTTAAACATGCTAAGGCCGTGTATTGTACTACAAAACAGGCTAAGTCATGTGGTTACAGCACTCACTTGAGCCTTTTATTTATTCATATCTCGTGTTACTCAACTAAATTAGATGAAAATTGGTAGATTTGAATTCTGCATATGAATAGTACCAACTCCATGCTGTAACAAATAGCGATTTTATTGTCTAAATGTAATTTTGAGCTATAACCTCCAAGAAAATGCAATATTTGCATAGTTATGAGATCCAACAGGGTCGAGTTACCGACCAGAGCGTAGCGAGTGGAGGCGGATTTATGTTTGTACAACTTCAAATTCTGTCAGGACACATATAACGGCCCGATCGTCTGATATATATATATATATATATATATATATATATATATATATATATATATACACATGGACGAGGGACGTTACGGCCTAATTGACGTCATCAAAGTAGTGTTGTACAGAAACTTTGTTAACTCTTTTAAGCAAACGTACCCATTACTACGTAGGGTGACTCCTTGATCTACCAACACCCTTTGGAAATTCTTAACAATTCAAATTGTCACGGTACACAATAATTGTAAGGACACTAATCAACATTCACTCTTTCTCAACATATAAAATCCCTACAACCGTTTCTACTGTGATACTGCTAACTTCAACCTTGTGATTGAAAATCGAATTAAACAGTCTTCTTACAGACGAACAGAAGAAGACTGAAACAGAATTTCAGTCGAATTAAACAGTTTCTGTTTGCGGAGGTATCATTTAGAATAATCGTATCCTATTTTTCGATGAAACTATTACTGTTGGTAATTAGATGCAATTATGACCCAATTTTATCAATAAGCGTTTAGTTAACAGACTTATCGTCTTCTGTTAAGGAAATTGTTGAGTTCAGTCCTCATGGGGGCATAAAAATGTTAAGGTGTTGACCCAGAATCGTGGATTTAATCGGGGAAGTTCCTATTAGTAGCAAATATAAGTTATGAAAGTTAGAATTATGGCGATGAGAACTCGATTTGCTGATCCCACATCACCTAATTAAACCCATCAAGCGAAGGAAGCACAATGTGTTGTTTATCTAAGAATTGTAGAATAGGGCTTGTTTAACTGGTTAATGAAACATTGATACATGATGAGCATCAGCATCATTATTTATATATATTTACGATATCTTTTACGTTTTCTTATTTGCAGGTTTTTCAAAATTGTTACAATGTTGATCTCCACTTCATGGTTTGTTACTGTGTGAGGAAAGAGGAATCAACAATTAGTTACAAAGTCTTTTCAATAACGCAAGATCTACGGCGGCGGTGGGAACGTAATGAACTGAAAAGTCGCCAAGCAGGCCTAGTTGTTGATCTAAGGATTGCACCATTATAGGGCTTGTTTAACTGGTTAATGAAATATTCTTGATACATGATGAGCGTCAGCATCATTATTCATATTATATATTTACGTTTTCTTATTTGCAGGTTTTTCAAAATTGTTACAATGTTGATCTCCACTTCATGGTTTGTTACTGTGTGAGGAAAGAGGAATCAACAATTAGTTACAAAGTCTTTTTAAGAACGCAAGATCTACGGCGGTGGGAACGTAATGAACTGAAAAGTCGTCAAGCAGGCCTAGAGTTGTTGATCTAAGGATTGTACCATTATAGGGCTTGTTTAACTGGTAATGAAATAATCTTGGTACAAGATGAGGTTACACAGCATTAGTCATACATTGTTTTGATTCCCTTGTTAACATCTTATATCTAACTTATCCGAAAGGGCTGAAATTGTTACAATGACCCATGAGGCAGCCCTCCCATGTATTGTTACTGTGAGTGGAAAAGGTGGTGGCAAATTTTGGTTGCGTGTGTTATTAGGGGTCCGGTGACGTGAACTTAATTTCCTGACACCACATCATCAGATGAAAACCTATCTAGCAGACTTAGTTCCAAAACGTATTGTATTAGAGGACTTAGAATGGTATCAACTGCCTCCAGTGGATTACCATAGTTTTACCCAACTATAAAGACAGTGTGTATTACATTAGGGAAAGGTTCACATGTAAAATATCTCCGAATAAAATTTGATGAAAATTGTACTTGGATTAAACAGCTAGAACATTCAGAAGAAAATTTTATTTGATGGCATATTTATGTTCCCAAGTGGTTCTAAAAAATGGTTACTATACTTTACTTAATTCCAGATCACAATATGGATGATGATGCTGAGGCGGGACACATGTAAGCATTGTTAAACCGCTTTTGACCTCTCAAAAAAATTCGTACAATTTATAAAAAAACAAGAAATGAACGATTGTTTCAACTGTTCTGTTAGTTACAGATTCTACAGTTAAGGCTACATGTCCATAAATGTCTAAGAATATTTTATATAAGAGGAAGGTAATACAATTGGCATACAAATATATTTAGTCGAAGACTAAGAAATACAAAATATGAAATAGCGAAATGAAATGTAGAAGTTTTCGAAATATGTTATCTTTAAATGGCCCCAAAAATTTATAGGTGGAAATTAGTTCTATTATCATTACAAATAAATTTTAAAAAAAAGATGTTTTATATTGGGTATTTCAAAGAAAGAAGTAGAAGTTCTGTTTTGATACATTAACTAAATAAATTATTATGGTTTACATCGTGGCACACACAAATTTGCAATCAAAAGACGAACAATCTTATTTATATTATTTATCTTGTCTACATAGTCTGCCATTTATCTGACACAGGAACCCCAAAACGGGAGTTCTTCCTTTGTATACTTACTTCTACCATCTAACAATTTCTAATGAGAGCGGAACATATTTTTCTTAATTCTCATGAACCATCTTACCCTTTTTGATTTTACTTAATTTTGAGGTAGTATAGCTTCAGTTTATTTTGTTAATAAACATAGTTCTTAATGTTATTCTAACTATTTGTATATTTCTGTATAGGCTTCTATGTTATGTATTATCGGTAGCCTCATTCATAAATTCAATATATGGTAGTTAAAAAAATATTCTTCTAAAATAAGGAGCTGCTTTATTGCCACGATTTTCATATCCGATCGATTTTATTTGCAGCTTTTTTGAAAGGGATAAAATCGTCACAATACTGACTCTTGAGGTTGCCACTTCATGGATTGTTACAGTGTGGAGAAAATGTGAAGCTATGTGTAGTAGCGATTTCTAGTTGTGAACAATGGAAACTCAATAAGCTGACCACATATTAACAGAAGTGTGTAAGAGTCCAACCGCTTCACAGGTTATTGCGGAAGATGATTGTTGTTAATTTCTCATGTACCGTACAGCCTAGAGACTTAAACATGTTAAAAGAAAATACAGTATTGCGACATCAGATACGACTGACATGTGCATATCGTGAGAAAACTAGAAACCAAACGTCGCAATATATTAATTAATTAGATCTTTAATTTAAATGTAGATTGTAGTTGCTGTCTAATGAATAGCTAAACTAAACACACTGTGACACTCTGGCATCAGGTTCTATTCCCAGTCACACGTTACTTTATGTATTGTTATGCAGGGAAACAATGTGCCTGCATTCCGCTTTCTGAGAATTTACCTTTTTAATTACAATCAACTTTCTTACTGAAGAAAGTTGTCAAGATATTGATGGTTTACGAGTTTTGAAGTCTTTGTTTGGTTAAAAATGGACGACAGGTTTATACCGACTGAAGATATTTTACAAGACGTGGTTTTACCTTTTCAAGACTAGACTTAAAGACAAGTTTTAATCTACTTATCACACACAAGTTGGAATGTAGCTGTTGGGTTGACAGAATGGGAAACGAATATCCACTTGCATCCCGATCTAGACCTTGATTTAGATCGCCAAACTGCATAAGACTGAAGTTAATTTTTATTAAAGGGATTTAAATCTTAATGCAACATAAAATTTTGTACATTTTTACTGACAGTTCATTGTTAAATGTTTAATTTTTTTTAATGATGTAGAATTTAAATTAAGTTGTTGATAACCAAGCTTTAACTACCAACGATACCTGTAAGTTAAATTAATTTTATTTATAATCCAATGCTTATCCAATCTTTAATCTAGTTTAAAAAAATATATATTCTAAATTAAAAGACGTCGTGAGAGAATATTTTACAACTTAAGATAATTTTTGAACGTTTAATCCGAATTTAGAGTTAGTATTTACAATAATTAGCTTTATCAATTAATACAAATTGTATGAAAAATAGTTCATTCGATACTAAAAATTAAATTCGTCAAAAAAAAAACGTTATCAGTCATTCAGGCTGAATCTAAAATTCTGTAAGTCATTTGAGATTTCGGATTTCATCCATACTTAAGTAATTAGACCTATAAATTTATCAAATAAATACTTTATGAGATATGATATATAACTATTTAACAGCTGTATTAAGATGTGTTAATCAATTTGAGGTTATGTTTACATTATTGCTAATATTATTGTGGTGATAGGTATTTCACCGCTCATTATTTCCGTCTGAAAAAATGATTGGATGACCAGGGGCGGCTCCAGGATTTATTTTTTGGGTAGGCACAGTTTAGGGGTGTCATGACTATGGCGGGGGACCGGGGTAAATACCCCCTAGGATAAGGGGGGACTGCTTATTGAAGATAAAAGCATACACCACACTGTTAATTTTAAAACTATGGAGCCAGGTCAACTATGAAAAATAAAAATATTTTTGTTATTTTATGATATGTAATATATTTTATTGCCTACTATAAGTGTCACAAAAGTAGTTGTTGAGAAATAATATTTAAATCAAAGTAAACCATACAGCTCGTTAATACACCTTAAATCGGTAATTCTACATTTAGGCGTGTCACCGGCCGAAAACCAAATAAGTTGGGTAGGCCCGGGCTTACCCGGCCTACCCGCTGGAGCCGCTGCTGTGGATGACTAGGCTGTTTTTGCGAATGTATCTCACATGAGCAGAGCTTGTACGAGTGTGCCGAAAAACAGTGCTATGACAAACCAGGAAGGTGTTTTCTGTGTGTTGTGTTTAGTTTTCTCTGTTTTTCTCGAAAATTGTCGGCCAACCTCGTTTTAGACGGGTTTAATGATTCCGAGGTGTTTTTTATTAATTATTACACACGCAAATTTGACATAATATTGCTTAAAATACAGGCCAAAATATGGCTTGGTAGCCACGTAACGTGTTCGACCGCCATTTGTTCCTAAATTATTAAGTATAATGTGCAATGGTGTAATTTGTATTTTGTATTAGTGGTTATCAAAGCTGGCTGGTGTTATTAATTAGGTTGGTGTTGAGACAAATTTGTTTCCATTTAATTTTTTTCAATAAAGGAACACATAAACCACACAACAAAAAACATTTAAGTTGTCATTTCTCTAAGACTATACGTTTCGCCGTATTCTTGTAAATAACCATAAATTTATGAACTCATAGTCTACTAATAGAGTCATCGTACATTACGTCATTTTCCAAAGAACCATAAATCATATTAAGTTCTCACTACAGAACATTACTTTTGTCAGTCAATTAGACTAAGGAATAAATCCTAAAATTGCACCGTTCACTTACTGTAGTCACAATACTGTGCGACCTCGTCAGCGATTTTATCCAGATCAAATCAAGGAACTAATGGCGACAGACGACTTTCTAACTTTATATTTAGACAAAGGAAGGGTCAGATATGGATCTCAGCGAGGTAATGACGTATTTTAGTGTCTAAACAATCTACGTAATATCATTAATTGATGCCACGTTGTGTCATAAACTTATAATTAATTAATGATTGGAACGCCGGCCTGTGTGGGTGTGTTTGTAATGCTATCCAACGAGCCATGAATCCGATCCATTTTGAAAAATTACACAACCACTTTCTTTTATACTGTCATGAACTACTTTTTGAATACTATTTTTCTTTGGTTATGTAATTTCAAAAACAATTAGGTTGTTTTCTATCTGAAAAACAAGCGAAGGGTTTAACATAATTTATAAGTTGTTTGCATAGATTGTAGCGCATGCTCGTCCGTCTATCTGCTTGTAAGTCGCAACTAGTCGATACAGACAAGACGATAAATGCAAAATTTTAAAAACTTTTTATTTATATTCTTTGTATTGTTCACATATAGGACGTTATAGCGGTAACAAAACAAACATGACGTTTGGATAGTTGAGAGACAAAAACTATAGAATGAAAAATATATGTTTTTGGAAATATTATGATTGGGGTATCAAATAAAAATAAAAGTTATTCTGATTATGAATTTTTAACTTGATGAAAAAATTAATTTCTTGGCGATAGGCCAAATTTAAATTGTCAAATATCACCCCCCCCTCTAACTTTCCCATGACGTGACTCATAAATCTGGAAACTAAATATTACGATTTTAAATTAATTTGCAGTGCGAAATCATATATTATAACTTTTTACATGAAGGATACAACTTAATTTAACCACACAATAACAAACGCGTAGCGTATTAGTTTTAAAAGCTGTTTTCTGAGATCTAAGATAAACAATTCAATAGCGAGAATTTAAACTGCCGCTTAAAAAAACATCAACTTTATAAATATAACTGTCCCTATATTCCTATGGTCTCTAAGTCGTTGGTTATTTAGTACTCGCTTGGCTCTTTTATTTGACTGTTCTTTAAATTGAATCTTTACATTTCGTAGCCTCGGGAAACCAAAGATAGTTATATTCGACAAAACGGTGTGGTACATAACTCCTGTGTTATTTAACTTGTAACGTACAGTACTAAATACCAAAATTTCAGATTTCAATGAAAATTGCAAAAGAAACTCTACATTGATATTTTGACCCATCACAAAACTTTCCTTATATTTTTAAAAAATTCGTGCAAAAAAACAACAACTTATTATTGCATAACTCATAAAACTAAAATATAATTATTATTAGCTTGTAAATTAAACAAAACTTCCCAACTTTCGTTCAAGGAATATTCCAATTTTCTGTATTGTTTTCGAAATGTTGGCAACATTGGGCACTAACGTCAAATATGGCCTACCTAAACTGATATCATCCTAATATTTTCTTTTTAGCAAACGTGAGACGCTAATCTTATCAATCAAGATCACTCCAGACTATCCTATATACATAATAACTATAATTTTGAAAGTCCCAACCTAACCTAACCATTAAAATGATGTAACAATCATAAATAGAAGCTTTTTGAACTCTAATTACATTCTCTGAACCGAACAATAACACACTCCGCTATATTTATGGAAATTAAAACCTCCCACCGACGAAGGAAGACCTGTTTAACTTTACCCGGATCTGTCTCAAGGTGATACCGCAGCCCTGATGACGTCATGTTCTTCCTTATACCTGATGACACAAAATTGAGTCAGTTAACGTTCACTAGGGTTCGCTAGGTGACACAATTGGCAAGGTTTCAACTTCGCCACTAAAAAGGAAACCTGATTGTGGGGGCGTTATTATGTACTAGATTACATAGTGTGTTGCATAGTTTGGTCTCCCTTGTTGAGAAATAAAGTGCACGTCTTACTCTTTGAGAATAAATCTGGTAAACATTCATAATTTTGTATTATGTAAAGAGTTTGCAGGATAATGTAATATCGAGGAAGCAGTGGTTCACCTTAATAAGTTGAAGGAAGTGTAATTGTAAAATCTGACGTATTTAAAGGGGCACTGTTGTTTTACAACGAGCTTGAGGGAATTGGAAAATGATTTTTTTATCTATTGTTTTATAATCAGGTTATAGTACAGTTAAAATTAGTCTAAATGTCTGTAAAAAATTTAAAATTATTGTCTCCAAAAGACTATGGGAAGTTGCTTTCAATTTTTTAAATTTTTTTAAGAAAACGGGATACCCTAATTTTTCGTAGAATGACTTTATAGTAAGAAGTTGGAGAAAGGAGTAAACAAAATCAGTTTTTCGCGATTATCTCTTAAAACACGAATATTACGAAGAAAATGTTTACAAAAGCCGCTTTTTGAGACGGTGTTATTCTGGGTTTTTTATGAGGTGTTCGCATTGCTATTACGTCTGTACCCATCATTTCACGGGGATGAAAATATAGCTTTCTGCTCAGAAAATAGTGAGGAATGGTATCTTTATATTGGTTCCATATTGATAAACGTTTATCGGAAATTTTACCGAATATTCGACGCCATAAAAGGTGTAGTATTTTAGACAAAATTTTATGCGTTTTCAGAAAATAATACCAAATGTAACTATTGGTGGCAGGAAAGCTGAGAAAATAGCACTTTTTGAATAAGTCTAGATATTTTTTAAAACACACTAATAAAAAATTATTCAAGTTAAAATGAGAGACAATTTTTTCAAGTGAGTTTCTAATTCGTAAGATGTGTATTTTTAACCAACACATTATTTAAAATTAATGCCAATCACTCTGTATTGAATTAATATTTACACTTTACATTTGTTTTTAAAAAGCTCGATTTTTGAATATTTTTATAAATGAATCCAAGTTTCAATCGTTTAAAACAAAGGTACTTATAATATTTTTGAAGACAAATAATCACACAATAACTATGAGACGATTGGTTGTTTTTAATGCAATTAAAAATTTTAAAAAATTCAATATTATTTGATTGAAAAATTTAATAATAGCCGATTTTTGTGCAGAAAACGATTCCTTCATAAATTTACATTTATAAAAATAACAAAAAAACCTATACAATATTATTATTAAATAATAATGAAAAATTAATGTTGATGTTATTTGGGCCACATAATATTGTTTAATAAATTGATGTTATTTACTAATTATTTTGTTTATCAGAAATTGTTCATTTTCACCAAAAACCAAAAAATAAAGACTCAATAAAAATAAAATTAGGTATTTCAGAAATGTCTGTAATAACGTGTGGTTCTCGAGTTATTAATAATTGAAGGGCCAAAAATCGGGGTAATTTCAGCCCCATCTTTAAAAGGCCATTCTGTCAATTTTTATTGGATGAAAATGAGTATAAAACCATCATGTTGTAAACTTACCCTCCTTTATATTTCTATGAAACCTGTTTTCGTAAAACAATTTTTTAACCTTTTCACACCCTCCCCTTCCTTTCAATTTTCTTCCTAAACGTGATTCTACGGAGAACAGGACTAATAGATTGTTTTTAAAGGTAATAAAACAACAACTTACAATAGTGTTTTGGCACTTTAGCTAATTTTACAGTACTTAGTGAACAGTAAATATTAAATGGGAATAACTTTAGTTTCGACTCTACAAAGATCCACTGTATAGAATAACTCTAAGAGAAGTTGTATTTGATTAATTTACTACGGTAAAGAAAAAAATGAGAGCGTGTACGAAAGAGCAAGCTGAACTCCTTTCCAATTTCAACGCCTACAGTAGAACTTCAAACTGAAAGTAAAAGTACAGCCTCATATGTTCTATTTATGTTTTTCAGTTCAGCGCTCTTATGCTCATTTGCCGACCATCGCCCTTTCTCCTTCTCCATTGGTACTAGCTTTGATTATTTATAAGATTCAGAATTACGCTGAGAAACTTTGTTTTAATTACTTCAATTCACTTTGTATTCTTATGTCAAATTCCAACTTAGTTTTTTTTTATATATAGGAAAGAATACAAAAAGGCTTTACTTAAGAGCGAAGCTAAGACCTCTACACAATACATGAATAATAAATTCTAATTTTAGACAAAATACAACGAATCTGAAGACAATATAAACAAAAACACATAATTCAAAATAAGATCAATTAAAATACAATTCGAAGCAAAAAACAACCTCAAACACCACTTAAATTACAAAACTAAAATAAATCTTAATAAGAACACTATAAATTAAACAACTTTATACTTTAAGAATAAATTTATAATTAATTTAAAAAATCTATTATCAAATAAGATAGTACTATTAACATTAACACAATATTTACACTAAGTACAAAAACCTAGCATTCATTCACCATACATTTCATAAAATAAGAAATCACACTTTGGACATAAAATTAGTCCACATCTTGAAGATGAATATAATATGCCTTTAAGATTTAGTGAACTGAGTACGGCTATCTATCAAAACAAAGTCAAACTTCAGTTGGTCCTTCTGTTTATATAGAAATAAGTTTCTATAAAAAATATGTTCAAAAAGGGTTCACCTTCGTTTGTCTTTCTGTTAAGTTTTTGATGAAAATGCGAAAATGGACAAGATATCGAATCTAGATTTACTGTACATATTTGTTTGAACTATTATACAAGTTTACTAAAACACACAAAACTCTAATATATTGGTAAAATATAAACATGGCTGCCAATTAAATTTTTTAAGTGGTTAATTTTTCAATAGACAAAATATTTTGATCTGGTTTTTCAATATTTTCAATTTTGTATGTAGATTAAAGGATAAAGTAATTGTATTGTAGTAGGTACCTCAATTATGTGTAGCTATGCAGTTAGGCTGCAGTATACGTTTAGATTGTTATAATTCAATTTAATACAGTGTTCTGTATAATCACCGTACACATTATTATTATTAAGACTGGGGTGAGTGTTTTAAAAGCGCCTCCTGCACTGCGACCTAATTAGATCTTTTGTGCCCCCCTCTTGTTGGACTTAGGAGAGATCTATGTCTTTGACAAAATTGATCAAACCCCTGGTCTGGAGGTTTAGTAATTCTTCTTCCGAAATGAAGATAAATTCTAGAAATTTATGTCTTTTTTGGCATAAGGCCGGGCACTCCATGATGATGTGTTCTATGCGTTCCACCTCTTCACCACAGTACCTGCAAGTATCATCGTCCACCAGGCCCATCTTACTTAAGTGGTACCTGCAATGGATATGTCCTGTTAGTATACCACAGAGGAGTTTTAGCTCTCTTCTGCTTAGGTTTAGCACTTACTTCCCTCTCTTTTTTCACCGTACACATAGTAGACTATAAAATATATTCAAACATAATAAACCAATAAATAATACCAACACATTTTACATATTTTTACAGCACACATGTACTCTTTAAAAGAACAAAACACTCTTTGAGATAGGAAACTCTGCAAAACTATTCTTGAACTCAACAACAGATTTTCCCACTTTCAAATATTGTCGAGTTTATTATATAACTTCAAACCAGAGCAGTTCACTGTTCCAATCTATGAATTGGATACTGAAGTGTCTGCTTGGTGCAGAATGACACCTGTCTGATTATATTTAATGAACAATGAAACATTTAAAATGTAAATACTAGGGAATGTTAAAATATTTAATTTATTAAATGAATTTCGATGCGATTGTATAAATTTCAAATTAAAAACTATTATTTGTTTTAATACATAGGGAAAATTTTGACCGACCCTCCGGAATAACCTTAAATAGATACCGTATAGACATTTATATGCTTACTACAGTGTCTTGATAGTGGAAAAACTGGAAACATGTGAAATTAAGTTTAACAAAAGAGGACGGATAAGTTTATTCCTGTTTAGGTTTTCATCTATTGCTACTCCAAGAAACTTTGAACAGTCTGTACTTGCAATCATTCTGAAAATACTAGGGCAATTTTATTATTGAAACTTTTGGAACTAATATTAATTAATGGAGATTTACTTGCATTTAGTTTCAGACTATCTACTGAAAACCAATTTTCTGCCATATTGTCACCAAATCAGAAATATTTTTGTTCCAAAAAAGTTATATTGCTACTTCAGAAAATAGTGCAGTTTTTTTACCAAACATTATAAGACATATCATGTATATAGATCACAAAGTATAGAGGACCCAATATTGAGCCCAGGGGAAGTACCTCGTTGCCAGAATAAAGTTACCGGTAAACAAATTAAAACACTTTTTCGTAGTCGATTTCACGATCGAGAAATTTGAGATACAGTTGTAACAATAATAAAGTGTATTTATACAAACAAATTATTATAAGTCAGTGCACAGAAAACAAACACAAAATCAAAATTCTAGAGACAATACTCATGGTAATAGCGGTGCGTGAGATTGCCCTTTACATACGAATACAACCACGCATAGTCTTCGTAGTAACCTAGAGTATAATAAGAAATTTTATCAGTTTAAAAATCGATTTATTTAGTTGGAATGTATAGTTATATCGAATTTTTATGTTTTAAGAATCGTATTTTTGTAATAAATTAGCCAAAAGGACAGCAAAAAAGATAATAAATTAGGTTAAAAACTAAATTTCTTCATATAAAAATTAATCAATTCCAATTAGTTTTCATTAATTGAAAAGATAAAATATACAAAATCGATTGTTGCTCAAAATTTAGTAAAGTTGAAAGATTAACGATCTAAAATCGGTGTGCAAAATCGCAAATAAAAAAAAATTACATGAATATTTGGGAAATGCATAAATGAACTTTAACGTCATTAATAGCTCGATTTGAATTGAATATGATTTATACTGAGGAAGCGTTTATGGCACAAGAAAAGCAAGTTTAGATTGTATTTAAATATACACATTTTTTTTCTAATGGCGTCCATTAACTGACAACTACTGAACTAATACAACTGGTCACGAATAGTACTGGTAGGTTTTTATTTAGTTTTGGGGGATAGGTGAGTGAGAAAGTTAGTGCAATATTTTTGGACTTTATTTTGTATGGTAAATTAAATAGTTTGTAGCTTAATGTTAAAACCATACGGTTCATGGCGGCATTACTATTATGCTATTACACGCTGACTAGGCACGAGTCTAAAACCTGACTTGCAGGTCGTTCGATGTACAACACAACTACAACGGGTATTATTTGGTTATTACCTCACAGATACACATCTATAGGTCAGTCGCATCTCGACCTTGGCCGTCTCCCAAGGTCAACCTTCACTTTTTATTCACTCCTTCAACCTTTGCTAATTTACATATCTCGAATTATTCCTTACACCAGGATTCCCCAAAGTTATGTTTAACAAATGAGGAGATTATTACTTCCTCACTAGTTTGCATGCGCAGAAGTTCTGCGCATTCTTTTGAGTAATATTGTAAACATAACCTCAAAATATATTTTGATGGTTGAAATTGAATTGTTCAATCGTTGTTTCTCGGTAATTATTTGAGAGATCATAACGATTTTTGATCTGAATACATCTTTAAATTTTACCCCATTTAGGAAGAAGGGATTTCTTAAAAACTATAGCGATTACAAAATTTCTATAATTTGCCGCATTTATATGTAAATTAAAAACTATCAATGGTAATTTAATGATTTTAATTATAAGGAAGACTCGTATCTACAATGGAGGATAGTAGGGGTGTACGACAGTGAGAGGGAGGGGTGTTAAAGTTTGCCTCTCAACACTAAAGACGGCAGATAGTATATCTTTTGATTGCATATTTAAACAAACCATTCGGGCATCATTGCCTTAAAAATAGAGACCCCTAACCTTCGAATACTTTAATAGCACAGGGTTGGAATAGAACAAGAGTTGTTCAAGAGAGCAATCATAGGAAAGATGAGAAATAGGGGATCTAACACAAGATTTGATGAAGAAAGGAGTATATCCAATAGGAGACCTCGCAATTACTACCACACCTAGACCTTAAAGTTATCATCTTAGGCGATTTGGAATTCCAAATAAATAAGAAAATGAAATTGGTGTCTATTTACAGTAAATGACAAGATCTACTGTATTATTTAGCAATAATAACCTATCAAATAAAATGTTTAAAGTTAGTAGCCGATAAATGGGATAAGGTGAGGAAAATTTGCATCATATTATCAAAACATTGCCCACAAAATAAGAGAGGAAAATATATATTATAGGAAAGAAATATTTAAAAGGAATCAGAAACGTCCAAATTAACATTTGAATCAGCTGACTGTATAGATAGCATAAGAAAATCGAGCACGTCTGAAAGTATTTTGAATATGTTCCCGTGGGTATTCATCTAAAGATGACGTTACAACGCTGATACCGGTAGTATTTTTATTATGAAAAAGAAAGAATGAACTTTTAACGATCCAAATAAGGTATAATTCACTTTACGTTATTATAATATTTATTATTTTTTGTTTTGTCACTTAATATTGTTATTTTACTCTATTAGTATGATAAAGCTATGGCCAAAGTTCTCACATAAACTATCACAAGGAAAATTAAATTAGGCAATAGATTAATGTGCATGTTAATATACACTTTATTAGTTAATAACATTAATTTATTCAAAACTAGTCCTTTACAATTTTAGTTAAAAATAGAGATATTTATGTTTTTTGAAGTATTAAACAAGTTTATAAGAACTATCTTGGTATTTACCCAACCCCAATATGCAATATATAAACATATTCTCTAAACGTAATGCATAAAAGTTGGTTTCTTGGGCCTTGAACGGAATGTTAAATTGTATTGGTAGATTAAGTAGTCGTACCTGTAGGATAAGTTTTTCAAAGCAGTTGTTACACAGGTTTTAAGAACCTTGTAATTTTGTCATTACTTTCTTGACATCGACTAGGACCGAATGGACCTCGTTGATGTGTGGATATTAAAACGTTTCCACTCGCTTTGCTCCTGTCAGTTTCTAGATCCTTGTGAGCTTCGCTGAATATATGTGAAGGAGCTACGGTGACACCATCCTGCAAAATCTCGTAACTATACATTTTGACCAATAACTTTGCATTTGTTATCGTAGATAGCTGAGGTAGGCAACAGTACATGTAGAATTGAAATCTACAAATTTCAGGATCTACAGTTTTTCATATTCTGGCTTCTCTTGGCCAAGTTCGCTTCGAACACTGACGTTTTGGAATATTTTATGGTCTTACGGTCTTTCCTTCCCTTTTAATAGGGCGTTGATGACTAAGAGGCGTTTCTCCTTTAAACAACAATAAATATATAGTTTCGTCCTTGAGTACACACCCTTCTGGCAATTGTTTAACAGAATACATCAATCCAGCAGCTTCATCAAGGAAGGTCAACAACTGACGTGTGTTGGGTACAGGGCATATACAATCTCTCCGAGTCGATGATATTCTGGTATCTAAGAATTCAGTCTTTAGTACCTCTCACTTTCCCACTATAAACAATCAATGGACTTATATGAAGGTCTTATCTACGGGCTTATCTAAAGGAGTTCATGGCAAAGTTTATAATGTCAAGACTTGATGCCCTTGTTGTGAAACTCGAGCATTCTTTATGTTTATCGTAGGATTGTGCAGAACTGCCTGACCATGGTACGGGCGGAACAAGCGTTAAACGAAGCATAAATTCGTCGGTTTGCTCTAGTGAACCTTAACAAGGAGTATCCTAAAAGGGCGTAAAATTTGTACAGCATTAAGTATTGAATGGCAGATTCAGAACTAATGAAAATAGTTTTGCTGTGTAGGAAAATGTAGTTTTTTAATACCATTGAAGAAGGTTTTAGTGTTGAATTTGGTATCTAAAAGTAATTTATTTTGTGTCTAAAATAAAATCAATGGTGTTAGTAAAACGTTTATATAAATTTTATTTATTGAAATATTTTTTATGTAAACACCAACAACCGTGACCATAAAATGTCTACTAATCTTACTCATTACTACAATTTTCTCTATCTCACTCTTTCCATCTTTATATATTATGCATGTATAATATTATTAAATCAAATGTTAATTGGTTTTAAATTTATAATTTAAAAAAAACTTTATTTTTTAAAATTATTTTATTTATATATAATCTTCTAAATGTATATGGATTTGTTT